>OZ007516.1:423628-484862 GCA_963931865.1 Axinella damicornis | reverse complement strand
GGAATCAACAGCACCTGTTCCTCTTCCCCTCCTCTCATCTCCCCTCATCTCCTCTCCTCTCCTCCCCCCCCCCCCCCCCCCCCCCCCCCCCCCCCCACCTCATTCCTTCCTCTCCCTCTCCCTTCCTCTCTTCCCCCTCCTTTCCTTCCCCTCCTCTCCTCCTCCTCCTCTCCTCCACCACTGCTCCCCTCCTCTCCTCCCCCTCCTTCCCCCCCCCCCCCCCCCCTCCTGCCGTCCGCCCCTCCCAGTTTTGAGCAGCTATGTATCAACTACTGCAATGAGAAGCTCCAGCAGCTGTTCATTGAGCTGGTGCTGAAGCAGGAGCAGGAGGAGTACATGAGAGAGGGTATACAGTGGGTCAAGGTGAGGGGAAACCCCTTCGGTGAGGGAAAACCCCTCAACGTTTACACCGTGAAATTAAGTATATACAGGAGTACATGAGGAAGCTTAATGGGTTAAGGTGAGGGAAGCCCCTTCCATATTTACACCATGAGGGAAAACCCCTCAATGATTACACCATGAGAGGAACAAAAGAGGAAGGAAGCCCATCCAATTTGCGTAGTAATATGAGGAGAAACCTAACACTGTTAGATCTTCCCACTCTCCAGTTTTTGATCGCTTGTGCATGAGTGGCATCAATGTCTACCTAGGTGTAGAAGGAGAGGAGGTCCCTACGAAGGACCTCAAGTTCCTTTCTTGAAGTGTCCGTCCAAGGACTTGAGTGTTGGCAAGGCAACATCACTACCACTGATTGTTCGGGATGCCAGGTTGACGCGCATACTGATTTTTGTGGTCAGAATTCCTCCCCTCTGTCTGCCTAGGTAGATATTTGATGTCACTCGTACCAGGCCTTTTCCCTTCGCATTTTAGCAATCGAGAACTGATGATCAACTCCCCACAACTTTAGGAGGGTCAGCAGAGGGAAGTTCCCTCTGTCAAATAGCTTGCCCTTGAAATACATCACACCCCACTACCTGTACATCACACCCTACCCCTACATATCACACTCCACTCCCAGTACTACCCCTACACATCTCACCCCACCCCATACATCACACCCAACCCCCCACACACACCTCACCCCACCCCATACATCATACCCAACCCCCCACACACATCACACCCCACCCCACCTATAGATTGACTATTTCAACAACAAGATCATCTGTGACCTTGTGGAGCAACAGCATGTGGGATCATTGCGCTGCTGGATGAGGCCTGCTTCCTCGTGGGAACTGTCACCGACAGAGTGAGTGGGAGAGAAGAGGGAGGAAGGAGAGAGGAGGGAAGGAGAGAGGAGAGAAGGAGAGAGGAGAGAAGGAAGGAGAGAGGAATGGAGGGAAAGACAGAGCGGGATACAGACTAAGGGGGAGGAGAGGGATGCATGGAGGGGGGAGGGAGGGAAGGAACAAGGAGGGATGGAATGGGAGTGTCTTACTTTGGTATACCTGTAGTGGTGAAAGGTTGAGGTGTGTGACTGATGCCAGTACTGTGAGTGATATAAGTCCCCCGCTTCTCCCTCTTTCACTCTTCCTTCTCCTTCCTCTCTCCTTTTCTCTCCCCTTCTCCGTCCTCCCTCTTTCTCTCTCCCCTTCTCCCTCCTCTCTCTCCTCCAGCACTTTCTACATGCAATGGACGAGAAGTTCAAAGACCATGACCACTACACCAGCAGGCAGGTCAACCCTCAGGACAAGGAGCTGGACAGAGACGAGCAGTTCAGAGTCAGGCACTACGCCGGTGACGTAACGTGAGTACAACCCTGCATAGCCTCGTTCCATGCGGCCTGGGAATGAGGCTAAACGTTACAGTTGTATAACCATAGCTACCACCGTATCATCTGAGCGAGTCTGTCCTAATTCCAGAGCTTCTCTTTCAGCCTTGTCCCCAGACCATCTCTCACTCCATTGGGCAGGGAAACAAGGATTTGTCCTGGAGCTTGTTTGAGCTATAAGCACTGGGATATACCTTATGACCTTTGCACTTTGAACTTCTGGGCTATCCAAGTGTAACTGAAGAATATTTATCATGAATGGATCCCATATACATGTGAGGGCTGCAGCTGCCAATTCTTCCTGTGAAGCATGCCAGACCTATTGAGAAAGCAGTCAATATTTACATTAAAAAATCAGAAGCTCGTCTCCTCTATTGCTTCCTGTAATGAGATTACTTAGCAGAAATCTTGTAAGATATTGTATTGTTTTCTCTCTCTCTCTCTCCTTCCTTCACCCTCCTCCTTCTCCCTTCCCTCCCCTCCTTTCTCCTCCTCCTTCCTCCCCCATCTGCCTCCTCCCTCCCTCCTCCTCCTCTCCCCTCTGCCTCCTCCCTCCCTCCTCTTCCTTCCTTCCTCCCCTCTCTGCCTCCTCCCTCCCTCCTCCTCCTCCTCCCCCTCTGCCTCCTCCCTCCCTCCTCTTCCTTCCTCCCCTCTTTGCCTCCTCCCTCCCTCCTCTTCCTTCCTTCCTCCCCTCTTTGCCTCCTCCCTCCCTCCTCCTTCCTCTGCTTCCTCCCTTCCTCCTTCCTACCCCCTCTGCTTCCTCCGTTCTCCCCTCCCCCCCCCCCCCCCCCCCTCTCTGCTTCCTTTGTTCTCCCCCCTCTGCCTCCTCCTCTCTCCTCTTCCCCCCTCTCTCCCCTTCCCCCCTCGCTCCCCTTCCCCCCTCTCTCCCTTCTTCATGTAGGTATATTGTCAGTGGTTTCATTGACAAAAACAAAGACCCAATCTACCAAGACTTCAAGAGACTACTGTACAACAGGTTGGACACACATGATCCTCTTGTAACATTACCTCACTTGATACATATGACTGATCACATGATCTCCTCACATGATCTCCTCACATGATATCCTTGCATGATCTCCTCACATGATATCCTCACATAATCTCGCATGTTCTCCTGATATGATCTCACATGATCTCACAATCTCCTTGCATGATCTCCTCACATGATCTCACATGATCTCCTGATATGATCTCACATGACCTCACATGATCTTTCCTATAGTGAGCATGCAATACTGAAGGAGATGTGGCCAGAGGGAGCTCAGGCGGTAACCGAAGTAACAAAGAGACCAAAATCTGCAGGGACACGATTCAAGGAGTCCATGATATCGCTGGTTGCAAATCTGCAGACAAAGGATCCATTTTACGTTCGCTGCATCAAGCCAAATGAGATCAAGTCACCAGTGAAGTTCAATGACGAAAGATGTTTGCACCAGGTATAGTTCTAGCCCCACCCCCTTCTAGTTCTAGCCCCACCCCCTTCCTGGACTCTGTGTTGTGTTACTGCATCCTTGGTTACAGTTGCTAGTCTATGTAACCTAGACGACCAGACTGTTATTTGGCAGCCTGTGTGTGAGGCGTATACTCTCTCTCGTGTCTTGTATGCTAGGTGAGATACCTGGGTCTAATGGAGAATGTCCGTGTCAGGAGGGCTGGCTTCGCAAACAGACAACCCTACGAGAGATTTGCACAGAGGTGAGGGACATCACCACGGTTCGTGGTGAGACTATATTATTTCTGTGTGGACTAGTCACTATAACTCAGCAGTTATTACATCCCTCCCTCCGTCCCTCCCTCCTTCCCCCCCTTCCCCCTCCCTCTCTCCTTTCCAGATACAAGTTGGTGTGTGATCAGACATGGCCGGTGTTTACCTGCTCGCCCCGTGATGCTGCCACAGCCATCTGCCAACAACACAGGGTGCTGGACGACATAGCATACGGCCACACGAAGTTGTTTATTAGGACACCCCGCACTCTCACCCTCCTGGAGCAGGAGAGGGCAAAGAGGATCCCTATGGTGGTCGTCACCATGCAGAGGGTTAGGAGGGGGGGATGGGGGGGGGGGGGGGGGGGGGGGGGGGGGGGGATGGGCAATGAGCTGACTATACGATAGAATCCAGTGTACCTGTAGTTGTTGCTATGACTACTGGTATGCTGCAGGTGTGATGATCATGCAGTCAGGGAATTGCTAATGTTCTGTAGATCATTGGACGTATCATGGTCCGAGTTTGGGAGTCACATGTTTCTATGTGATTCTACTGCCTGAGGTGTCCAGGGTCAAAGGTCAAAGGTCATGGGTCAGGATATGACTCCAAGGCTGAATTCCCCCTGCAGTAATTTGTTTTAAGAGTTCTGAAAGAGCTCAAAAGCCAGGTTTGCTCAACTGACATTTAGTATACTTCGACAGTATCCTGCCGAATGTTTTTCAGCAAGATATGGCTGGAGTCAATTCACAGCTGCACCATGGACACCTCTACTACATTTCCTGTTGGGAAGGAGAGCCAGCATCAGTCTAGACAGTGTACAGCAGGTGATGGTTGTTGCTGGTCTGTGGGTGAACATGGACTCTGGGTGCTAAATTAGATCTGAAACCAACATGTGCGGGT
Organism: Axinella damicornis; assembly: GCA_963931865.1. Lineage (NCBI taxonomy): Eukaryota > Metazoa > Porifera > Demospongiae > Axinellida > Axinellidae > Axinella > Axinella damicornis. The sequence goes on along the minus strand of OZ007516.1, from coordinate 480,483 downwards.
ATTTACTCCAATAATAGTTGTAGTTCTCATGTGGTAACAGCCAGGGCCATAGTAAACAGCATGTGTTGGGAAGTAGGCTATCGCTATGACTACACTTAGTTACTGCTTGAGCAATTACTGGGGCGACCCTGAGCGAGCCCCACACAGATCATTCAGTGAGGTTTGATGTGGTGGACCTGATACCCACAGGCATGGTGGATCTTTGGAGGATTTTGTTTATGAATGGCAGTTTGTTTTCAATAACCACTGCCTAAGGCTGTACTGACGGTCAGATCTTGAGATATGTATATCTCTGGTTTTCAGTCTCGTAAACATTATGGCTGGAGTCACGTCTTTTGAAGTGTTCTAAACTTACTGCAAATGTAGACCTGTGAGTGAGGTTAGCTGGAGGCTCCGTCGCATATAGCCATTACCTCGAGAAGGTGGGAAGAGGTGGCATCTAGCAGAGCTATAATCAAAACACAACATCATTTCATGTATGGAATAATCTATGTTCAGCCCTGTGTGTGTGTGTGTGTGGGGGGGGGGGGGGGGGGACTCTGTGTCTCAAGTGTTCTAGACTGGAATGTGAACGGCAGCCTTGGAGCAATACCCATGCCATAGCTTTTTGTGCCAAAGTTGGCACATTTTTGAAACCATTTTCTACCAAACACGACGTGTCTTGGAGTTAAACCTAAATTGGCAGAAACAGCACTCTTTAGAGTGACTGATGGGCCATTTCTGTCAAAGTTGGACCAATGAACAGAAATCGGTATTGGGAATAGTCTAAGACTTGGAAGAGAACATTGCACTAGGTTTATATGGGTACGTGAATGAGATATGAAGCTAGGAATTGTGCCATTGTGGTCAGCATAAAAAGAGCTTTCAAATGATGTCCTTGAAATGATTTTTGGTCTCAGTCGCATTTTTGTCAAAAATCGCACTCGACCAAAGGCTATAATCCATGGATTTTCATGATTTTGGGTCAAAGTTCAACCGACAACAAAATTGGCATGGTTGGAATGCTCCATTCATGCTGATCACAATGGTGCAAATCCCAGCTTCATATCTCATTCCTAGCCCAAGATGCCCAGCATATTAGTCTGCTATAACTGCATGCGTATACTATAGCCTCGTTCCTCAGCCTTCTACACCACCAGTCTTTGATCACATACAGCATTTCTGCATGCTGCAAAAACTAGGAGTGTAAAAGGCCCAGGAACGAGGCTCGCTCACTAGGAGTATGGACCTTCAGAAGAATTTAACTAGCGGATTGTTTTCAATAACCATCGCCCGAGGGCCGGTGTATAGATGGTCAGATCTTGAGATATGTATATCAGTGTTGTAAACATTATGGCTGGAGTCACGTCTTTCTAACCTGTAAACAATATTGGCTGTGGAATGTGATTGACTGGTGGCTCCTGCATGCAGCCATTACCTCGAGAGGGTGTGAACATGATAATAATACAAAAGTTAGTAAGCATCATTAGTCCTACAGTGGGTGGGAGGTTTCCATGCTAAACCATTGTGATTTCTCTAGTTGCTCAGTTCCGAAGTTGGGAATGAGGCTGTTCGGTATGGGCCTGGGAAGGAGGTTGTCCAGTATGGGAACAACATTGCACAGTATGGGCCTGGGAACGAGGTCGTTTGGTAATTGGCCTGGGAAGGGGTTTTTCAGTATGGGCCTGGGAACGACATCGTGCAGTACAGGCCTGGGAACGAGGTTTTCCGTATGGGCATGGGAACGAGGTTTTCCGTATGGGCATGGGAACGAGGTTTTCAGTATGGGACTGGGAACGAGGTTGTTCAGTATGGGCCTGGGAACGAGGTTGTTCCGTATGGGCCTGGGAATGAGGTTGTTCAGTATGGGCCTGGGAAAGTACCTAACTTCTTCTGATGCTGTGGTCAGTCCTATAGTTACCGTGTGGGCAAGATTGATGTGCTTAGTCTGCTGTGTAACCATTGGTGATATGATTAGTACCAGAACTGCATTCTCAAAGAAGAGCTTATTACTCTCAGACAAATATTCTGAAAACCTTAACCAATCTCACTCCTCACTCTTGAGGTCAGTGATTCAGAAAATAGGTCCATTTTGTGAGGTTCAAATCATTGACCAAAGCTGGTTTGTGCATTAATTGTTCACCAACTTGAGGACCTCTGTCAGCAGCTTCTTCACTGATGGTCTCAAGAGTCTATTGGTTGGTAACCGTCCGTACGGCCGTGGAGTCCCCTCCACCATGTCACATGACATACTGCTTGACCGAATGACATCATCAGGACAACAGTAACTAGAGTAGTGACAGGGAAGAATCACATGACTTCACCACCATGTCACATGACATACTGTTTGAATGGCATCGCTTTCAAAAGCTTTTTGTATGCACTGTTGTAGCCTGGTTCCGAGTTCCTCCCCACTTATCTTCTAGTTGCGTAGGAGCTGCCTGGGAACGAGGCTGTACCAGTGCCACTTGCGGTTTGTGTACCTACACGTCTGGAAAGTGGCACAGCTCAGATATCACTGCTGAAGTGTGTTTGTTGCCCAGCTGCCAATATCCCAGAGAGGGAATGCTAATGAATGCTGTAATAGGTTAGGTTAGCAAATCTATTAAGTGCAGCACCACAAGTGTAGCCATGTAACTTGACTCCCACTTTTATTTCTCACTCCTCCCTCCCTCCCTCCCCCTCCCACCCTCCTCCCTCCCACCCTCCTCCCTCCCTCCCTCCCTCCCTCCCTCCCTCCCTCCCTCCCTCCCTCCCTCCCTCCCTCCCTCCCTCCCTCCCCCTCCCACCCTCCTCCCTCCCTCCCTCCCTCCCTCCCTCCCTCCCTCCCTCCCTCCCTCCGATCCCTCCCTCCATTCTCCCTTTCCCTTGCAGTACACAAGAGGCTATCTGGTGCGCAGGCGTATCCAGAAGACCAATGCAAAGGAGGTGATCATTGCCTACTACCGCCGTTACAAGATGAAAAGCTTTGTCCACTCCATTATGGTGCTCTTCAGGTGTGTGTGCATGTGTGTGCGTCTGTGGTTGGTAGATGCGTATGTGCAAGTGTATGTATGCGGCAGAAGCAGTCCGGTCAGTCCTGATCACTCTTCTTTTATTTACCTTCCGCCAGTGTTTAGGGAAATGATAAGATATAATGCACATGTTCAGCATGTGATGTATCATGTCTGGCATGGCATGGCATAGCATATCACATGTACATGCTCTACATGTGATGTATATATCTTGCAAATCAGAAGCTGGTATGATCTACCATGTGTAGACTTCCTGTTGACATATAAACAAAATAGGAAACCCAAGGTCACATTTTTGAAGGTCAGTTGGCTAACTGAATTAGCAGGTAAAGCTACTGGTGAGAACTCTAGTCTCGTTCCCGGATTCCCTGGAATGAGGCTAGAGGAGAGCTAGATCACATGCACACAGACTGGCTGACTGAGCAACGAACCTCAGCATTCCCGATTACTCAACATTAGTCCGCTTGCGCATGCTCGCACACATGGGGTAATAAGTGTCCCAAAATAATTGTATACTACCATATTTGGCAGCAGACCAGCACACAAATTTTGAATATCTGTAGTTGCCATAGTTATAGTTAGCTCATAGATGTGTAGTCAACACATGTTGCAGCTGGGATTGATAAACCCTAATGACAAGTGTGTCTGTTTTGGCAGCTGTACTACGTCCATAATTGGTGCACCAAAGCGATGGCGTCACGAAGTACACTGCAGGATGGAATGCTACTTTCTGTTCAAAATTATAATCTCCACAACATTCGTTGCCGATTATCCCAACGCTGGTGTGTGCCTAGTGATGACGATGGCATCATGAAGTACACGGCAAGATGGAATGCTACTTTCTGTTCAAATTTATAATCTCCACAACATTCGTTGCCGATTATCCCAACGCTGGTGTGTGCCTAGTGATGACGATGGCATCATGAAGTACACGGCTGGAAGGAATGTTACAATCTGTTCATAATCTGTTCTAATTCCACTCAACATCCGTTGCCAATTATCCCCATGCTGGTGCATGCCTAGTGATGTAAGTGGCATTTGGGGCGGGTTAGTTCTTGGAAATCCCACTACGTCTTAGCAAAGATGCTAATGCGTCGGCATTGAGAGGTATGAGCCACAAAGTGGTTTGGCTGCCGATCGATATTGCCAATGAAGGTGATGTTACATGTGAAGTCCTGTGTGGTTGGGTGTATCCATGCCCAGCTCACGAACCAGACGTTTCAGCCACTGTATGTACCGTCCTCTTCAGTGAAAGTACCAACATGCACTGCAACAGAATGCCTGTATTCTCACTGATGAGGTCACTGTGTAGTGGCCGATACGTCTCCTTTCATGTTTCGTTGGTGTGTGAGTGAATGCACTGGGCAATGTGGGTGATGTCACTGTGGCAACAGAAAAGTATGGTTTTGACGGAAAGGGTCTATTTGCTTGCTTTTGTTGTGCTTGCCAGTCAAATTTCCAGATTTAATGTCAGTACTCGGATGTCAGTATGTGGTATGGGAATGGGCTGCCTCACTGTGTGATTGTGCCGTTTGTGTATGCACGTGTGTTTCTGCGTGCATGTAGACATTGTGAATGTGATTGTGTGTGCAGACGTGCGTGCCACATTAACATCACACGTCGCGCTGGTGGTGCTACCATATTGACAGTGTGTGTGTGCTGCCGCTTAACATCTGCTGTCTGTTGACATTGCAATAACGGTGATGCCTCATTTGTGAAAGATCAACATTTGCTTTACCTGGCTAGCTGTGACATTAGTCTTGTTGCTGAGTAATCCTTATCGAGTGAACATGATCAATGGACCTTAACTTCCATAGGCATGCAGTGTTGCATGCTTGGAGCCTAGCTACCGTTGATGAAAGAGCGAGCACGTACTACTACTGGCTGACCATATGCATGTGTCACGGTTGCTCTTCTGAAATTTCAACTGCTCCATATTAGGAGAAACGAAAGGATGTTTGTCCATTCTTAAACCTTTGGTAAAATGTTACCTGGGATTGTTTATAGCTATGGCATGCTAGCCTCGTTCCCATGGCCTGGGAACGAGGCTATTGGGATGTGTCTATTCATGTACTACAAAGGTATTGTGTAAGGCAAACAGTAGGTGGTGTCAACATGGGAAGGTGTAGTTTGCTGCCTGAGAGCTTTGATGAACTCATCAAGAGAAGGTGTTAGCATATCCAGACACAGGAAGTTTTATCTGGGTACATTGAGCCTCTCCCAGGGCCAGGCTAGGCCAGGAGGGGAGCCTCTCCCAGGGCCAGGCTAGGCCAGGAAGGGAGCCTCTCCCAGGGCCAGGCTAGGCCAGGAGAGGAGCCTCTCCCAGGGCCAGGCTAGGCCAGGATACTATTACACGAACTTGGTCAGCTGTACAAGTGCCTGGATAAAGTCAGTGCAGATATGAAAATTCTTGCATATCTTCCCACGTCATGTACCTCTTCATACCTCCTCTAACACCCCCTCCCCCCCCCCCCCCCCCCCTCCCTTTCTCAGAGATGTGAAGGGGATGCCGGACCTGGGCAAGAGTATCAAGTGGCCAGAGCCTCCTCCCGTCCTGGCCACCTTCCTCAGCTACGCCAAGCAGATCCATGCAAGGTTAGGAGCAGCTGGCGCATGACCCTAATGTCCTGTGAGCGCGTATGGTCTGTGCATCTTTCCTTGTGGTACATGTAGCTTAATTAGCCTTGTTCCCAGTCCCACACCCAGCTTTCCGTCGCTCGCAGCACGATGTCGTACTGCAAAGTCCCACACCCAGCTTTCCGTCGCTCGCAGTACGATGTCGCTCGCAGTACGATGTCGTACTGCGAGCGACGGAAAGCTGGGAAAGAGGCTACATGACTTGTTTCAACTTGTGTTTATAGTTTCATAATTATGTGATGCATAATAGAACACTGGTACGAAAGAGTGCAGGTAGAAAGAGTGCAGGTAGATATACCGTGTATATTTTGAGATTACTGACCCTGAACCATCTTGTTGTGCACCCTGGTTGTGTGGGTGGCATACTTGTTGATACGTGGTATGGGAAGTGCCACTACTGCTGCTAACAACATCGCCATGGTTGCTAGTGTAGTTTAACAAACTGACTGCCAGGGACCACAAACTTCAGTGGGAATGTTTTTAAGCTGCGGTATGGACTGAAATGTTCCGTCTTGGGATCCCACACATTCAGTATGCTGAGTTTAGCTAACCAGTTGACATTGTTACTACCCCAGTTTTCGAACACCTGTAAAAGAAGTTGCTGAATTAATCATTACATCACCATTTCTGCATAAACTGTGTGAACTGGAATAAGCATGACATCATCGTTATGCTGCACAACTGCCAGGTGTTGTTTTGCTATTCTGTGGAGTAGATGTGTACTCAGCTACACCCAGCCTACTCAGCTTGTGGCCATGGGAAAGTGACAAATTTACTACTCAACCGAAATGGGCTATACTCCACTGGCCTCAGAAACCATAGCGGACAATAAATAAATTAATATTGGATGACCTCTGCTCTGTATTTGTGCAACTTGAATCACATTTTAGGACCCTATGAAATGGGCTATACTCCGCTGGCATCAATCAGTCTGTTCAGGAACCTGATTAATTAATATCGGGTGACCTCTGTTATGTGTGTGTTTGACTGTTTGTGCCACTTGAAACTATTTACAAGTCATTTTAGGACTACACCAATTGAGGTTGTTAGATCAAAGCTATGGTATGTGTTCCCAGTACAAGGCATTGGTTGAAGTATTGGTGTTGATGTAAACAGCTGTTTGACGCTGATACATATGAGGTTAAGTGGAATCCATTTTGCTTTGGATCTATTTCAGGGATGTAAACAAACCTGGTGGTAGGCTCCCTATTGAAACCGGGTAACAGCTGCGCTAATGCACGGATTCCCACCTCCACACATGTGCACGCAGTAACAGCTGCGCTAATGCACGGATGCAATATCAGTACCACTGACAACTGTTGGTAGTGTGCATGTTATGTAACTTCATGGAAGCACTGCTCGAGTTGAGGAATACCATGCAGTATGGTATGAAGTATTATGGCCGCTATCAGATTTTTGAGACAGTGTACATACAAAGTCATGTCACATGACTCCTCCCATCTTTTCACATGCCTCTACTCTCATATCATGTGACCCATTTGAGGTGGCAATAGGCCTGAGCTAATTATTCACAAAATTTCCCCCATTATTTTATTCGAATATTCTTGACAACTAAGCCCATTATTTTACATCAACAACCTGTTATTCACAAAATATTTTTGACATTGTGATCGATTTTTTGTTTACAAGCCAACTCAGATGGCTTAGGGCTCCGTAAGCGGTCTAGCAGAGACACACAGGAGGAGGTAGACTCGTGCTCTGTAGCCTCTGTTCCTGTTTCGGAGCTCGAAAGCAACGAAAGGTCGCCACAGCACTCTGCAACCGACTCACACAAGGCAGCCATGAGCCACGTGGCTGAAACTACACGCCCACTAATAATTATTTCCGTTTTCTGGCCCGATTATTCGCGAATAATGTGCAATTCGGGTAAGTCCCTATTATTCTGCAAATTATGCGCGCATAATTAGCGCAGGCCTAGGTGGCAAAGTTTTCTTTGCTTCTTTGAACCAAACAGATTTTATAATTGATACAAGTACTCCATGTAGATTGTGTGGTAATTAGTGTTCCTGGAGACAGGATACTGCATCTCTCGAGGTGGTGTAATTGTGTGGTATAGTGGTCCATGTAGCGTCATTTCCAGGCCTTAGGAGAAACAATCCACGAGTTCAAACTGTAAACGAATCTAATGTCACACACGCGATAGTTATTATTTTCCAGCTGCTGTGAATGGTGCTTTCCTGCTCATGGAAGAGTTTGCTGAGAAGCCGGCAAAAGCAATTGTGCAAAGCTATTGTGATTGAGCAATCAGCTAAATATGTAGTTGACTGTGCAGTCTCAATGCACACACACACTCCCAGGTGGAGAGCAAAGGTGATTCTGTTGCGTATTCCAGTTCGTGACCGTCCCGAGGTGCAGTTGAAGGCCATAGCATACGGAGCACTTGACCAGCGGCGATCCAACTGGGGCTACAATCGGAAGTGGATAGGAAACTACCTCTTACAGCAGGTAGGAGAGGTTCATGGGTGCTGGCTAGAATAACCGTTTAGAAGTTAAATTAGTCACCAGTGTTGTGGGATGGCAATTGTTGGAACACAGCAGAAGACTTGTGCATGTGCCACAAGGTGTACAATATTCAAATGCTTAAATTCAGTCAATTAAATGGAGAGCACTTTGTGAGGTCAACATGATGTCCGTGATGTCAACATGATGTCTATCATGTGATGTCATGTGATGTCATGTGATGTCAACATGATGTTCTTGCAATCATTTTGTGAACTACAATGGAGCTTGATTTTTGTATGCGGAAGCAGCAATGATGGACGAGGCGAACGTCTTACAAAATATATGGGTCCATGATTTGACCGATCAACCTGCCATATTTTCCACTGGACAGGAAGTGAAAATAATGAAGGCCAACATCTCATCATATACTCTTTGAAAGATGATTTTAATAATATGTCATCAGCATAGAGCACTAGTTTGGTTCCCTGAGGCAATGGGATCCTGGCAACACCATCTAGTTATCACCAGCAACTCCCAGAAGTGAACAGCACTGTTGACCTTATCACTACCTCCAGCATTAGTGTCATTTCTTGTGAATAGGGAAGTGAGGTAGGAAGCTCTGTAAAAAGTGGAAGTTGAAGTGGTGGACTGTTAGCCCTTAGCTTCCTGGGTTCATGTCCTCCACCTGGGGGGTGGGGGAGGGGGAAGGACTATGGACTATTGTTGCTGTGATGTGCTGTTGCAGTGCTCACCATGCCAACCGGACTGACAGCTGATCAGTTATGGCGACCACAATGAAAACGTAATGCTACAATGTAGTATCACAGCTTATCATGAGCACTATAGACTCAGTGATACAGCTGTCCTGTGCTTCCCTAGCCTCGTTCCCAGGCCTGAGACGGCGAGGGGCCTGGGAACGAGGCTAGTGCTTCCCTCACTATGGGTACTACCAGGAGCCCTACTACATAGGTACTAATACAGCATGGATAGTGTACATGGTTGGAATTGTTTCATATTGTAGGGTAGGATGGACTTCCCTCCTGTGACAGCTGCAGTCAGCTTCGGTTTGGAATGTAAACAGTGGCATTTCCTCTCCTTAATTGATCCATCCCTCCTCCCTCCTCTCCTCCCTCCTTCTTTTCTCCTCCCCCTCCATTCCTCTCCTCCCCCTCCACTCCTCTCCTCCCCTTGTTCCACATTCCCGTTTACGCCTCCACCTTCCCCTTGTGCTCCTCTCCTCCTCACACACTCACAGAATGAGAACCCCGGCTCACAGGCATTCGAGGCCTCCCTGACGCACCTGAGACGTTCGCATGGGTTCGAAAAGGTCCTATTTTCCTGTACTGCTATGAAGGTACATGGAATCTGCATGAGCCTTAAGTGGCTGGGTCAGCGGCAGCTGTTTTGGTAATTGCTTCCACATGCACCACACACAAGCACACACACGTGGGGTGGCAGCTGGGTTAATGGGCTGCTGTACATCTCGAGCACCACTGATCTGTGATGTGTGTGCTGCACTCCACACACAATTAACCCTCATGATTCACACTTAACCTCTACGGTTCAACCTACATCCTCAACTTGACTGTCCGACCTTTGTCTGACCTTATAAACTTGATGGCTGCTTGCCCTGGCTATCTGATAGGCTGGTGTAAGTTGCCCAGTACTCCATTCATGCCATTCATTCCCTCCAACATGTGACATTGGGCTGCTAGCTGACATTGAACTGCTTGCTCCTCCCTAAGGGCAGACATTGTTTCCTGAAAAAGCAGACATAGTAGTTTCATGTGTGTACACAACCTCTGCTGGTCCCTCCCTCTGCTGATCCCTCCCTGACTTGTTACCTGAGCTTGCTTGAGCCACCTGCTGGGTATGGCTGCCCTGGGACGGAGGCTATGGCTGCCCTGGGATGGTATATGGCTGCCCTGGGATGGTAAATGCTCCCGGCTATGCTTGGTAATGATGGTACTATGCTTGACTGGTGACACTGGGATACAAGTATGCCATTGCCGCAGCTTATGGTGACAGCCAGACACCACAGACACCACATGGAGTGGTATGCTGATGCTTAAGACCTCAGACATATCTATTGACGGGAAGAAGAAGATATAGATTCACTGCTATGCCTCTGCTATGCGTTAATCATAATTGGCAGCATGCATTGCTGCATTGTATATTGGAGGGTACTGTTATGGCAGCATAATCAGTACCTGTACCTGTTTGGAGCACTTTGTTAAGTTAACCCTTTAATGTGGTGTTCACACACAGGTGGTATGAGTGTCCTAGTTGATGGCCATGGTAGCGGGTTGCTAGGCTGTTTGTAGCCTCGTTCCCAGGATCCCTCCTTGTTGGGACCCATGCCCGATCACACGTGAAAGTTTGGGCCAGAAGGACTGACCCAATGGGGTTAGTTGTGTGGCTGCTCTCGATCCCGAGTTGTTTTTCATGTGAGGACTCGACTGGAGCAGAACTCATGCAGGACTACCGACCAGGCAAGCACAAATAAAAGATCTGTAGAACCGTCAAGCATCCGCTCTTGTTTACATGAAACAAGTTGTACTTGGTACAAAACTCTCTTCTGAACTTTGAAGGAGTGAGGTACTTGGTTGCATCATCTGACTCCTGTCAGATTCAATTTGGGAGGATATCATTTCACTTGTGTACTGTCCTCACTAGTTCCAGGAACATCAGTCAGCAGTAGTGTGACGCAAACTGGTGATTTGATAGGTCACCTCCCTTTGAAGAACTGCTGCAGTGGACAGCTGTAGGATGTTATTGTGTATCATGATGAACCTATGACAGGAACGACCTTGGCTATTGGGAAGAGGTGGCAATTGCCTGGTGCAGTGGTAGGATGTTGTTGAGGAAATTGCACACTTTTGATTGTGCAATTCAGAGCTGTCCTGGCCATTGGGAAGAGGTTGCCAGGTTAGCAGCTCACACGTGCTTATGTTTACTTCCTGACTCAGCATCCTTGTTCGCCCACTTTGGATGGTGTAATCTTCCTGGTTTGGGGCAGCTGCACTAAGCATGATGTTTGGTGCTTGGGAAATCTGGAGAGTGTGTATTATGACTCCAATTAGTGTGATTCAAAATGGTTAGGTTGATTGCTAGTGTCCTTTCCTGCTTGCTGGGCTGCAAGTAGTCTTGTTCCCAGACCCTCATACGCACAGAGAGGGTCTGGGAACGAGACTAAGTGGGCAGGTTTGTAGCACAATGTTACCAGATTAGCACTCCTGGTAGTGGGATTGAATTGATGTTTGGATTCTCAGAGATTTCTGACTGCACCAACATGACCCCACTGACACTTTCAGAATCTCATCTTGATTTAGGGGTGTTTTTGGCTTCTTTGGTGGCTGCCATCAGCCAGCCTAAGAATGGGGCTAACGTACACAGCAGTACGTGATGTCACATATTAGTCTCGTTCCTGGCCCGCGTGGGAATGAGGCTAACCACAGCAGTACCTGATGTCATGTACAAATATTCATTTGGCCGAGGCAAGCAACAAGCTGGTGCAATCGGAGTCCATATATGGTCATGCAATGTTTTAGCAGGTCCACACCACCAGTAGTGCAGTTGATGCTCACAGCAAAATACACTGTGTTAATCACTTGTGGATGTTTTACATGAGTGGTACTAATGGATGCCATCCTGTTACGTATGGTTGCTGGCCAGTGGATATGATGTCTAGTCCATTATTTCATTGGTCAAATTGAGGTTTTCTGCTGGCAAGCAATCTGCAAGCATCAGCATATGGTGTACCTCAAGCTTGATGTAGGTGACTGGCTGAGCTGGGTGAAATCCCAGTCATTTATTGCTTAGGGAGGTTTTGGTCCACAGTAAGGGGAGGCATTGTCAGACTCAACCCGTGGAGACGCTTGGTCCGCTAGGCAGTCGCACTGCTGTTTGACTAGCCTCGTATGGGGCCTGGTAACGACGCTAGCTGTTTGACCTCCCATATCACACAGCTGGTCGAGCTCTGGCAATGGTGTTTGTGCAGGGGGGTCCTCCAGCCCACACACTGTGCAGTAACAACACACCGCACAGTGACCACTCACTTACGGACCAAATGATGTGTGAAACGTGGTCATTAAGAATCTAACCTGTTCAGACATTCCTCATGTGCATATCCACATTGTTAAACCGATGACACCAACCAAGACAAAACAGCATTGCTCTGGGATACCAGCCCACACGAGGACGCGACTGAGACCACCACTTGGCGTCACGTTAGGACAAATAGTACGAGGGGTAGCCTCATTCCAGGCCGCGTGGCCTGGGAATGAGGCTGTACATGGGGATGCGGGCGTTATCAGCAACGGCACATCCCTCTTGTTCAGTGGCCTCATCTGCTGTGATCAGGCTTGGCGTTTGATTTGATGCTCTTAGCCTCATCTGGACTGGAACCCGGCTGGGACCCGGCTGGAACCCGGCTGGAACCCGGCTGGAACCCAACAGATCCATACAGGCTGGAACTGGGCCACAAGGGCCCTAGCCTCGTTCCCAGGAGAGAATGTGGGACCGAGGCTATGAAGGCCCCACCAGTGCATTGTGGTTCCTAGATCAGGAATATACGTAACACCCTTGCCAGAGCTCGACCAGCTGTGTGGTATGGCAGATCAAACAGCTGTGCCGCTGTCTACACGACCAAGATCAGGACATGTTGGATGAACTAGGGGCCCCCACACGAACTGAGCTCGACCAGCTGTGTGATGTGGGGGGTCGAACAGCAGTGCAGCTGTCTAGAGGACCAAGATCAGGACATATTGGGGCCCCCACACGAACTGAGCTCGACCAGCTGTGTGATGTGGGGGGTCGAACAGCAGTGCAGCTCTCTAGAGGACCAAGATCAGGACATATTGGATGAACTAGGGCCCCCACACGAACTGAGCTCGACCAGCTGTGTGATGTGGGGGGTCGAACAGCAGTGCAGCTGTCTAGAGGACCAAGATCAGGACATATTGGAGAACTAGGGCCCCCACACGAACTGAGCTCGACCAGCTGTGTGATGTGGGGGGTTGAACAGCAGTGCAGCTGTCTAGAGGACCAAGATCAGGACATATTGGACGAACTAGGGCCCCCACACGAACTGAGCTCGACCAACTGTGTGATGTGGGGGGTCGAACAGCAGTGCAGCTGTCTAGAGGACCAAGATCTGAACTAGTTTCTTGTACTGCTAATTAGCGATGGGTTTGTGTTCCTACTGAAGAATGGAACACTGATGTATCAGCAGCCAATACAATTAGCTGGTTAATGCCCCCCAAGAGCGCATGATGATGTCATCATGCGCTCTTGTACCCCCATGTGTGACCCCAGTGTGCCGCTTACAATCTGCTGTGACCTCTTAATATTGCGTATGTGACCTTGGTGTGCAGCGACGTTCTTCTATGATCCATAACCAACCTTTTGACCCCGGTGATGTTGTTGTGGTAAGAAATAGAACCTCATTTGTTTCTAGAACTAGCCATCCACGCACTGGAACTGCTGTCCACGCACTGGAACTGCTGTTATGTTAGTGTGTGTGTGTGGGCGCCTAATTTGGGCGACCTCTTCTTTAGTCAATTAACTGTCAAGGCCTGCATAGTGTAACCTTGTCAAACTGGATGTAGAGATTGGCTGTGGTGCAACCCAAGCCGTGGCGCTAACCAGTGACGAGTATGTTTCGCAAGAAACCCTCATTGAAGCCAAGAGCACATAAGTAGGTTCCCCCCCCCCCCCCCCCCCCCCCCCCCCTCTCCGGATGATGCCTGTATGACCTCTGCTGTATGGTCAAGCTGGTACCAGTCTTCCTTTGGGTTGGGAGTCTGCATGGCTCTGAGACTAGCTGTGGCCTTATGTGGTGTAACGGTTGTGCCCAAGAATTCTTGTGCTAATGACAGGGTGTCAAATATCTGGCAGCTGCAAACTTCCCTCCAGTGAAGTGGTGTGTCTGGGTACATGTACTTCATTACAAGCAATGAAAACTCTGTAACGTGTATCCCTCACACACACACACACACACACACACACACACACACACACCACAGGTCAACAAGCGGGGCAAGACCCAGGAGCGAGCCATTCTCATTACCGACACAGACATCTTCAAACTGGACCCTCGAAAGCACTACCAGAAGAAGAAGTCTCCCCTGCACCTCACCAATGTGGGAGGGATGAGTGTGAGCCCTCAGTTGGATCAGGCCTTTGCCATCCACTTCCGCAATGGGAAGGACCTTCTCTTCTACATGGTTAACCCGCAGAACGATAACCGTGTGGCAGAGCTGATAGCCGTCCTCTGCCAAATTTGCCAGAGGTAAGTGTACGTGTGTGTGTGTGTGTGTGTGTGTGTGTGTGTGTGTGTGTGTGTGTGTGTGTGTGTGTGTGTGTGTGTGTGTGTGTGTGTGTGTGCGTGCGTGTGTGTATGCATAGATTATACGTTGTGGGAGATGTGGATCTGTCTGTCCATCTGGGTAATATAGCAGGAGATCACCTGCACTCATAATGGTTTTGAGAACAAACTGACTTCTGCTCTTGGACTGAGTTCATGCTACAGTACATGCCAACCTTCCCACGACCACCACAGGAAGTAGAGGAAATCAATGCCTTTGTAGCTCCTGGTTGAAGGCATGACCCGTGGATATGGTTGCCTACACGAGATAATGTTACACCAAGTCTTGTGTCTCTAACCAAACGACCCATAGTTACACTCCTCCATACACATGTGCACACACATACATGCATGGTGTGCCTAGCAACACCATATGTAGTGTGTCTGTCGGCAAAGAATGCTTTTGACTAATCTGTATCACAAAGCAGTAATTGGATAGCCCGTGTGGGAGGTATAGGCATTGTTTGTGTGTAGTGTAATATTGCCAGTATGTGTCGTTACATGTTAAGGGAGGATGGGGTATTGGGTAACATCTCCATATGGATATTCTTTTGGCACTAACTCTAAGTGCTGACTCAGCATTAGTGCACGTGTATATGGGATAGGGACATGATGTAATATTCAGCAACTGACTATAGGCGTGATGTATCATTGCAAAATTCAGTGTAGTGTTGTATCACTTCCTGAGATATCGCATCTCCCCCGCCTGTCGGACAGATGGGGTGTGTTATCTCCCTTGATATTTCGCTTCAGTGAACCCAATTAGCGGGTGTTGTAGATGCCAGTGCATGCTCGGTGCTCCCACACCTTGGAGCAGTTGTTTCTCATTCTAATGTGGCAAGGTAACCAGCACTACAACAGATGTTCCGCTTGTAGAATTACAAGCTCCTAACCACATTAGTTCCTTTATGGGATTAAAGTTGCGGCTGTTGGTTTCGCTCCAATTTGCAGTGCATGAATATCGTTGAGATTCGAACACGGCTCTGACGATCATTTCCTTTTCAAAACAGAAGTGAAAAGAAGAAATCTTCAATCTGGCTTTGTGAAAGGTCTGGATCATGCCACATGGATCTCTTCTATTCGGACAGGTCATCACTAGCATAACCCTAATCAGGGGGAGGGTCTGGTACCGAGACATGTCGTCACTAGTCTCGGTACCATAACCCTAATCAGGAGAGGGTCTGGTACCGAGACTAGCTTCACTGGTCTTGGTACCAGACACTTTCCAGGGACGGGTAGAATGATGGAAAAGAGCTTGGTACCTCGGTTCCAGACCCGAGGCTAGTGACAAATTTGGGAATTGGTGCCCAATAGGAATGTGACTACGTGATGGTTGACGAGAATAGTGGCAATCTGGTCTCTGTAACAGACCCTCTCCAGGTTGATAGTGAGACCGCTTGTCGGCAGTTGTCGCCAGTCTCAGTGCAAGACCCTCTCCAGGGGACGGTTTGATTATGAGACTTCGCGGCCTGTCGTTCATGTCTGGCACTTGCAATAATTATATTATTGCTCGAAACAACAAAGTCACAGTTGAGTGCAGTGGGAGATGTGTAGTGTACAAACGATGACTGGAGCATGACCATTGTTGCAAGTTCGTGACCGTCGATCCATTGCTTTGTGTACCTAAGGGCCTGTTGACGGACATCTGACATCTGTTGGCTGCGGAAAATAAACATTCTTTTAGGCTCTGTTTGTGCATCACTGCCACTCACTTTGCAATTGTAAACTCTGTTGTATTTAACACTTTAACCGATGAAGCCGTCTACAGACGGCATGAGATTTCATCAGTGATGTCAGACTTCCGGCAATGTCCTTGGGAGATAGGCTCTGCGCCAGCAGAGAGGGCGGGGCAGGGGGAGGTGGGTGGGTGCACCCGAAGGGTGCAGACAGCATGGCGGTGTTTGGGCTTAGCCTTGAAGAGCCCTTGGTTGGAGCCCAGCGGGCCACTTCTGTCCTCCTTTGCACAAATGGGCTGAGAAAACAGTCCTCTCGCCTTGTAGGCCCTCCTTTTCTGGCAGTGAAGCATTTTTCTCAGTCTAGTCGAGCGATGGTCGGCCGAGAGCCGTGACTATTGGATGTCCCTTGATGGGTGGGTGTGGTTAAAGTCACGAAAGTGTAGAGGATTGCTGCAAGGTCAGGTGTGTGGAGTTTGGGGGCTGAAAAGCTGAGAGAACTGGAGATATGGTAGGTTTAATGCATCCATACGCTACTAGAGACCTCTGGAGAAAAATAATTTATCGGTTAATGGGTTAACTCTCTTTTCACCGATTGACAAACTCTGGTTCACCAACCCTATCACCTTGAGATTGGGATAGATTTTACATAATGGTGAGAGCCCGGTTGTGTACATCGACACGGAGGTACACCTTCAGCAGGTGTATCTCGATGAGTTCATCATGACAGACATACGTATAATAACTGGTCCTGGAAGCTGTTGTGGATGCCCCATCCTTTAGCTAGCAATAATGTGCTGTGGACTGATGGCGGGGGTTAAACACTGGCACCTAACGATGATCAAGTGGTGTTTAGCCTCCGCCGTCAGTCCACAGCACCTTGTTACTACAGTCGTCAGGGTTTATCAAGCTAGAATAATACTATGTGGCAGTGTTGTAATACCTTTGTCACCCCGGACTAATTTTATTTTTGCAGGAAGTTTGGGCGGCAACTCTCCATCAATGTGGCTAACCCACTAAATTTCTCTATGGGAGGCAAACGCAAACAGCTGCACTTCCAAGAGGACAGAGTGGCCCGTCCCGTCCTCAGAAAGAACAGTTCCAATCACATGGTCCTCTTTTGGCCAACGGCTGGGTTTTAGATACAAGTGGGGAACGTTGACGTTAAGCTTTGATTATTGGATGTCTTGTGTGTCCGTTACTTTTCAATGGTGTAAAGTTTGCATTTTGAATGGTATCTTAGTTTTAAAGCCTCTCTTTCATTTAGGCATTATTTATGACCATCTCTTTGAAGTTTTGTAGCACAGTGTCCTAGGAAGCATTTTTGTAATGTATCTTCACAGGAATCATACTGCTGTAGGCAACATGCATCGTAAAACAGCGTCATTGGAATAATGCAATTTCATTGGAGCATTATGTGTTTGTAACACAGTTTTCAGAGGATTTGTGTGTTTGTAACACCTCATCATAGAATCATGCTGCTGAAAGGTGTATCTCTGAATACACTGTAAACTGCTTTGAAGTTGTTATTGCTGCCAACTGCGTGCGTAGGGTACTACTGTTTTAGTACCGCTCAACGTAACATCCTGGGCGGATGTGCTATGTATACAGGGTGCTTACGTATCTTAGCAACCACTCAATGTAACATATCCTATGTACTATATGTATGTACGTTCCTGTATGGCCGGATGTCTGTCACTAAAGTGGCCGGCAGTGAGTATAAAGTCGGCGCAGCTTTGATGTAAGTGCATTACAGTTCGAAATAGTTATTCATTTGCAGCTTGACAGAAGGATTTGCAGTTCGCAATCCGTAGTAAAGTTTAGCTACAGCTGCAACTAAGCTGCTAATCGCAAGAATTCACGTCCGCAAGCTAGTGCATTAGCACCTTCGTTATCGCCTTGGAGAAGTCACGCTTCAAGCAAACTTTTCGCACTTCGAACAGATATATTGCATCCGAAATGGGCACAAACATGAGCATCATACCGGGACACGTTCAGCGGAGCGGTTGGGCCGCAAAGGCGAGAAGGATGGACGTGAAAAGTAAACTCGCAGAAGATATGAGGAAGATCACAGCAGCTGCAGCGAAGCTGAAAGTTAGCGCGAAACGAAAGGACAAAATTCACTCTGAGAAGGCGAAGGTAAACGCAGCTAAGGAGGTAGAGAAAGAGGCGTTCAAGACGAGTGAGCAGTCGGTGAAGGAGGACGTGAAGGAGAAGCCCAGACCTGCATCTCAGCTGCCTACTAAGGGTCTGCCTCACCACATAGTTGCAGCCACGAAGGTCGAGAGAAAATGGACAGTTACTGACCTCCTCCAAAACCTTGGTACTTTTGTGCAGCAGCACTGTGCGCACATGCACACCATCCCTTCAGCCACAGAGATCGCCATGTGGGTGCGTTGCGCGGACCGTGCTCTCCAACTGAACGGCTGGACCATCAACTCCTTCCTGGTGGACTCGCATGTCGTGTTCACGTACATGCTACTCTCAAGAGCCTTTCAACATTTTGTCCCCAGAACACTCGCAGATGTGAAGGAGCTTGTGCTAATGTGTCTATACATCTCATATACATACAACGCTAATGAAATCAGCTATCCGCTCAAACCATTTCTAGTCAAGCAAGACAAGATTGCTTTCTGGGACAGATGCACCGCTCTCTCCTGGTCGTGTTCAGCTCCCATGCTAAGACTGAACAGAGACCACTCGTACTACCTTGACATGTTGGCATCACTTAAGAGTATCACTTCACTACAATAGTCAAACTTTGATGACCCAGAGTCAAATGGGTGATTATTTTACTGACGGGACAGTTTCATTGACAGGTTTTAGCCACAGGCGTTATTGTCACAGATCCAAATCGAAATTATTTATCATCATCACAAGGTGATTCTTCATTTTGTTTACATGGTGTGACGTATTATGGTGATCATTTTTTGTAACTTTCTTGTCACTTCAGTTGGTGTGTAGTAAGTGTATGTGTTCTGTTTGTGTCTTGTTTGGTAGACTGTCATTGTGGACTTCTCTCAATCACTGACCACTGTACATGACTAGTTGATTTATTTGTGTTTTGTTAAGTTCGGTGCATTGTATTTTTGTGGAGTAACTTGGCTGTGCTCTCACAACTTATTGTCCTGTAATACTGCAAGTTCTTCAAAAGAACCTAAAAGAAAACATTTCAGAATCATCAAAAGTGATCATGTGAATTACAGACAGTATAGTCTTACTGTAAAGAGTTTTGCATGGTGGCATAAGGGTATCTATGACAAATTCTTTTACCCGCAAACTTCCCGCCAAATGGTCAAAAAATATATTAATGAGTAGGGTTTTACTCTCGAGTTCTTAACGTCTGGTGCCATTGCTAAGCTGACGATGTTTGCCAAGCTGAAGCAGAAGACTATTGAGGAGAAGGCTCAGAAGGACGGGCAGGCTACTCCTAAGAAGGCTAAGGTAGCTTGCTTATTCTGCAAGGGCTCGTCTTGTCTATCATGTGGGGCTAATAAGTTCACATGCACTACTACATCGTGTACTGCAAGTGCCCAGCTCTCTCTGTAGCTATGATACAGCTAAACACACTACAGAGGCAATGCTATCCATGCTATACAGACATGAAATTCACTTATAGCGAGTGTGGCGTATGGTTAGCCCTGCTTTATCAAGGCTTTGTTGTGTGGGCATTAATTAGAAAACTATGAAAGCTATATTACTTCACTTGTTGAGGCCTACCTATTCCACGGAGTGGACTGGACCAGACCCAGACCCTAATCCACAGAACAGACCTGACCAAAATGGTGTAGGCGAATTCAGGATTCTTAAGACTACGGGTTATATCGATATCTTTCAGAATAGTCTAATTAAATATTAGTAACTACTGCTACTGGGGTACGTACATGTAATAGTGCTCTATATCTACTGGCCCAATCTCCGTATGTATTCAGTTCAGATTACCAGGAATTCTCTGTGTGCCAGTTGTGAGGTCTGAATCGTGCATGCATTGTACGCCATTCTGGTCCTTTCCATGAATTAGTGTCTGGGTCCAGTCCGGTCCGATCAGTTCCATTCCATTCCGTGCGGTAGGGAAGCCCACATGTTGTGTGTACTTCCAAATGTTTGTGGCTTTCTGAAACTGCATGACTGGTTTTCTTTTCCCAATGTCTCAACATGCTTCAATTGATAAATCTGTAATTACAAACTTCCTTTGTCTCAGGAGGAAGACAACTATGAGGCCACCAAATCAACCCCCGTACAAGAACCACCCACGGAGAGTGCTATCCCCAAACCAGCTGCCCCATCCACACCACCCACTCACAAACAGCTGGCAGATCAGACCGGATCAGTGAAACAACCTTCAGTGGTTTTACCAAGTAAGGATGAACCTGCGTCCCCACTGGCCAGTACTCCTGAGATGCAAGAGAAACCCGTTTCTCCCTCAAGGATTCCACGACCCCAGAAGAGTGTGAAACAGCAAAGCCAAACCAAAGCCACACCCACCAGTGATGGGGGACCAAAGAGGACCGCAGAGACCTCCGTTCCTGATGGTACTGTGAAGAATAATTCAGCTGGAAATGTTCCACCAGGAGAAAGCAGCACACCATCCACTGTCCCCTCTACGGAAAGTGCTGTCAAGGCCCCCTCTAGCTCCTCACCTGTCCCACCCTCCCGCATCCCCCAACCCACCACCACAGGTGCACAAGGATCGCAAGGCAATCGTACTCCTCCTTCAAAGTCACCAACCTCTGACCCCCGGACCAGGGAGGACGCCAGACTGCAAACCCAAGGTGAATAGTTCTAATGTACTCCATTACCATCGTTAGAGCACATAATGTGAATAGCTAGTCCCAACAGCTACATGCACCACTGTGAACTCCATCGGAGCCATTTCGTAGCACAAACGTACTACCAGCATCTTTCCCAGGCTAGAGGCTACAGCCTCATTCCCAGGACACATGAGGCATCATTCTATGAGTTCGCTACCCTACCACGAGTGTGGTTGCCACCTTGAATGTAAACGGGATGAGATCACTCCCCACTAACGAGCCTGAGTGAAGTAGTTGGTAGTAACTGAAGGAGTGTATTGTTTGAGTGCCAGGAAATAGATACACTGTCTCCCACACTTGCTAGGCTCTTCCTCATTGTGGTAATCGCTAGACCAGCCACTGTCTGCTAACCGGGTTAGGAGAGCTTAGAGCTCTACAACCCCCCATTCATGAAGCCCCTGACTCCCTCACTCTAAGTGTTCCACCAGGATGTCTTCTCTCACTATTGAATATTAGTGTCTACTTCATTGGCTTTGGGTGACTGTGTGAAGCCTTGCCCCTCAGTTTCTCTTTTGTGTGGAGCACTCACACACAGGATTACCTCAG
Source organism: Axinella damicornis (assembly GCA_963931865.1). NCBI lineage: Eukaryota > Metazoa > Porifera > Demospongiae > Axinellida > Axinellidae > Axinella > Axinella damicornis. Next base: position 458,993 of record OZ007516.1, on the reverse strand, counting down.
TGCAACCAGGTCCTTTGCTAACCCTAACCCTAATGCTGAGCACACACACACAGGATTACCTCAGTGCAACCAGGTCCTTTGCTAGCCCTAACCCTAACGCTGAGCACACACACACAGGATTACCTCAGTGCAACTAGGTCCTTAGCTAACCCTAACCCTGAGCACACACACACACAGGATTACCTCAGTGCAACCTGGTCCTTTGCTAGCCCTAACCCTAACGCTGAGCACACACACACAGGATTACCTCAGTGCAACTAGGTCCTTAGCTAACCCTAACCCTGAGCACACACACACACAGGATTACCTCAGTGCAACTAGGTCCTTTGATAGCCCTAACCCTGAGCACACACACACACAGGATTACTGCAACCCGGTCCTTTGCTAGCCCTAACCCTAACGCTGAGCACACACACACAGGATTACCTCAGTGCAACTAGGTCCTTAGCTAGCCCTAACGCTGAGCACACACACACACACAGGATTACCTCAGTGCAACCCGGGTCCTTTGCTGGATAAAAGTATTATCAAGTCAAACCAACTCCTGCACTCATCAGCTCTAGTGTGCAACTTGTTCGTCCATTAGCATGTTGGCCCAGACTGGTAGCAATATGGGAGGTGCTTATGGTTCTTTGACAGAACTGTGCTACAATCAATAACAATGCATGCTACAATAATATGTTGTTGTTTGTTCATTAGGTCGCAGTGTCACTCCCCAGCAGGATCCGAGTCCCTCTCCGCGGGTCCCCCCTCCTGACCTGCACGCCCCTGCACCTTCCTCCACCGGCCAGCTGAGTAGCATGTTCAGTCGGCTGAGGCGCAGGGTCGTTGAGACAGCCTCTGGACTGCCCCAAGAGACCAAGGTGAGGGACAGACATCTTAGCCACCATTTGGGACAAATCACAGATTTGGGGACAATTGTAGCATAACCAGTTTTTATCTGTCAACTATGACAACTATGACAGCCTTGGGTCATGGCTGGCAGGATGGCCACAGCCTCGGGCTATGGCTGCTTCAGTACAGGCTCATTCCCAGGCCACTCCACGTGGCCTGGGAATGAGGCTGGATTCAGTAGTACTGGAGCTAATGAATCAGCAAATACCAGTCCTTTAACAAGTCCAGTTTTGGGGGCATGTATTGCGACCTGTGCAGCTGCTAATTCAGAGCATTGCAAATACATGTAGGTAGGAAATGAGCAGGTGGCCAGCAACAGGAGCTAATCCACCATTGATGGTCACTTGGCTGGCATGCACAGGTGGCCATATATCAGCATGTTAGCAGCCTCATTCCCGAGTGACTGGAATTGAGACTGAGCATGCACTACCCTGGGTTTGGGACTGAGCATGCACTACCCTGGGTTTGGGACTAAGTTGACAACCACATCAGGAGGCATGCATGTGCCTAAAATCACCCAGATAATTGACACACACATACACACACTGGTACATTCACTTTTAACTGGGAAGTGCAGCCACAGAGGATGAGGGTATAGGATGGTGATCTTGGCTAAGGGTATCTGGGATGCCATGATCTAGGGTATCCCGCAGCACTACCAGATGTGCCTTTGTCTGGTCTCTGATCAACGACAGTGAAGGTTATTCTTTTGAAGCTGCAGAGGTGGGGGGGGGGGGGGGGGGGGATCTCGAGGTTGTCTACCCAGAGTATGTAATGACATCGTGCCACAACATAGTGATGTTATGATGGGCCCTTGTGGTCAACCGTACACGCTACAGAACACAAAGCACTGAGCCCTGGATCAACAACTTGAGAACTTGGAAAAATTATTCTTGTGTACTCAATCATGATGTTGCCTATACCAGACAGAGTCGGTATGCATTCGCATTCCCACTCAGAAGTATTGACCATGCTTAGTCTCATTCCATATTCCCATGGGAATGAGGCTGCTGCGATGCTCGCTTGCATTCCCATACCACCATCAGCAATGTTGAGGGGGTCTTGGAATGAGGCTATGCTGACAACCTGCTTGTGTTAGCGTAGGAATGCAGTACACTATGCTACCATTCATCATGATTGCGATGTGCCAAACACGACTGGCTGTGGTTCAAGTTCTCCCCACCTCCCACCCCTTGGCAACCACACTGTCCAGTGCTCCCACGTGCACTGCCAACATATGCCAATGAAATGTAGTCTGTAGGTGTGTGTGTGTGTGTGTGTGTGTAGTGTGTAGTGTGTATAGTTTGGTATCTGCGTCTACTCTTACCACAAGTCCAAATCTCGGGGTGAGTTTGAGTTTGTGTGCCCTCCCCTCAGGAACCCTCCACTCCCTCCTCCCCCTCCACCCCGGGCGGCTCTCACGGGTCACTCATCGCGGATGACTCGGACCTACTTGCTGCTCTGGAGGGCACACCTCACGATGAGTTGGTTGCCATGCTTCGGAAGCAACGGCAGACAGCTCTACGATACAAGGGACGGTTCTCAGAAGTGAGTAATATGTTCATCTGTCTTGTCTGTCTGTCTCCCGATCCATCTGCCCTCTAGTTGAAGTCTTATCACTCTGCAAGGGTTTACTAAATCCACTGCATAACAGTTTCTATTCGATGGACAAACCCTCAACCACAGAGCGCCACAAGGTTTCGGTGACCTCAGCTTGCAGAGAAACAAACCAATACCTCTCTCCATATGGGCCAGTGTCCCTCTCCACACGGTGCCCATTGACCCATTCACACATCAAAAGGCACCACCCCGCCATATTGCATGGATGTGTGCTAAACTATAAACCACTCATTCAGATGAGCAAATTGCACCTTCTGTTGCTCTCCCCACAAAACAACCCTGAGGTCAGAGTCTGCGGGTTTGGGGGTTAGATCTCTTGTACAGTGTGTGTGGCATTGCTTGTGCTTGTGCATACTGTCATAGTCCACTCATGCACACATGCCCATATGTGCACACAAACATGCACGCACATACATGTACACGTAGACACACACACACACACATTCATGCTTTTACCCAAGTTCTGTGTACCCCTACCTCCCTCCTCCCCCTCACACACACACATGCACACAGCGTACCCCTACCTCCCTCCTCCCCCTCACACACACACATGCACACAGCTCCTTGAGGTGTATAAGAACCTCCAGCGTGACCATGACACTCTCAAGGCATCCTCCGAAGAGACGGAGAGAAAGTGCCTTCAGAAGGTCTCTGAGATGCAGGAGGTGCAGGCACTAGACCACCAGGCGAAGGCGCACTTGGAGGAGGCGTTCCGACTGTCACTTGAGGAGAAGGACGAGAAGATCAGTGTCATGCAGATGCAGGTGGGCGTGGCAAGGGTTGGGATAAAGGGGCGTGTTTCAGCTGTACATTTGTGTGTGTGTGTGTGTCGACATAATATTATTGCGACATAATTATAGTAAGGTGAAAAGAAAGTCGGAATGAGGAATGTATGTAAGAGGTCATTACTGTCATTACAGGTACGTATTTATGTCGTTCAAGTTTACTTATAACAAGTGATGCTTTTTGGACAGGGTTTCAAAAAGTCTAGATATATCAATACTGTAATAGGATGTCATAAATTATAGTGACTGTCAGTATTGATATGTCAATGTATTGTTGCAGCTCTTGTAGGGTGTGTGTGTCTATATTGTAGCTATGGGATCACAGATTTCGCCATCCTATGGCCTATTATGTAACCTCATCTTGTATAAATCTTGTGTACAACAACTTTGCTGAACATTTTTCAACGAGATGTCCATATGGGGAACATGTGATCATGTTCTAATACTGTACTGGCTAGGTACGTGTACGTGTACACACAAGGAATGGAAGGATGGAAGGATGTAGCTTGTTTCGCACATCACAATTGGAGTGCCATCACATCCCTACTAAGAGTTTCACAACCTAACAGGTGTTGTTTGCTAGGCAGGAAGAGTTGCATATGGCAGTGTTTACTATAAGCTCTGTTGTTTTGGAACCACTAGGTATTTGTACAGCTATGTGCAACTGTGTACATGTAACTGCAGAGGAATCGGCAATTATATTCACGTTTCGGACATTATGAGGTGGAGATTTGAATCCAATTGTGGATACATGATCGTACCAATTATAGTAATCCCCAAGCTGGTTGCTAAACTTGGTGTGCCCATAATCATACCGTATGGCACAAACAACCATATCTTTGGTGATCTCCATGTGTAGCTATTTCCACTTAGCGATCATGTGTCAATTCCCACCTGGGATGTGTTTACATCCCGTCGCTATGACAACAGAGGTATGAATGTACCATAAGTGTGTTGACCTGCAATGAAACTGATTCACTGCGTTAGTGTGTTGACTAGAGAGATCAATAGATAGGTGTGTTAGATCTGAGCTTCCTGGGCTGTTTGGGTGTTTGTAACTAAGAGGGAGGGGAGGCAGGAGGCCTTCGGGGGTGTGCGTCTGTGATATCATCTTGTTTATTAGGTAATGAGATATATTATAGCTCTGACTGTTTGTAGCCACTGATGACAACAGTGGTTAGTGTGGTAAGCGTTTTGCGTTCTCATCAGTATGCCTGGTGAAGAATTCTGAAGTGCATATGAAATAGTACTTTGCTGCAATGCAGCATTGAATCATCAACGAACATTACACTCAATGCTCGCTCAAGCTCACCCGTTTAGTATGGCCTTCAAAATTGAATTGTGGTTAACGTGATTGGCTACGCTATACTGTGTGGAATCCAAGAGCAAACGGACAACCTACCATATATGGAGCTGTAACAAGTAACCAGGAGTAACCAATCTATTGCATAAACCCCAGCTAGTGAACAGTTAGACACATAATTAGGTTAATCAGTAGCTAATATCTGATATCTTCACTGATGACTCATTGGCAATAGCGGTACTGTTTAGTAAGTACTGTAGCATCAGTATGCCTGATGATTACAAGTGCATCTAGAATTTTACTGTAGTGATGATAACATGGTCGTCATGGCTGACTTACAGGGCAGAGTCTCGTGTCTGTGTGATTACAACTGTGACGGCTAGTGATTAGTTTTAACATCATCATCATGTAGCATTGTCTGCAGTTGTACAATTTTACGTAGATTGAAACCCCCATGCATAGATTGAAACCCCCCATGCATAGATTGAAACCCCCCATGCGTAGATTGAAACCCCCCATGCAGTAGATTGAAACCCCCCATGCGTAAGGCATATTGCTGTAGTTCCTATGGAAGTGTATGATATGTAGACCACACTATAAGCGGCCAGTAGTGCAGCTGCCATCTTATGCCACCAAGCCAAGAGCAGATGATGTTCTAAAGCCTTTGTCTCTGGCATACTTTGCTGGTGCAAGTTTGCAAGTGACCTGTTTGCAGTTTGATCTCAGCACACACACATTTACACATGCATACACAGTGCAGTTTGTCACATACAAACACTGTGTGGTAGATGATTGTCCTTGGGAAATGTTTGTGATTCCTTTGTCACGTGTTCGCACACTCACAATGGCCTCTGTGTCACTGACAGCTAGCTCTGCCTTCCTTCTTTGATCAGCAGTCCTCAAAGACTGGCTGTCAATCAGCAGGTGTGAGAGGGTGAAGGCATGTTGGTTTCAAAGGGCCATGGGGGCACTGCAGGGAACTTGGTTCTGTTTTCATCCTGTCTTTTGTTTGTGCTTCCTCCTCCTCCAACACACACTGAAGGTCCGATTGCTCAAGGAGAAAGTGGCTTCCCAGGACGTCCAAGGTAGCTTGAATACTGCTCCTCTGACCTGGTTTGCTGCTCCTCTGACCTGGTTTGGGGGGGGGGGGGGGGGGGAAGGGGGGGGGGGGGGGGAAGGGGGGGGGGGGGGGGGGGGGGGAAGAGGGAGGGGGGGGGGGGGGGGGGGGGAGGGAAGAGGGAGGGAAGGGGGGGGGGGGAAGAGGGAGGGGGGAGGGGGGGAAGAGGGAGGGGGAGGGGGGGAAGAGGGAGGGGGAGGGGGGGGGGGGGAGGGAGGGGGGGGGGGGGAGGGAGGGGGGGGGGGGGAGGGAGGGGGGGGGGGGGGGGGGGAGAGGGAGGGGGGGGGGGGGGGGGGGGGGGGGGGGGGGGGGGGAATTGGGGATAGAGTCTGCTAGAAATAATTTCAAGGGTTTACTGTGTCCACACGGTGAAAAACTGGAGTTACAGCCGTATCATTTCACAGTCCAATTGGTACCAGAATATAATACTAAGTAGACATCAATAGATCGAGAGATCGTGTATACTGCTCCTACTACAATAGCCTCATTCACAGGCCGCGTGGGAATGAGGGTCCTACTACAATAGCCTCATTCCCAGGCCGCGTGGGAATGAGGGTCCTACTACAATAGAGACAGCGTGTTACAGCCCAAGGCTGAGGCAAGAGGTTTTTCTACGTAGCTTTAGTGATGACACACACCCACTCCCAGAACTTGCAGTTGTGTGTTGGGAGGAAGTAGTTCCAGTTGTGACGTGACGTGTGCACTTAGCAGGGCAGTTTGTCATTAGTTGTGTGAGTGCATCAGGAGGAAGTGCTACATGTCTGCCGTTTGATACCTGCTATTGTTTGTTGTGACAGTACATTAGAAGGAAGTGCTCAAGGCCTCCTCACTACCCATTCCACACTGGCTGACACTGGCTGCCAGAGACCATGGCCTAGTGCTGTTAATTGGTGCACTCTTGACACACAGTTCATGGAAGGGAAGTGTTCCAATGCCTGCTTCAGCGATGACGGCCATTGCAGTGTTAGGATCGTACACCCTTAGCAGGACAGTTTGTCAAGAAGGTGTTAATTGTCTGGTTCACCGCAGTTCACCAACACCTGGTTCAGCGATGGCGGCCACTGCAGCAGTAGAATCTGCTGTGGTGTCAACACTTAGCAGGACAGTTTGCCATGGAGGAAGTGTTCTTGTCTGGGTCACCACGGGCTCACCATGATTATGGCTAGCCTCGTTCCCAGGCCCATATGGGGTCTGGGAACGAGGCTAGACTAGCCAAGCACTAGGATGTGGAGCTATTGCTATACTATTCTCACGTAAGGAAGCATCCTTGCTGAGAGGTCAGCTGCTGTGAGCTGAGGTAGTCTGGTTCACCCATGAAATGACAGTGGAAAACTGTCAGAAGCAGGATGGTTAGTACCCGAGATTAACCACAGATCCTGGCTGTGAGGTATACTCTTTGCGGAACAGTTTGTCAAGGGTGCAAGGGCTGGTTCACCCATGAATGACAATGATAACAGCAGGAGCAGGAAGCTTAGCATTCAGTTCATCATAGATTAACCACAGATCCTTGCAAGCTGAGGTACTTGAGGGTGCACTAGTACAGGCCTGGTTCACCCATGAATTACCGATGAAAACCATCAGAAGCAGGGTGGTTAGCACCCGAGATTAACCACAGATCCTGGCTGTGAGGTATACTCTTTGCAGAACAGTTTGTCAAGGGTGCACTAATACAAAGGCCTGGTTCACCCATTGATTCATTGACAGTGGAAAACTGTCAGAAGCAGGAAGCCTATAGCACCAGAGATTAACCACAGATCCTGGCTGAGAGGTATAATCTTTGCAGAGTGCATCTGAAAGGATGACAGTCAGACAAAGGTTTGTAGCTGTGGGGAGGAAGTGGTCAATGTCTGATTCACCTTCCCAGTAATGTGGCTGAGAATCCCTACAGCAAGTTGTAGCTAGCTGCAGGTTAGTATTGAAGTGGGGCCAGAAGGCCTGGGAACAAGGCTAAATGAAACCAATCTGATCTGGGACTTGGGACATGCACACATGCACACATACACACATGCACATACACACATCGGCGCCAGGCAGCTCTCACTTCAACTTCTGCTCTGATTGCATCCGCTTCGGCTGCTGCTCCCCAATTACGTCTGCACCGCTTATAGCCCCAACTGTTCTGCGGAGTTCGGGGTTTAGTAAATTGAAGTACCAAGGTCGCGCGTCAATAGTCTAGTCTCACCCCATGAATGTCACACACACACACACACACACACACGATACAATCTTAATGTAGTGATAACCTGGGGTGCTTTACTCTGGTGGAGTGAATTAATCTGATCAGGCACTTGACCAAGTCCCAACTTCCGCCCTCTGAAATGAGGACAGGCCCCCAATCAGGACAAACTTGAGGGACCCAGAGTGTCCATATTAAAGGGATTCCACTGTCAGACTGTCCCCCTAAAGTTTGTGGATTCCTGACCTTGGAAATCAGGAATTGGGGCTCTTTGATGGGTGCCAACCCTCCCTATGTGGACACCATTAATTTCATTTTAGCATACCCCTTTCATCTTCAAAAGAAGTCTGTACAGGTCCTTTAATGTTGTTGTTGAGCTTCCCTACAAGTTCCCTATATACAAACAGCCTGTTGCTAAGATACGCAGTCTCGTTACCATACACACACATTGCACACACAAATGCATACACACACTCACACAGTACCGGACATCCATGAAGCTGAGGTCCGAGAGCTGAAGGGAAAGGTCAGTCATGGGCCACCAATCAATGTTAGGTTGCGTGAGTAGTTTGAAAGCAAAGATAGAGATAGTCTCGTTCCCTGACCTTTCATCCAGTGCGTATATCACTTCCAGTATAATGTGCGATACTGAGCAGGATCCTCGATGGGGTCTGGGACCGAGACTAGGTTGGAGCAGTTTGCGGGAGATTCAGAACACACCGTGTATATGTTAAACATGCCAACAAATGTATTATCAATGGTGGCAAACACTGTCGTCACAAGCTACTTACTTATGAACTAGCCTGCCAGAGCAGTGGGTGACGTTTGACCAATCAAATGACATCTATACAGGAAGTTTATGCCCTTAAATTACTACTCATTGTCTTTGCCAAATATTTGAAGTTGAGTTTATTGTTTAGCCGCTAATTTCTAAATTGTACTCCTGAGGGGAGAATGTAAACAATAATTACCGTTGCTACGCTGAAGCTCGACCACACCCATTCCTCGACGTGCTCTATGACACAGAAGACTAATTGGAGTAGCCAGGAGCACCTAATGACATAGAGAGCGGAATTCTTGGAGTAGCTCGTACAGGAAGTGTAAGTTCTTAAATTACCAGTTATTTTATGTGAATGTAAACACGGTTACTGACATGTACACAATGATTAGCATTGCTTTACTGAGGCTGAACCACACCCCCTCCTTGAAGTGCTCCGTGACGCAAGACGCTAATTGGAGTAGTTGCTTTCGGAACGGTTTTGTTGGCTGAGTAGTATGTGGTGAATGTGCCAAGTTCTGTGATGACATTGAAATGAGAGAACCGGTTACAATTTGTATTTTGATAAGCTCACTAATCTCAAGTCCATGGAGTGAGGATAAGACCCTGTTACTGGTTGTGATGTCATCGTGCAAGTCGTCCATTGCACCAATGAAAGTGAGGTCTGCGGGGGTCTTGAGCAAGGCCCTGTTGTCCATGCAGCTCCCATACACCTGTGTGTGATCTCACCGTGGACTATCGTAAACCTTGAGCAAGGAAGGCGCTGTTGTCCATGCTGTTGTCCATGCAGCTACCCCATATGAAGTACACTTACGCATGATCTCATCATAGACTACCATAACTGATTTCCCAATCATATTATAGTTACTTGCCAACAGCTTCAGGTACATAGTTATTAGCGTTCACTTCTATGACCAACTGGGAACAAACAATACCTTTGATGACCTTTGATGACCTTTGATGGCTTTGGATGCCTTTCATGTGGTTTGTTGGTTTTCTTAAGGCATTTCCTATTCAGTCTCTTTGTGAGTGTGTAGGGATACAACCTGATTGCAGGAGCTACTAATGTGGGACTCCTCCAATTGCTTTGAAGTAGTCTGTGATCTGACTGTGGATGGTCTGCACTTACCGGGCATCTGCTGCCTCTCCCCACACACACACACACACGTTCTTGCATCTTCTTCCTCACGATCACCACACGCTCATGCACTCCCTCTTCCCGGATCCCACCCCCACACCATCCTCCCTCCCCTCACCCTCCCACGTCCCACAATACACCCCCCTCCCCTCACCCTCCCAGGTGACCTCGCTGGAAGGCTACCTGACAAAGTACAAGGAAGGCCTTAAACTTGCCAAAGAGAAAATATTGCAACTGCAAGCAGAGAAGGTAGGTTATAGGTCATCCTGTTTAGGCATACAGTTTGTGTTCAATGACAAAGTCCTAGGGAGATAAGCTGTCCAGGTCATCCCTTGGTGAACTTTGTTGTGATCTGTTTATGTTTGCAACGTCCTCGGGATAAGCTGTTCAGGTCCTATCCTGATGAACCTAGTTGTGATCTAGCGGAACTGAAAACTGCACGATTTGGGACACCAGTGAATTGGGTGATAGTGTGTGGAACGTCCTGTTGAATGGTTGCTATGACAGTGACGCTTCTTGGATAGCACAAACATACTGAGTTGCCTCCATTCAGGTCATATCACATCAGATCATATCTTGTTCACATCGCCCGATTAACCTTGTTGTGATCTGGTAGAATAGAAAACTACTCGATTTGGGACGCCAGTGCATCTGGGTGATAGTGCATGGAATGTCCTGTTGAACAGCAATGGCACTTTTTGGTTAGCATGAATGTATGTAGGTTTCATAGCAACTCAAGAGTTCCTCCGTTCAGGTCGTATCACACCAGATCACGATGAACCTTGTGATCTGAAAACTGCATGATTTGGGACACCAGTGCCTCTGGGTGTACATGTAATGTCCTATTGAATAGTTGCTATGCATTTTCTGTATCCCTTGGTTACCATGAGCATAGGTTGAAATTTGAGGTTGCCTTTTGCACCCATAGATATGAGACCTGCTGTTGCCATAGTGACAGAGTAAACTCTTTGTTGGAGTGTTCCTGTGTGTTAAGTTACAGTGACTGTGTGTGTACCAACAGGAGATGATGAGCGGAGAATTGAGGAAGAAGGCAACGGAATTGGAACAGCAGCAGGTGATAATATTATTCACCAATTCCCCCCCCCCCCCCCCCCCCACCCCTCTCCCTCTGCAGGGACAGCTCGCTAACAGTCATTGTTTCCACTTCTGGTTGCGTTCAGTAGAACCACACCCCTAACAGCTACTCCCTTTACAAATCTGCAAAGTCCACAACATACACACAAAATAGTCCTCCCAGTTGGTAACCGCTGGAATTTTTAATTGCAACCCTTGGCATTGACTTGAAGCCTTTGATTTGTTAAAGTCAATCTTGTTTGATTTAGTTTCATGCTACGGTTACCATGGAAATGAAGACTCATTTGAAGTGCTTCTGTTGGTGGTGTTAGTGCCATTTGGTCATACTGCATCACAGCTTGGCAGTTATTGGTGCCATTTGGTCATACTGCATCACAGCTTGCTGCTGATCTCATCCGATTTGTCAACATTGTTGGAGGAAGGGCACTTCCTATTCAGTCTCTTTGTGAGTGTGTAGGAATACAACCTGATTGCAGGAGCTACTACGTTCAAAGAATTCAGAGTGCTCAATGAAGCCTGAAGTGGTTATACAGTAACTCACAATAAAACATACAAGGCACCGATGGTGCATGTAATCATCTGTGGGTATATATATATATATCCCAAATACGTATATTATGTGCCAGTGAATCTTGCCCCTTTCCAAAGGAGAATATATTTGGGTGGAGGCCAATACATAACTGCCTATCTAATTACCACATACCTAACATTCCTTATTGACACCCCACCTCTCCCCCCTCCTTCCTCCACCTCCCTCCTCCCCTCAACCCTGCCCCTCCCTTGTCCTCCCCACCCCTCCTCCCCACTCCTCCCTCCTCCCCTCAACCCCCCGTCCTCCCCTCAACCTTCCCCCTGCCCCTCCCTTCTCATCCTCCCCACCCCTCCTTCCTTCCCTCAACCCCTCCTCCTCCCCTCAACTCCCTTCTCGTCCTCCCCACCCCCTCAACCAGGCCAAGTCAGGAGAGATTCAATCTTCCTCCTCAGCTGAGTCCACTGATGGCAGTCAAGTAGACACTGTTCACCTGAAACAGCAGCTGGAGTCGGCACAGAGCCAGCTAGCAGTCGTGCAGAAAGAGCAAGAAAGCCTTCAAGCCCAGAGGGATGAGCAGGTGAAGAAATTGCACTCTGAAATCACGACTAGAGGTGAAAGAATAGCCAAGCTGGAGAAGTCTGTGGAGAGTAAAATGGCAGCTGCTGTGGCCTCAGAGGAGGGCCTCCGCAGTGAGATACAAGCACTGAACGTCAAGCACGAGAAGGTAGTGAACCAGTTCCACCAGCAAAACACACGTCTCCAGGCCAAGCTCAAGTCCATGAAGGAACAGATGGATTCCTCCCAGAATGAGGTCTCCAGACTTACCAAGGCCCTGCAGGAGCAGGACAGTGCCGTGCAGGAGAGACTGCAGCAGTCACAGAGCTTGGTACAGCAGCATGATGCTCAGACAAAGGCAGCAAGTGAGGAGAAAACACGCCTGGAAAGTGAACTCAAGTTGGTGAGAGAGCAGCTCCATGCAGCGCAGGGTGAAGCTACGAGGCTTGGCAAAACCCTGGGAGAGAGGGAGGAGGTGGTGAAGAAGGAGGTGGAACAGTTGGAAAGTTTGAAAGGCGAGCATGACATTGAGCTTAAGGCTGTGCGTGAGCATAATGAACAGCTTGGGGGTGAGCTGCGATCAATGAGGGAACAACTGGAGTCTGCACAAGTTGAGGTTGCAAAGCTTGCCAAAGCCCTGGATGAGAAGGAAGGCATTGCGAGGGAGGAGCTGCAGCAGTCGAAAGATTTGAAACAGCACCACCAAGCGGAGCTGAAGGCTGTGACAAACGAAAGGACTCATTTGGAGAATGAACTCAAGTCCGTGAAAGAACAGCTGGGTGCTGCCAACAATGAAGCCACAAAGCTCAGCAAAGCTCTTGAAGAGAAGGAACGTGCAATGGAAGAAAAGGCACTGCTGTTAGAGGACTTGACACGGCAACGTGAAGGTAATCTGGAGTCAAGTACAAAACTGGAGCAAGAGCTTCGTCTGGTGCGAGGGGAGCTGAGTGCAGCACAAGGTGAGGTCTCGAGGCTTGGCAGAGCACTTGAGGAGAAGACGGGTGTTGTACAAGAGGCTGTGCAGCAGTCAGACGGTTTGCAACATGAACTTCAATCCATGGCGGAGCAGAAAGCACAACTGGAGAGTAAGCTGAGAGACCTCCAAGAGAATCTGACTCTCCTCAAGACAGAGAAGGAGCAGCTGTCTCATGAGTGGGAGGAAAAGATGTTGAAAAGTCAAGAAGCCAGTGCCTCAAAACACAACGCTGAGAAAGACAAGATGGTTGCCACGCACAAAGAAGCAGTGGAAAGGCTGAAAGCTGAACACTCCAAGGAGGTGGAATCACTTCAGACTGAACACCAAGGTCGCATTGAAGCAGCACAGGTGAAAACTGGCGATGAGTTACAATCTAGGATGAGTGAGATGAGGAAGAACCAGGAGGCCGACCTAGCCTCTTTGAAGCAGGAACACGAAGCTAGGGTGGGTGAGTTGCAAGTTGCTCTTCAGCAAAAAGAGCAGGAAATGGAGCAGCAGAAAGCAGCGGCTGAGGCAAGCTTAAGGGAGATCCAGCAAGACTGCCAGGTGCTGCGGGCAGAGCACACGTCAGAGGTGTCGGGTCTGCAGTCCACCATCTCAGCCATGGAAGAGAAGCATGCCGAGGAAACTAAAGACCTTGAAGAGAAACTGAGGCTTGCTCACCAGAAGGAGCTAACCGACCTCCATCAATCTTTTGGAGATGAAAAGCAGAAGTTCACTCAAGCATTTCAGACAGAGAAGAAGCAGCTTGTGATGAAGTTCAGGAGGGAGAGGGAAGTTCTCCAATCTCAGTCGCAGCAGAAGGAAGTACAACAGGCGGAAGCAGTGGCATCCCTGAAGGCAAAGGTGTCTGGCCTTGAAAGTGAGAATGTGTCCCATTCCTCCCGCCTCAGGGAGATGGGGCAAGAGCATGAAGAAGCCGTGCAGTCTCTGAAGGCGGAAATGGAAGCTCTGAGCTCTGGCAAGGAAGAACAACTCTCTCAAATCACAGAAGGTCTGCGAGGGCAGCTGGAGTCATCACAGACTGCGTACCACGAGGTTCAGGAGCAATTGAAGTCACTCCAAGGTGATCATTTGGAGTTGAAATCTCTGCAGGAATCAGCGGTGAGCAGCCACCTGAAAGAGGTGGAGAGATTCCAGCAGCAACTGCACTCAAAAGAGGAAGAAATGCATCAGAAAGTACAGGAATATCAAGCTGAAATAGACAACCTCTCAAACACACTTCACACGGAGCAACAGCAGCGGTTAACAGACGGCAAGGAGCAGGAGTCCAAGATCCGCGGTCAGGAGCAAAGTCTGAGACAAACTACAATGGAAATAAACCAGCTGAAGGTGGAAAGACAGCGGCTGGGAGCCAAGCTCAGTGAGATGGAGGGCACACATGCAGCTGCCTTGCAACAGGTTGAAGCACAACGCCAGTCTGAGCTCACCGCTATGAAAGAGAACTACGAAGGAAAAGTAGCTTCTCTCGCGGCAACTTTGCAAGCAGAACAAGAGACTGTTTCAAAGATGAAGTCTGACCATGAGTCAGTGCTGGAAGCACTCCAGAGCAGTCAGGAGGAGAAGGTCGGCAGCTTGAAGAAAGCATACCAGGACAAGTTCCAGCAGCTCAAACAGACACACCTGTCTAAAGTCAAGGCCCTGGAAGAGAAGCAAGGGACCGACTTAGCTGCTCGGATGGACTCCCATGAAAAACAGATTCTGGGGAGTCTAGAGGCCAAATTTCAGGAGAAACTTGCAGATGAGAAGAAGGAATTTGAAATGAAGTTATTGGAAAGAGAAACTGCATGGAAAGAGGAGAAAAGTGGGTTAGAGAGCACACTGAGTGAGTGCCAGAAAGAGCTTCAGAGGAGACTACAAGAGCTGGAAGATACAGGTAAACGGCACCAGGAGGATCTGGAAAAGAGGGAGAAGATTGCAAGAGAGAGTGCAGGAGTTACTCTGGCTGAGGCAGAGCGGAAGCATCAGGCTCAAACAATGGCGCTAAAAGAAGAAGCTAAAGATCAGCTGGAGACGAGTGCCAGGCAACTCAGGGACAAAGCTGCCGAGATGGAAGGCAGGTACCAGGGTGAGATTGCCTCATTGAAGGAGCAGCTCCAGTCGGCTGAATCAAGAGTGCAAGCAGAACAAGAGACTGTTTCAAAGATGAAGTCTGACCATGAGTCAGTGCTGGAAGCACTCCAGAGCAGTCAGGAGGAGAAGGTCGGCAACTTGAAGAAAGCATACCAGGACAAGTTCCAGCAGCTCAAACAGACACACCTGTCTAAAGTCAAGGCCCTGGAAGAGAAGCAAGGGACCGACTTAGCTGCTCGGATGGACTCCCATGAAAAACAGATTCTGGGGAGTCTAGAGGCCAAATTTCAGGAGAAACTTGCAGAAGAGAAGAAGGAATTTGAAATGAAGTTATTGGAAAGAGAAACTGCATGGAAAGAGGAGAAAAGTGGGTTAGAGAGCACACTGGGTGAGTGCCAGAAAGAGCTTCAGAGGAGACTACAAGAGCTGGAAGATACGGGTAAACGGCACCAGGAGGATCTGGAAAAGAGGGAGAAGATTGCAAGAGAGAGTGCAGGAGTTACTCTGGCTGAGGCAGAGCGGAAGCATCAGGCTCAAACAATGGCGCTAAAAGAAGAAGCTAAAGATCAGCTGGAGACGAGTGCCAGGCAACTCAGGGACAAAGCTGCCGAGATGGAAGGCAGGTACCAGGGTGAGATTGCCTCACTGAAGGAGCAGCTCCAGTCGGCTGAATCAAGAGTGCAAAGTCTGCAAGAGCAACATGGAGAACAGATGCAGGAAGTTCGTGCAAAACACAAGGAGGCCGTCTCCACTCTGAAGAAGGAGCAGAACAACCGGGTGGAAAGTCTGCAGGCCACTTGGAAGGCACAGCTGGACCAAGCCGTAGACCAACACGGGAGAGAGAAGTCGGTGGCCCACCAGGCTGAGATGGAAGCAGCTCAGCAGGAGAGGGAGTCCGTAGTAGCTCAGTTGAGTGATTCGGGAGAAGAGCGTGTGAGAGTGTTGGAATCACAGTGGAGGGAGAGAGAGGCCGTACTGCAAGCAGAACTAGACAAGGCCTCCCACAGACACTCTGAGTTGGAGTCGGAGATCGCAAAACTTGTTGAAGCGAAACGGAAGATGGAGAGTGGTCTTGAAGATACTGCCAAGTCTCGTGATGCTGTTACGGTTGAATTGAACACAAAGGCCGCTGACTTTGAAACAAAGCTTACCCAGGCAAATGCCAGGGCACAGAAGATGACTCGAGAGCTGCAGAGCTTTAGGGAGAAAGCCGCACGTCTGGAAGAAGCACTGCAGGGCAAAGAGAAGGATTTGAACGAGGTGGCTTCACAGCTTGCAAAGGTTGAAGGGGAGACCGACGAAAGGCGGCAGGAGATCAAGAAACGAGCTGAAACAAAACTTGCAGGAATGAAGAAGCAATTTACTGCACAGCTTGAGAAGCAGGAGAAAGAGTACATAGCCAAGCTTGAGGCAGAGAAGTCTGCTTCAGCAAACAGCGAGAGTCTGTCAAGTGAAAACAGCCAGCTAAAGGAAAGAGTCGCTACCCTTCAAGACCAGCTCAAGAAGCAGCGTTCACAATCTTCAGCTTTGGAAACCTCACTGCAGGCAGATATCACTATTCTGAGGGAGACCCTTGCTCGAAAGGAAAAGGAGCTTGTGCAACATCGCAGTGAAACCAAGGCCCTTTCTGACAAGCTGGCACAAGCAGACGCAAGGGCTGAATCCACTGGTGCAGCCTGCATAGCTTCTGATGAGAAGTATCACAGGTTAGACGAGAGTTACCAGAAGTTGGAAGCCAAATTGGCAGAGGTGGTTAAAGCATTAGAGCAGCTTACCGCTGAGAAGCAGGGTCTTGGGGAAGAACTTGCAAAGATGAATGAGGAGAGAGCGAAATTTGAAACAGATGTTGAGGCAGAAAGAGAGGGGCACGTACAAGAGATGAAGTCTTTGAAACAGCAGGTCAAAGAAGCTGGACGTGCGACCATCAGAAACGAGGCAGAGTGGAAGTCAAAGCTAGAGGAGATGCTGGTCACGGTGAATATGGAACGGGAGAAACTGTTAGGGAAGCATGACACAGAGTGCAGTGAATACTCTGCACGAGAAAAAGATTTGGAGCAGCGTTTGGCTGCAGTGCAGGAGAGCTATGACCGGCTAAAGTCCGAGGTGGACGGACAGGCTTCAGAAAGGAGCCAGGAAAGAGACTCTGTAGCTGCTAGAGTAAGCGAGCTTGAGCAGCAGCTGTCTCAGCTCCATGAGGAGAGTGAAGCCAAGAGTGCTGAAATCAAGAGGAAAGCCGAGGCGAAGATCGCATCACTGAAGAAGCAGTTCCAAGGTAAGCTCGAGAGTGCTGAAAGCAAGGTTGATTCCAGAGTGCTTGCGGTACAGCTCGAACTGGAGCAAAAATATGAAAAGGAAAAAGCCGAACTTACTTCCAGGTACAGGGAACTCGCTCAGAGCCACAAGAGCAAGCTGCAGGACTCCCGGGACGTTGGCACTAGCAAAGTAGCGGAGATGACGAGGGCTCTAGCGTCCCTCAGGGCTGAGACCCAAGAGGCAAGGGACAACTTGCTAGCCGAAGCAGATAAATCCTCCAAGTTTGAGCGGCAGCTAGTTGAGCTACAGTCAGGTCACCGTGTGGAGATTGAAGCACTGAAGTCCCAGCACGAGCAGGAGTTAGTCGATGCTCAGGGGCAGAGGGCAGAGGAGGTCGTGGATAGCCTCACGGAGGAACACCGGAGAGCCCTGCAGGCATTGCGGGAGCAGCACGACACCGAGGTGCAGGAGCTTCAAGGGAGGGTGGAGGAGCTGGAGGGAGTCCAGGGAGAGGTGGTGAGGTGGGTATGTGAGGGTGTGTGGTGAGGTGGGTGTGTGAGGGTGTGGTGGTGAGGTGGGTATGTGAGGGTGTGGTGGTGAGGTGGGTGTGTGAGGGTATGGTGGTGAGGTGGGTGTGTAAGGGTGTGGTGGTGAGGTGGGTGTGTGAGGGTGTGGTGGTGAGGTTTGTGTGTGAGGATCGAGGTGGTGAGGGTGAGGCGGATGTGTGAGGGTAAAGTGGGTGTGTGATGAGGGTGTGGTGGTGAGGTGAGTGTGAGTGTGTGGTGGTGAGGTGGGTGTGTGAGGGTGTGGTGGTGAGTTTGTGTGTGAGGATCGAGGTGGTGAGGTGGGTGTGTGAGGGTGTGGTGGTGAGGTTGTGTGTGAGGATCGAGGTGGTGAGGGTGAGGTGGATGTGTGAGGGTAAAGTGGGTGTGTGAGGGTGTGGTGGTGAGTGTGTGTGAGGATCGAGGTGGTGAGGTGGGTGTGTGAGGGTGTGGTGGTGAAGTTTGTGTGTGAGAATCGAGGTGGTGAGGGTGAGGTGGATGTGTGAGGGTAAAGTGGGTGTGTGAGGGTGTGGTGGTGAGTTTGTGTGTGAGGATCGAGGTGGTGAGGTGGGTGTGTGAGGGTGTGGTGAGGTGGGTATGTGAGGGTGTGGTGGTGGGGTTTGTGTGTGAGGATCGAGGTGGTGAGGTTGGTATGTGTGTGAAGGTGAGGTGGATATGTGAGGGTGAGGTGGATGTGTGAGGGTAAGGTGGGTATGTGAGGGTACGTAAGGTGTGTGGGTGTGAGGTGGTGAGGTTTGTGTGAGGATCGAGGTGGTGGTGGGTGTGTGAGGGAGGGAGTTGGAGGGAGTGGAGGTGGTGAAGTGGGTGTGTGAGGGTGAGATGGTGAGGTGGGTGGGTGTGAGTGAGGGAGTTGGAAGGAAGGGAGGGAGGGAGGAGGTGGCATGGGAGGTTGGAGAGAGTCCAAGGTGGTGAGGTTGGTTGGGGGATTGGAAGTGGGGAAGCGGAATAGGAGTTGGAGGAAGGGGAGGTTGTGAGGTGGGGGGGGGGATTGGAAGCACTCCAGGACGGGGTGGTGAGTTGGTTGTGGTGCAGTTGTGTCAGTGGGGGGATTGTATACTTTACGGACACACAAGCTGGTCAAATTATACCCTCTTTAGTAAGAGTGTGCTATTTCGCATGATGTGATCATGTGACTCCCATGTGATACAGGCTGGAGGGTATGCTGAAGGAGTACAAGCAGGCTCTGAAGTCCACGGGAGCCAAGAGAGACCAGCTTCACACACAGAACCAGGGACTCCAGGTGAACCACACTACCATTTTCTACCAATATATAGGGTGACTGATGTGCCATTTCTCCCATAAATCGACTTGGAAGAGAGCATTGCACTAGGTATGGGTATGTGAATGAGATATGAAGCTGGGAATTGTGCCATTGTGTTCAGCATGAAAAGAACCTTCAAGTGATGTGCTAAGATGACGTTTAAATGTTGGTCACATTTTTGTCAAAAATCGCACTCAACCAAATGCTAGGTGTCTTGGGCTAGGAATGAGATATGAAGCTGGGATTTGCACCATTGTGATCAGCATGAAAAGAACCTTCTAGTGATGTCCTTGAAATGATTTTCAATGTCGGTCACATTTTTGTCAAAATCGCACTCGAGCAAAGGCTATAATCCATGGTTTTTCATGATTTTGGGTCAAAATTCAACCTACAGCAAAATGGACATCCTTTGAAAGCTCCATTCATGTTGATCACAATGGTGCAAATCCCAGCTTCATATCTCATTCCTAGCCCAAGATAGCTTGCATAGCAAGAAAAATCAGTGGTTTCCATCTCTGCCAAAATGGACACGTTGCACTGGGTATGTGAATGAGATATGAACCTGGGTGTGCTAAAAAGAGCTTCAAATGATGTCCTTAAAATGACTTTTACTTTCGGTCACACTTTTGTCTTTCATTAGACAATGGATATATACATGTAGTAGCCAGCTAAGTACTATGCTAGGTATCTTGGGCTAGGAATGAGATATGAAGCTGGGATTTGCACCATAGTGATCAGCATGAAAAGAGCATTCAAATGATGTCCTTAAAATGAATTTTCATGTCGGTCATGTTTTTGTCAAAAATTGCACTCGACCAAAGGCTATAATCCATGGTTTTTTTCATGATTTTGGGTCAAAATTCAACCTTCAGCAAAATTGGCATCATTGGAAAGCTCCATTCATGCTGATCACAATGGTGCAAATCGCAGCTTCATATCTCATTCCTAGCCCAAGATACCAGTCTGCTAAAACTGATCATATATGGCAATATGCCTCTAAACAACGTCTTGCGGATCATCTCAGATCTCTGGCAGTACACCTCTAAACAACGTCTAGCTGATGCTGCCTGAGATGATCTAGCAGCATGCCTCTAAACAACGACTTGCTGACCATCTCTGGCGGCACACCTTGCCTAGTGCAGTGATCATGGCCACCCCTCCAGTCTGCAGAATTGTCTTAGGCTCCCCAGCATGGGTCACCCCCTAGCCTCGTTCCCAGGCCCCATACCATTTTCGGATGGGGCCTGGGAACGAGCCTAGGTCACCCCCAGCATGCATCAGTGCCGTGGTGCATTCTCATGCATGAACAGCAAACTCGGGAAGACTAATATGTAGCCTCGTTCCCAGGCGCTCGGTAGCCGTACTTGCAGCATTTTGACAAAAATGTGTCTGTGTACTAATTAATTAAGGTTGCTCAGGCTGCACAATCAATTGTAGTATACTGAGTTGGATTACTGAGGTATACTAGATTGGATACACATGGTTTACTGGTCATGGATGCCATAGTTTACTGAGGTTGCTCTTCATGGTTTCATACAAGATGTACCACCATGTGTACGGACTTCCTAACTCCCCACTCTCCTTCCTCCCTCTGCAGGCGCAACTCCACCACCAATCTTTCACCACACCTCCACGATCATGGTCCCCTTCATTCTCAACCCCGCACAGCCTTCCCGACACCCCCTCCAAAGATATTGTGCTGGACTCCGAGCCTCATGGATCAGAGTTTGAGGTAAAGAGCAAGGGGGCGAGCTATATTGTTTTTGATATCCAGGAATGGGTAGTTTGGAGAGAGGTGTACCGTAATGGTCGGACTAAGAGATAACAGTGAGAGGCTGCGATGTTGGATAGGGGAGCATGTCCGAAACCTCATCTACAGGGGACTCGTCCGTAGATGTGAGAGAGGGAGAGTTCCTCCCCTGGCATGTCGCAAGTGTACAGACGTAATCGAACGTCTGTGGCGCTGGTGGAATTACAGTGGAAACCAGGCCCTTTCTTCCTTCTCCTCTCGGGCCTGGGAACGAGGCTAACAGGCACTGTACGCCCCTAATGTGACCACGTACCCCCTATATAGGACTCAAGTTTTGTGAGACCATTTCAATGTCATGGCAAAAAGCGACTTCATGATCTCATTAAGGGTGTCCCATAGATATTGAGGTCATTTTAAATGATATGAATTTCATTATGAACCTTCTTGGCTGTGACCCTTATACAGAAATGTACGCTCCCAATCCAGAACCTCATAGTACAGCGACTGGGCATTAGACTGGGGTAGAATTCCAATAAGCATTTTGAGTGTCAAGGGTCAAACAAGTGATTTGTTGTGTAACAGCACATCAAGGGGGCCTTTCAGACCTAGTGCCTCACTGCACAATGTAAACACATGGTTGACCCTTTGAGGTTAGGGTGAGGGAATGTACAGCGTACCTTGACATCACAAAGTGTGTGTGCACCTATCAGCCGAGTAGTGATGGCTATGTGTCCGAAATATCAGATTCGATGACATTGTACAGGACAACTCTAGCCTCATTCCCAGGCACACGGCCTGGGAATGAGGCTAGTACGAGTCTCTCATGGGGTTAGCAATCACATACAAAGCAATGGAATTTGTAGTTTTAAGTGTGCTTGCATTCCAGGTGCAAGGTACACTTCCACCCCAGGCTATTGTTGGGACCCTTATTAGGACAGTCCGTGACTAGACCAGAGTAGCAATATGTCTGCTGGTGTGTAGACTTAGCCTCGTACCCAGGCCCTCACACGGAATGCGGAAGAGGGCCTGGTGACACTTGGCAAAATTCCCGTATGTGCACAGTCAGCATAATTGCGTAAGCGATTACATCCTTACTTGGATGCATTTGAAATCGCGTGGAAGGTACCGTATAGCGGGAAATTTTCGTACGGTGCTAATTTTCGTATATTTCGTATGAAGCCTCGAGATACGAAAATAAAAACTACGAAAAATTAACCGTCGAAATTTAACGTCAAATTTTGAACGGGCAATCGAACACGTGGAAGCGGCGAGCAAGCGGTGGGGTTTTATAACGGTATTTCTAACCTTCGAAAGGCCTTCCAGACTCCAGTGGACCCGTCTACACCCGTTAGCCTGCTACGATAACGAGACTCAGCGTGGGAAGTGCGACAAATGAAAGTAAGTCAGTTCACTGAGCAGCAACGATCTAGTCTCGCGGGGTCTGGCCCCGCAAGACTAGCAACGACGGCGAGTATGCCGCCAACCAGACGGCTATTCCGAAATTCTTGCCAACAACAGAGGCCCAGATATCAGCATTGTAGACGTACCCTCTCACCATTGTGCATTGCCTCAACCATGTACCAAAACGTACGCGTAGTGCTAGGGGGCGTGGCAATGCGCAGGCGCATACGAAAATTAAAATACGAAAATTTCTGCTGAGGGGCTTGTGGCCATTTATACGAAATTTTGCACCTACGAAAATATCCCGCTATACGGTAGCTGTTGGTGATGGCTATGTAGAAAGTCCTTGGCCAAGGAGCGACCAGAGGTGAGTCTTGAAGGCTACAACAGCGGTTTTATCAAACGGCCCACTTTTCACGGGGTAAAGAATGTAATTACTATGCAGTAATTGGCAATGGACGAACGTGATTCGCCTACCCGAAAATCAAGACTGCTGAGCTCAGCACATATGGGAATTTTGCCATGTGTCACCAGGCCCACTTCCGCGTGTGGGCCTGGGAACGAGACCAGTGTAGACTCACTCCAAAGGCTGTTGTGTGGGGGGAGAGAAGGTACACACTGATAGCACATGCAGCAACGCTCCAAACTGGATGCTTACGTCAATCATGCACAATCACTTTGTTCACAGTTGAGCAAGAACGTGGTTATGACTTCCAGCAGTTGATTGTTACTCACAGACTGTCACACTGTCTTCTTGTTCCACAGTACTTCAAGAACGTGCTTTTCGAATACATGATGGGTCGACAGACCAAGGTACAGTACAGTAATACATGATGGGTAGACAGACCAAGGTACAGTAATACATGATGGGTAGACAGACCAAGGTACAGTACAGTAATATATGATGGGTAGACAGACCAAGGTACAGTGCAGTAATACATGATGGGTAGACAGACCAAGGTACAGTACAGTAATACATGATGGGTAGACAGACCAAGGTACAGCACAGTAATACATGATGGGTAGACAGACCAAGGTACAGTACAGTAATACATGATGGGTAGACAGACCAAGGTACAGTGCAGTAATACATGATGGGTAGACAGACCAAGGTACAGTACAGTAATACATGATGGTAGACAGACCAAGGTACAGCACAGTAATACATGATGGGTAGACAGACCAAGGTACAGTACAGTAATACATGATGGGTAGACAGACCAAGGTACAGTGCAGTAATACATGATGGGTAGACAGACCAAGGTACAGTACAGTAATACATGATGGGTAGACAGACCAAGGTACAGTACAGTAATACATGATGGTAGACAGACCAAGGTACAGTACAGTAATACATGATGGGTAGACAGACCAAGGTACAGTACAGTAATACATGATGGGTAGACAGACCAAGGTACAGTGCAGTAATACATGATGGGTAGACAGACCAAGGTACAGTACAGTAATACATGATGGTAGACAGACCAAGGTACAGTACAGTAATACATGATGGGTAGACAGACCAAGGTACAGTACTGTAATACATGATGGGTAGACAGACCAAGGTACAGTACTGTAATACATGATGGGTAGACAGACCAAGGTACAGTACTGTAATACATGATGGGTAGACAGACCAAGGTACAGTACAGTAATACATGATGGTAAGACCAAGGTACAGTACAGTACAGTATTTGAACTCAGCAGGAATTGTTTTAACTGCTTCTCACAGCCCAAAAAGGAAATTTTAACCCTTGTACATAATTACATTAGTATGTAGTTCAATGGTTCAATTCTCTGAAGTCAAGTAGCTAATTCCTCACTTTTGTTCCATTGCCAAGTATTATTCCATCCTCCTCCCCTCCCCTGCATGCCCTTTCCATCCCTATCTCCTGTCCTCCCCATCCTCCCCACCCTCCCTTCTTCCCCATCCTCCTATCCTCCATCCTCCCCCACCCTCCCATCCTCCCCACCCTCCCATCCTCCTATCCTCCCCACCCTCTCATCCTCCCCCACCCTCCCATCCTCCCCACCCTCCCATCCTCCTATCCTCCCCACCCTCTCATCCTCCCCCACCCTCCCATCCTCCCCACCCTCCCATCCTCCTATCCTCCCCACCCTCTCATCCTCCCCACCCTCCCATCCTCCCATCCTCCTATCCTCCCCACCCTCTCATTCTCCCCCACCCTCCCATCCTCCCCACCTCCCCACCCTCTCATCCTCCCCCACCCTCCCATCCTCCCCACCCTCCCACCCTCCCCACCCTCCCATCCTCCTATCCTCCCCACCCTCTCATCCTCCCCACCCTCCCATCCTCCCCACCCTCCCATCCTCCTATCCTCCCCACCCTCTCATCCTCCCCCACCCTCCCATCCTCCCCACCCTCTCATCCTCCCCACCCTCTCATCCTCCCCCACCCTCCCATCCTCCCCACCCTCCCATCCTCCCCACCCTCCCATCCTCCTATCCTCCCCACCCTCTCATCCTCCCCACCCTCCCATCCTTCCCACCCACCCTTCCTCTCTATCCTCCCGCCCTCCCATCCTCCCCCCTCCCATCCTCCCCAATCTTCTCCCCCATCTTCCTCCCAGCATCTGGTCAAGGTGATTGCGGCACTAGCACGGTTCTCCGAGAAGCAGAAAAGACAACTTTTAGCCACCACAGAATAGCAGAATTACTGGTAATATTTTCATGATTCAATTTAATTTGCTTTATACCGTGATGTTGAGGCAGAGAGCAGTCCAAGGGGAGGGGATTGTGGTATTATAGTACGTGGACTAGCGCATGGGCTAGTCTCGGTACCAGACCCTAACTTGCACGCGGAGCGAGGGTCTGGTACCGAGACTACGCATGGGCCTGCAATAGATTTCTATGCAGGGAATGGGCATGCAGGCATGACTTGCAATGACACCAACAGGAGGTCATAGGGAGAAGGTATACAGTGGGGAGTATGTAGCTTACAGGGTCTGTACGTACTATAATATGCATGCAGACTCGGTATCAACCGTATTAGCAGTAGCAAAGGATGGTGATTGCTTTGGAAGTGCAGATGAGGCTATCAGTGGCTAGGTCATTAATTCCACTGTTGCTGCATATGTTTTGTTGCATGGCACGTCCCAATGTCATCATACCAAACAATAGCTGGATGACACCAGCAAGTGAGGTTCAGGACAAGACGACAATTTAAAGCGCCTTGATCGTGAACCATGCCTTGATCGTGAACCATGCCTTGATCATGAACCATGCCTTGATCGTGAACCATGCCTTGATCATGAACCATGCCTTGATCATGAACCATGCCTTGACATGCCTTGATCATGAACCTTGCCTTGACATGCCTTGATCATGAACCATGCCTTGTATGCCTTGATCATGAACCATGCCTTGTATGCCTTGATCATGAACCATGCCTTGTATGCCTTGACATACCTTGATCATGAACCATGCCTTGACATGCCTTGATCATGAACCATGCCTTGACATGCCTTGATCATGAACCATGCCTTGTATGCCTTGATCATGAACCATGCCTTGTATGCCTTGATCATGAACCATGCCTTGTATGCCTTGATCATGAACCATGCCTTGTATGCCTTGACATGCCTTGATCATGAACCATGCCTTGACATGCCTTGATCGTGAACCATGCAGGCTGCAAACATACATATAAGGCTATCTCAGCCAGCTCCATTCAGCATGTGTCGTGTGTGTCAACCTAGCCCCCATGCAGGTCCCGGCCTGGGTACGAGGCTAGTGTCAACCATGCATGTACAGTATTGCACTCGATCATGCTCCAAAAGCAGGGGATTGACGTCCAAAATGCTCTGCATTGCACGGCTGCACATGCACCCCTCCATGAGCTTGTGATCGATTGCAAGACTCAAATTGGGTAGCTGCTGTGGTGTTGCAAATGTTGTTCATCTATACCTGCAGAGGAAGTGTGGGTGGGTGGGTGGGAGAGGAATGTGTGGGCGGGTGAATATGGGGGAGGGGGCTGAAGTGCACAGCCTATAGCTAACTGGCCATAGAAAGTGGGGACATCCTCAACGTTAACCCCAAAGCCCTTAATAAATTACTTAAAGCGAGTGCATAGTACTCATCACCGCGGCTGCTATTTCCCATAATTAATTTTATTCATAGCGGGGAAATCCTATATTATACACTACCATACATTCCGAGCATTCTCAACTGCCAACTGATTCCGCAACCATTGGCCGGCCTGAAGCAGTGAATTCTATGAGGCATCAAGGACAGTCCAGATCGCGTGTGTGCTGACAGTCCAACCTCCCTCGCTGCCCATGTGCTGCCCAATCAGGTATCGACTGAAATTGCAATAGCTAGCTATAACGTAACCATACGCCAACGCTTGCTCAATTTAATAAAACCGCCCCTTTGGCAGACACTCCCTTGCATGAAAATTGTCAAGCCAGTGATGGCGCGATAAGTTGTGATGTGTGTATATATGCAGGGATCGTGTGTATATTGACCGGGTTGTGGTCAAGCAGCGAGCACGCTCTATTAATTTCACCAGCCACAATTATTTTCCTATCTTGATAAACCCTCAGAGATTATAAATTATTGCCTCAAGTGTTTATCTCATCTCGTAGGCTCATTGTGGCCTGCACACTTCATTTGCAGCTGACAAACTGGATAAATTTTACCCTGTGAATTTTTATTATTAACGAAGTGGATATTGGGCTGGCGGGAAGTAGGGCAATGGGTTAGGGTATATTAGGGCCAGGGCCAGTTCTAGATGCGTGCGCGTTTCCAGTACCTTTACCTAAAGTGTGTACTTCTTGCCGGACCAATATCCACGACGTATTATTAGTCATCTATCTGAGGAATGGAATTTTAATGCATATCATTGTCGCATAGTCTACACACACTCTGAACTGCATGACCTAATGGATGGCTCTGCATACCCACCCAACAGTGATGATGAGGCAGCTGTGTCTACCCCTACTAGTCATCTGTGCTCTTTCGGCACACTCCGTCACGGGTTTGAACCTCTTTGATGATGGAGTTCCTACGGTTGTCGGCAGTGGTGAAGTGAATGGATCAGAAATCGTGTTCGGGTTTGCTATGACCCAGCATGCACTACCTAATGGATCAAATATGTGAGTTGCAGATTATGGCTTTCAAACTTCTACCTCAAACCCAGTAGAAGCGTGGAATCCGACAGCAATCTGCTGTATATACTACATGTTGAAAAGGAAAAGGTGGGAAACCCCCGTGTATATACAAACTAAAAAGTTACTTTCAGAATCCAAAGCGTAATCGTGGTACTGGGGATGGCTCAAGGTCTCATTCCCAGAACACCTTCACCCTAGCCTCGTACCCAGTACCAAGCCCAGCTTTCCAGTTACTGCAAACGACGGAAAGCTGGGCGTGGGACGGGGAACGTGCAATTCTCGGCCCTCATGAATCTCATTAGGAGCGTGGTCAGAGGTTAGGGCATATCTTCAACCCCAATTGGTGGGAAATAAGACCTCAGCAGTCACAGGTGGGGGTCCCCGGCCTCTGTGATTGCAAGGGTTCAGAATGTGTGTAGTGCATACCTTACTAACCAGTGTGTACTGTATGCTTTCCTGTTTTGCACATGTGCCTAACTAGGAGGTTGTCTTGCCTGCCAAGAGTGGAGGAGAGTGTAACAACGGCTTTAACACATTTGGCAGTAGGTAGGGCATGAGTTACCCAAATAGGATTTTGCTGGGCACCCACTTCGTATTACTTGTGGCACTCTATCCCCTGCACCTGCCTGCACGTTGAGGATAGTGGGCCATGTCCTGAGAGTTCTGAAGGTCATGTACCTAGCAAAGGAACGACAGTACGTCGGTCAGTGGACGGAGCCTCAATGTGATGCCTTTTACACCAGCCAACCTTTTTGATTACTTGATTCCTAGCTTGGCTGTGGGTAGCTCAGATATTGGTATGAGTTGGAGCGTGTGCTGGTCAGGTGGAGCGTGTGCTGGTCAGGTGGAGCCTGTGCTGGTCAGGTGTCCATGGAAACCATCAAATCTACAGTCCAACCTGTAAATGGCATATCAGGGTAACCAGGGAGTGCTAATTACGCTTCTGGTCTTCACTGCACATTGCTATGCCCTGATCTTGGTTGCTGGGACGATGCTTTGGTTGCCCAATGGCATGCACTTGTTGCCGAACTACATTGCATGCCTTTCAACCTTGGTCCATTGCTAGGCTGGAACAAGCCTGACACTCAAGCATGACCAACCACTGCATGGATGTAATCTCCAGTCAAATACTGGTCTCCTGCAAGGGAAGTAGGTGCGTAAAATTACCTGTGAGTCAACAAGTGTGATTAATTGAACGTGCATTAGACTTTTCGTCTATAGTCCAATACTTGGCCACAAGCCCCCGCCAGCCTTGACAGTAGAGGGTTATTCATGCTGGGTGCTGGTCTAGCTCCTTCCCAGATTCCCATCACAGAAGAGCAGGTACAGGTTGTGACCTGGACACCCAATCAAATTGCTAGGTGGTGCATGGTCACATGACCAATCACCTACCTCGCATCAAAACCCGCTGCATTCTCTGCTTCGAGTCTGGGAACCACACCAGCTGGGAGTCCGGGAACCACACCAGCTGGGAGTCTGGAACCACTCCAACTGGGGGTCTGGGAACCAGACCAGCTGGGAGTCTGGGGACCACACCAGCTGGGACTCCGGGAACCACACCAGCTGGGAGTCTGGAACCACTCCAGCTGGGGGTCTGGGAACCACACCAGCTGGGAGTTTGGGGACCACACCAGCTGGCAGTCCGGGAACCACTCCAGCTGGGAGTCTGGAACCACACCAGCTGGGAGTCCGGGAACCACACCAGCTGGGATTCTGGAACCACTCCAGCTGGGGGTCTGGGAACCACACCAGCTGGGAGTTTGGGGACCACACCAGCTGGCAGCCGGGGAACCACTCCAGCTGGGAGTCTGGGGACCACACCAGCTGGGAGTCTGGGAACCACACCAGCTGGAAGTCTGGGAACCACACCAGCTGGGAGTCTGGGAACCACACCAGCTGGGAGTCTGGGAACCACACCAGCTGGGAGTCTGGGAACCACACCAGCTGGGAGTCTGGAACCACTCCAGCTGGGAGTGCACATGGTCCTCCAGAGTCTCCCTCCAGGCCTGGGAGGAGCCTCCTCTGGGCTGATGCTGTTGCTAGGGTGGAACAAGTCTGACAGCGAGACTCATCTTGATTATCACTTGAGTTGATAACCTGCACCTCCAATGCAGAGGAGGTTTTCATGCAGGTTCTGGGCCCCATTAACGGGGATGGTGATGACATCATCACTGAACTCACTTGAGTTACCATAAATGGCATTGTTGAAGCTTGTTTTTTCTGGAAGAGCAAAGGGCAAATTCCTTTTTCTTAAGGCGAACCATCTTTAGAGGGATTCAAACCCTGGACAGAGCCTGAGCTGAGCACTAGACTCTCACTCTGCCGTGGAACCACCGCACACAGCATGTCACATGATCTAACATGTTTATGTGACTCTGGACTGGTGGACCCCGCCCCCTTATGATAGTATGGAATTATTCTGGATCTAATTTGTGGGACACATGATTGTGTAAACTGATCATGAGGTGGGTAAGAGAAACTGTTGGGTTGTGCTTGCCTGGGCTTCTTGGTGGCAACTACTATATAGTGGTGTTGGAATGTCTCTGGTGAGGTCACAGCTGTGAGCTCCACTTTCTGCATACCAATTCCCTGTGGCTGCAGCTACCCAAGCTTCTGCAAGTCTTCTGAGAAATAAGTTTACGGCAACACCTTAACCCTTTACCAACCAATGGCTGCAAAACCCCGTCATGAGACTTTCAGCTTCATGATGTCACATCCAGCAATGTTCTTATGATGGCTTATAGATATGTATGCATGCTGCACACCATGATGGATGTGCTCTGCATGCACATGCAGGACATGAGATGGCTTGAAGCACTCTCCCGGTCTTCATGACGTGCTCTGCCCCTCACCGTGTGCTATAGTCTCCATCCTTACAAGGCCTTGTTGAGATAGACTGTTCATAGTTCGTGTCTCAGTCAAACAGTCTCCGGCTCCAAGTCAGCGCCATTGCAATGTCGTTTTTGGTTTGAATAAGAAAATTTGCAGCAAACTCTGTCTATATATGTGGGGCTAGCTCACCCTCACCCCAGCATGTTAATTGTTGCTTCTGGAGGTGCTTCTGGCTTCTGTAAACTTGCAGGTATTTCACAGATTGTGGTGAGCATAGAGCAGCTGCCATTGACTCTAATGCATGAAGCACATGTATCCATTGAGTCTTTGTTTCAGCTCGTTAGCAGCTGGGTAGCTGAGTGGTTCCAAGCATGGAACTTGCATAATTGCATAGCTATATACATCTACATCCCTTCCCTGCTCCCTCCCTCCCTCCCTCCCTCCCTCCCTCCCTCCCTCCCTCCCTCCCTCCCTCCCTCCCTCCCTCCCTCCCTCCCTCCCTCCCCCCTCCCTCCCTCCCTCCCTCCCCCCCTCCCTCCCCCTCCCTCCCTCCCCCTCCCCCTCCCCCTCCCTCCCTCCCTCCCTCCCTCCCTCCCTCCCTCCCTCCCTCCCTCTCTCCCTCCCTCCCTCCCTCCCTCCCTCCCTCCCTCCCTCCCTCCCTCCCTCCCTCCCCCTCCCTCCCTCCCTCCCTGCTCCCTCCCTCCCTCCCTGCTCCCTCCCTCCCCCCTCCCTCCCTCCCTCCCCCTCCCTCTTCTTCCCTCCCTCCCTCCCTCCCACCCTCCCTCCCTCCCTCCCTCCCTCCCTCCCTTCCTCCCTTCCCTCCCTCCCTCCCTCTCTCTATGCACAGTGCTCTAGTTAGTGCTCCCAAAGTAGATGGACCACAAGGGAAAGAAGGTGGTGTGTACAGCTGTCCCATTGCAAGCAGTAGTGCTTGCCAGTTTGAAAGTATCTTCCAAACCAGAGACAGTACGTGGAATACAGATCTACCAGTGACATCATATGATGTTATCACTGTGATAAATAAGCATCATCATTATTCTTATCCACAGATACCAACCCGGACCCGGTCCAGAACTTTCTGGCTGGAGATCTACTCCAGGTCAATGAATTCTATCCCGGACAGCTAATGGGGTACTCCTTAAGGAGCTTCCCTAACCATGTGGTGGTACGTTCCAAGTTCAGAAGTCGGAATTCAAGGTGCTTGTTGCACATCATCACACATATGCCTATACACAATGCACGCACACACACACGCACACACGCACACACACACACACGCACACACACACACGCACACACATACACATACACACAC
Organism: Axinella damicornis; assembly: GCA_963931865.1. Taxonomy (NCBI): domain Eukaryota; kingdom Metazoa; phylum Porifera; class Demospongiae; order Axinellida; family Axinellidae; genus Axinella; species Axinella damicornis. Next base: position 427,444 of record OZ007516.1, on the reverse strand, counting down.
GCACACACACACACACACACATGCTCACACAAACACATGCTCACAAACACACCATATATGGCACAGGCCTGTGCCCCACTCTTCATCCAAGCATCAGCTGCTGGTCCCTACGATATCAACGGTCTCGCTGGCCGTTGTGTCATCCTGCAAAGGAACCTCTCAGATCCACTGCAGCTGACAACAGGTACGTGGTTCTGGAGGAGACCATGCCGAGTCCAGGCTGTATACAGTATGGAATGGAGACGAGTGATCTTTCATCAAGCACTTTACCACTTGTACGACTTCACTCGCTCTTTGACGCACACATTGCAATCCTACAGCGGAAGTGGCGTTTGACTTTGGTGGTGCGGACATAGGAGTCATCGACGACGTGAGTCTTTCTCTGGTGATTCATCTCCTCATGAAAGCTAGAGTGTATTTATGGATAGCCTCGTTCCCAGGCTGCGCAGCCTGGGAACGAGGCTAATTCTTGGAATACTTACCCTGTGTGGCTTTCTCTCACTTTAACGTTCGTACTGCACTGACGTACGTTCTTTGATATGAACACGTGCCAGAAACCTGTGTATGCCCGTATTTGTAGTTGCTGACCGTATTAAATGGTCCGACTTTTGATAAGGCACAGCTGGAGATGCATAGAATAGAAGCGCTTTGGTCACTATCAGGTACACAGACACAGATTTTTATTTTGGGGGATTGCAATGTTATCAATCGTTTAACCCTGTGCACTGCCAGATTTCCTCAGTGGACAATGATGGACAGACGACGGGCAGAGGGGTAAAACTGATTGCTTAACCCTGCCTCATGCATGCACACACGGGATAATAGACAAGAGCAGAGACCAGTATTGCAGTCTACCAATCTTCTTTAACTTTGCATGTTGTGGAGGGAGAGAGTGAGGAGGAGGTGGAGGGAGAGAAATGGGAGGAGGAAGAGGGAGGGAGGAGGAGAAAAAGAGAGAGAGGAGAGGGAGGGGGTAGGTTTCTACCTCAGCTGTGAAATATCTGTGTTCGTATCTCACTGCATTCAGGGTGATGCTGAGTATTTTGTGGTGGGCAGTCCTATCACTCGAAAAGGTAAGGGAGGCAACGGGCATCATGAGAATGGATGCCTGAGTACCGAGCACCTTTTGTGCTCAAGATGATATTGGTTAGGTGAGGAGGTTACATACAAAGCATGAATTACTCACAAATGTTAGTACTCCAGTCATGTGACTGTCGTGTTCCCCCACTACCAGGAAACAATCGACCCGGCGAGGTGTTTGTGACCCCGCTTGCCGACACTGAGAATGACTTCAACACTGGGAGCACCTCATCTCTAATTATGCCTCTCCTGGGTGAGTAGCTTCGACTCCGGACATGTGGCAGTGAAGAAACTTATGCAGAATTGAGAAGATTGTTAAATGTAGCTAGTGAAGCTCATGTGACCTGATTTTGGAACTTTAACCTATTATTCCCAGATTCTCCCCACTGTATACGTATACACAAATTATCCCACCCGTTCAGGCCTAATCCACCAAGTCACAAGTTTTGGAACTTTTTTTTGCAGCCCTTGGAATGAGGCCAATGTAGTCTGGGAATGAAACCAAAGTAGCCTGGGTATGAGGACGAAGTAGCCTGGGAATTAATGTGACCAGCATAGCCTGGGAATGGGACCAGAGATGCATAAGAGTTTATGGTTGTGACTGAAGACAAGATCTAATGTCTTGCAATCTCCCTTAGGCTACCACATCGAGACTGGCCACTTCACAAACTTGATGTCCACTGAACGTAAGTCTAGTTTCTAGTCTCCCTGTGCACATGCTTCCAACTCCATTTGTTATTCAATCTTATGCTGTTCTGTGTTCCTATCAGAGTTTGCTGTCAGTGCTCCAAGAGGAGAAAATCACATGGGATTTGTAAGTCATTTGATCATGTGACTCCCATGTGACTGTTATGCAACCTCATGTGGCATCTCGTTTTACCCTGCACAGATTCAAATTTACACTGTTACTACTCTGCTCGTTGACAGCGTGATGCCTGTCTTCCAGAGGGGGATGAGGTGAGTTGTCTTCTCAGCCCAGGCTTTCTGTGTCCTCTGTAATGGGGGGGGGAGGTGGCTAGAAGAGGGGAGGAGGGGAGAGGATGGACCACTCAACCATGCGCGAACCTAGCGCTGCTTTGTTCTCAGACCGTTCATACTGGAAGCAATGTTCACACTGGGTGAGGGGTCTGGGAATGAGACTGCTGTGAGGGGTCTGGGAATGAGACTGCTGTGAGGGGTCTGGGAATGAGACTGCTGTGCATTCTCCATTGTTTCAGGCTGATGGCTACTTTGGGTACGACTTTGCAGCTGTGGACCTAAACACTGGAGGGTGAGGACTGGATTTGGGTGTTAGTAACATGTCATGTCTTCCCACCTCGCCACTGATGCCACGTACACACACACAACACACCTGCACACACACACAACACACCTGCACACACACACAACACACCTGCACACACACACACACACACACACACACACACACACACACACACACACACACACACACACACACAACACACCTGCACACACACACACAACACACCTGCACACACACACACACACACACACACACACACAGGTATCATAGCCTTGTTGTTGGGTGTCCACTGTGCAATCAAGACAGGGGGAGGGTCTACGTTTACGTACACACTGCAGATCCTTTAAACCCTGTAAGTTATTACATCTGCTAGTGTACACAGTATACCTTAACACACACCCCTCATTCTCCCTCCCTCCCCCCCCCCCCAGTTTGGAGAGCCTGTTCGTCTTCCCTCTCCCTCAGTGCAGTTGGGCAGGTTTGGGATGGTTGTGGAGAACATAGGGGACGTTGATCTGGATGGCTACAGTGATCTCGCCATTTCAGCTCCCTTTGAAGGGTCTGGGGTAGTGTACATCTTCCGAGGGAGTTCCTCCGGGCTTGTGCCTGACGACTATCAGGTTGGTTGCTCTCCCTTCCGCGTTTCCGTTACTTCATTTCCCGGGGGAGGGGGGGGGGGGGGGGGGGGGGGGGGTCTAGCAGCTAGACTAATACACTATTGATTCCCTATATTTCTGAACAGAGAATCCAAGCCAATTCTGGATCTAATGTGTTTGGCTACGCCCTCTCTGGAGGCTTGGATGTTGACAGCAATGGATATCCCGGTATGTATAGGTTAGGTACCAGTATGTCGTGCAGGTTTCAAAGTTCAGTATACTCCCATTGGTTACAGCTGTAGCATGTGGTAGAAAATTTAACCGCCTGAACTTGTCTTGTTTCAGATCTGACTGTTGGTGACCTATCTGGCTCTCAAGTTATGACAGTGAGGGCCGTCCCTCTAGTGAACGTGACATTAGAATTTCCTAACAGGGTGAACAGGATTGACCTTATCACTAACCGTGTGTGTGAGGTCCAAACTGGAAGACTCATATGGTATGATGTCACACTGGTATGATGTCACACATGGTATGATGTCACTAGAGATACAGGGAATAACCAATGGCAGTTGCAGTTGGTACCGTAAACATCAGGTTGGTTGTCCAAAAATGAAAATTTGACAGGGAGGGAAGGGGGGGGGGGGGGGGGGGGGGGGGGGGGGGGGGGAGGCCTTATACACCTCCAGTTTTTGATTGTTTACAGTTAGAGCAATTTCCTGTGTTAGGCTCCCAGTGGCCTGCTGAGCCATTGCTGAGCCGTTGCTGTGGTATCGTAGCTCAGAAGTTGGACTGATCAGTGGTGGTGCACGCTGTGGCCTAGTCTCACGGGCCAGCCACCTTCCACACGCTTGTGAGACTAACTGCGCCTGTGAACTG
>OZ007516.1:309357-423428 GCA_963931865.1 Axinella damicornis | reverse complement strand
AAACTCCTCTGACACTCTCTTTGCGACAGACATGGCGGCCACTCTCCGAGGCTGGGTGCATCCCAGCTTCCCCCTCACGCAGAACCCCTCTTCAGCAAGATACTGCGTGATCTGAGTCGTCTTGCCGCTACCGGTCTCCCCAATCACGATCAAAACTTGGTTGTCTCTCACCGCCTGTGAAGACAAATACAAACTTCCAAGCATCTCTCTCTCTCTCACACACATACACAGACACACACGCGCATGCTGCATGCATGCACATAAGCACCTACGCGCACACATACACTCACCACATGCACACACACACCTGGGTGAGGTTCTCCTTGAGCTTGTAGATGGGCAGGGACTGCCGCTGCTCCAAAATAGACATCTGAGTCTTCCTGCCGTATGACGCCTTGTTACCCCCAAATGATGCCCTTTTCCACTCCGGCAGCTCAGGAGGTGCTGCCAGCTGTTTGAAGTCTGTTGCTAGGTAACGGTCTGAAAACAAAGGGGGAGATGGGATATTGTATTTTCACACAAACAGACAGACAGACAGACAGACAGACAGACAGACAGACACACATACCTCCTGTTCCTCCAGGGATGGGATCGATCCAAGTCTTGTTGATGTCCCGGGGCACGTTGTCCATGTCAGCCTCCCTCTGTGCCTGACGCAGCTCTCTCCTCTCCTTTGAGAGAGCACTCTGTGTCATGGCCGCTCGCTGCAGAGAACCGTCTGGGTTCTGGACGGGAGGGACGGAATGACTATCATGTACTACAACTCCACTGACAAATGCACAGCCCGTGCTTAGAGTTCAGGTGCTTAGAGTTCAGGTGGGATACCGGGTCGCATCCTGCCACATGACCTCTGACCCCAGAGCTAACAGTCCATCAACACTGCACGCACCTTGACAATCTTGACAGGGCTGTGGTGCACGCTGAACTTGGTCTGCCCACGCAGGAACACAGGCTCATCCTCCACCACCTCCACCTCCACGTCCTCATCAGACCCAGGGTCATCGTTTGGGGAAGCATTCCGGTATCCTCGTTAAATCCTGGGTAGTCCGACTTCTCCAGCACACCAGCTGCAATGAGCTGCTTGATCTCCCACTTTTCGGGGGACGTGATCCGCGTGGTGCCCCTCCCTGACACCCCATCGTCCTCCATGATCACTGGAGCCAGGTTACTTGGCCTGGGGGAGGGGGAATTGTCTATCTATCTATCTACCTATCTATCCATCTATCCACATGTATCTATCAAAATCATCCAGGATATAATCATGATCTATCCACAGGCCAGGAGCTCCTGCTTATACCCACCCCACATGCACACACACACGCACACATGCACACACACACGCACACATGCACAAAACCCACTACCCCTACCTATCAGGGTTTCTTGCCGTTCCTTCGTCCTTCACTTCACCTCCCCCAAGCATCCAGTTCACAAGAGGGTTTAGGTCCTCACCCGTTTCCTGATCCACATCCTGGGTCAAAGGTCAAGGTTCAAAGGTAAGCTAGGGTAAATGAACTTCACCACCTGTAACCTGTTACCTTCATTGACAGTCTAACGTTAGATCCTGCAACTGATAGCACCTTCACTTTAACCCTCTGCCCCCTCTTTACAACGTCTCCAACGTCCTTAATCCTTCCCTCACGACGAAGCTGTAGCAACGGAGTTAACACAAAGTCAAGACAACCGACAGCAATCAGGACAGGTGATCACAGCAATCAGGACAGGTGATCACAGCAATCAGGACCGGTGACCACAGCAATCAGGGCATGTGATCACAGCAATCAGGACAGGTGACCACAGCAATCAGGGCATGTGATCACAGCAATCAGGACAGGTGACCACAGCAATCAGGGCATGTGATCACAGCAATCAGGACAGGTGACCACAGCAATCCGGACATGTGATCACAGCAATCTGGACATGTGACCATAGCAATCGGGGCATGTGATCAGAGCAATTGGGGCATGTGATCACAGCATCACAAGTGATCACAGCAATCGGGGCATGTGATCACAGCAATGCGGACATGTGATCACAGCAATGCGGACATGTGATCACAGCAATGTGGACATGTGATCACAGCAATTAGGGCAGGTGATCACAGCAATCAGAGCATGTGATCACAGCAATCAGGGCATGTGATTACAGCAATCGGGGCATGTGATTACAGCAATCGGAGCATGTGATTACAGCAATCGGGGCATACGGGGTATGCGACCATCAGAGCTCATACCAGACTAGTGCATACATGAGACACCGACCAACTAGACACATACACACTATACAGTATATGGAACACAGAGTGTCTGAGTAAACAAACATTTCAGTTTGCGTGATGTGCCACGTCACCGTGACTACCAACCTGTGAGATGTGCACCAGACCCTCGTGCTTGCCCCTCACTCCCTCCAGCTGGACAAAGCAACCGAACTGCATGATCCTCGTCACCTTCCCATCGTACACCTGACACACAGGACGGAGGGGAGACCAGCATCAAGATCCCTCTAGTAATCTACAGTACCCTCCAGTAATCTACAGGAATCTCCAGTAACCACAAGCATCAAGATCCCTCCAGTAATCTACAGGAATCTCCAGTAACCACAAACATCAAGATCCCTCCAGTAATCTACAGGAATCTCCAGTAACCACAAACATCAAGATCCCTCCAGTAATCTACAGTACCCTCCAGTAATCTCCAGTAACCACAAGCAATATCCCTCCAGTAATAATCTGAGTAGTCTCACTCCACTGACGTGTGATGCAACAGGCTGAGAAGGTTTTTCCTCCAAGCGGCCTCTCCTGGGGTCTGCGTGCTCACGCTCACGAGACCGGGACCTGGAACGTGATCTTCTCCCACGGTCCCGGCTCCTACTGCGAGACCTCGAGTGACGCCTCCTGTACCTCTCCCTCTCCCTGTGGCGTTCCCTCTCTCGGCTGGAGGACCGTGAGCGATGGCGGTATCTGCAAACAAGGGAGGCCATTTTGTCACCTGATACAGTCCTTCTTCCTCACAGGCAACCATTACATACATCAGGCAACAGGGACAGCAGATCCTACCTTTCTCTCGGCCTCTCCTTCTGATCCCATCGTCCCCTCTTCTCCCTCCTCTCCTCAACCTCCCGGCCTCCTCTCCTCCCCTCCTTCACCTCTCCACTTCCCGTCTTCACCTTCCCGTTACTCCCCTCGGGGGCTGTTGACATCAGTGCCTCAAGCTGTGGAGAGGTTCCATCCACATTGCATAAAATGGGTCTCGTTCCAAGGCTCGTCGGGGAGGAGAGAGTCTGGGAACAAGGCTAGACTACTGTACCTCGTTCAGAGCTTCCTTGGCCACTCGTACATCCTCTTTGTCCAGACGCTCCTCCTCCAAAAGTTTCTGTACTCTGTCCGGGTTGTCTGGCATGCTCAGTCCCGGGAACCGTTTCTTCTCAAGGGTCAACTTGGACTCACTGCCCTCAGCAGCTTCCTCAAACACACCCTTCTTTCTTGCCTTACCTGGAGAGGACAAGGATGACAGACTACAGGATCACATGATCATTACACCTTCACATGCACAAGATGGTGTCACCCCAATAGACGCTGTAATTCCAGCTGAAACAAGGACCACACATTGATTGTCCAAAAATTGCATGCGACAATGCCAGTGACTCTGCACATAGTGTACAGAGTATACTATGGAAAGTCAGTACGTACACTGTACGGTCGCTAATGGGAGTGAACGCCCCTCATTATTGTGTGGATCAACACCTTCCACTCAGAAATCAAATCAAAGTTAAGTGTAGGAATACTGTGAGTCGGTGGGTATCGCTTCACACACATACAGGTAGGCGTGCTTGGTGCACTGTAGTACGTGTTTGGTATACGGCCGTGTCCAGCTCCGAGTTATGGGAATGGAATCAGACACAACATCACACACCTTTCCTCTTCTTCCTGGGCTTCATGGTTTGAATGATGCGGAGCAGGTTAGACACGAACGAGTCCTGCACAAGGATAGAGCATGCAGCATTTGAGGTAGCCTCCTTCCCAGGCCTTCTCACCCCAGCGTTTGTCACTTGCAGTACTGCAAGCGACAAACACTGGGGTGAGAAGGCATGGGAAGGAGGCTACACTTGAGGTACACCAGTCATGTGGTCATCATTTCACACATCAGACTTAGTTTGAACTGGTGCAGGAGAAACCCTACATACGTATAATCCCTCCACTATCAATCGGGAAAACCTCGAACGTAGCTTGGGTCACAGAAGCTACATGTAAGTGTTTTATCGATATCATGTGCACAAAGATGGGCGAAAATTAACCTCCTGTACAACCATTTTCGTGGGGATAAAGTTCTCTTACTGGAAGCTCAGCTCCATTCTTGACGAGTGATGCCTTGAACTTCTCAAAGGAGCTGTGCTTCTCCGCCTGAGCGATAATAAACTCCGCCAGAACCTTGTCGTTGATGCCCAGGTGGTTCTCCAGCTCTGTACAGATCTTGGAGACCAGAGAGAGCTCCTCCAACTTCTGAATATCCTCCATGGTTCGTCAAATTTACGTATTTCAATATTTTTGTATTCGCTGATTTAGAGTTAAGTGCACATGCAACTGCATGTGTCGCATGTCGTTATGCATGGAGGTCGAGCTGCAATACGTGTCTGTGGGCTGCAACCGTACGCCTCACTGTGTGGACTGGAATACTGACGGACTGCTAGCCTACGGGGCAGATAAATCCATTGCACTCGCCGCAGGCTGCTGTGTAAGACCATACCTGGTAGCATAATATTTAGCAGAGTGATTAGAAACAGACCTGCACAGGGTCTGGGAACGAGACAAGGTGGTGAACAATTGATCTGTGATACAGTGCTCCCCAGTGTTGGGACCAAACCCAGAGAAATGGTCTGGGTAATAGCATGGGGCCGAAGTGTAGAGTAACTGTGGGAGTGTCCGGACAGTGAGGGAGTGTCCTGGATTCTTTCGCACAGTTGCTGAGAAACACACCATCCTACAGACCCGTTGCAGCTGAAGTCATCAATTCGAGAATACGGAAAAGGACACCAACATGGCGGCTATTTAGCGTTTTTGGAGATAGCACCTTCTATGCATACGGTAAACACACCAACAATGCTTCTAGTATGTGTTGAATCGGACGAAATGTGATTGCTATGCAGGCTATTAAGATTGCCCCCGTACACTGTCAAACTTGATGTTTAAAAAATATTTACCTCTGGCCAGTGAGGGCCTGGAGAAAGCAAAAGTCTATTTAAACCAGGTCCCCCGGGACCTCTCTGTAAGTATGCAGCTGCAAGAGAAGCAGGGAAGGAGAAAGAACCACCACACTGAGAACACTAGGCTACCCAGCCACCTGGTGCACGGCCATGTGCTACACACATGTACCCAGCCGCCTGGTGCACGGCCATGTGCTACACACATGTACCCAGCCACCTGGTGCACGGCCATGTGGTACACACATGTACCCAGCCACCTGGTGCACGGCCATGTGCTACACACATGTACCCAGCCACCTGGTGCACGGCCATGTGCTACACACATGCTCTATCTTTCCCTCCCAGACTGGCAGTGGTTTGGGGAGAGTTGTCTCTACACTACATGGGCACAAAGACCGTGTGAACTGTGTACGATGGATCCGAGCAAGACCTCACGCAAGCACGGCAGTGGAGGGGCCCGGGGAGCTGGTCTCGGGATCCGTGGACAGCTGCGTCATTGTCTGGCGGGAGATGAGAGCAGAGAAGGTCTGTGTGAAATCTGTTTCTCATGGCAACAGTTTGTGGTGGAGTTTGAAGTACCCTCGTTCCCAGGCTCTCACCCTGACCGTACACCTGTGTACCTCCCCGCACACACCTCTCCCCTGCAGCTCGCCCTTCAGTTTGCTGCCTCACAAGTGCTCTCCTCCCACTCCGGACCAGTGACCTGCCTTGCTGCCATCTACCCTCCCTCTGACCTCACCACCACCGCTGATAGAGGGGGGAAACCCCCCACAATCCACGCGGTGATTGCCTCGGGCTCCTCAGATTCAAGTGTAATTGTATGGGAGAGAAGGACTGGTGAGGGTAAGTGGACTGGCCTCTACCTAGCCTCGTTCCTAGGCTCTTGTGTGTGTGTGTGTGTGTGTGTGTGTGGGGGGGGGGGGGGGGGGGGGGGAGCCTGGGAACGAGAATTGAGATCCAGCTTGGACTTGAACCTGAGTCCTGTGAATGTTGGTTAGATGCTCTTACCACTGAGCTACTGGGGCTCCAGCGGGTTTTTTTCCTCTATAAGAGAAGTCACCATTATTTGTACATATGCGGTGTGAACTATTTCAGGTGAAAACACCAGAAAGAACACACTTGTTGAAAAAAAACATGCCAGGTGGGAAGGGCAATATGCTGGAATGATTTTTGTAAATCACCTCCCAAAGCTCAATTAGGAGCTCCACTCTCTCCATTCCCTGCAAACAGCCAGGACCGGTTTCGACCCTCGAGATAACCGATACTTCGGACAGAATTAGTGGCACAATGAAACAGAGACAAGGTGGCACAGCTGCACAATCCACATACAGATGGCACAAATTCACCAGAACAAGATATGTTCATGCACATTATTGCATTCTTCTTTCCTTAAAGGAATTGCTGATAAGTCAATTGTTTGGATGGTGATAAGTCAAACGTTGAGGTGGTCGTCTCTCTCGAGTGGGACAATCTCTTGGAGCAACTCTTCACGAAGAGAGACATCAGTTGAGGTAGCTTCAGTGGCAGGGTCAGACCTCCTGGTCCTGGCTGTTTGCAGAGGAGCTCTTAATGCAAGGGGGGGTCACTCCCATAGACACTATAGTCACAGCTGCGACCGCGGGTCAAAGCTTTGACCGCTGTTTTCGGAGTTTTGACCGTTGACCACGCCGATTTTCGTCCGTTGACCTTTGACCGATCAGCTATTTGCCCTTGTAATACTTGCCTGCACGTCGCCATAAATAGGGCGGCGCGCGTTTTTGACTACTTTTGAGCTGCTTTGACCATTGACTGCACCCGTTTGGGCGGCTTTGACCGTTGACCATTGCCCGGCTGCGGTCGCAGCTGTGACTATAGAGTCTATGGGAGTGACCCTCCCTTGTAATGGAGCTTTTGGGAGGTGATTTGCAAAAATCATTCCAACACCTACTCATTTTAAGGGTTTCCCCCCTCCCCACCAGACCAGTTTGCTCCAATGCAGACCATTTCATTTGGACGGGGATTTGTTCTCGGAGTGGATTTCTCTGTCCTACCCGGAACAACAGGTATTGTGTCCTCTCTTATTCTGTCCGGATAGTGTTAGGACGTGGTGGGGTAGTGCTTGGACATGGTGAATATATCGGTCTATCTACCTACTCAAATACCCAGCTTACTTGCGACTAATTTGTTAGCCTCATTCCCACCGAGCACCTGGGAATGAGGCTACTAACTGTTTGAGCCTGGTAAGAGATTGATAACAATTCCACCCACACAGTCAGTTCAGTTCAGTTCAGTTCAGTTCATTTTGATTTGATAACCCAGGAATGCCGCATCTCCAATACAGAAGGTTTTCATGCAGGTCCTGGGCCCCATTAACGGGGGATGGTGATGCCATCATCACTGAACTCGCTTGAATTACCATAAATGGCATTGCTCAAACTTGTTTTTCTGGAAGGGCAAAGGGCAAATTCCTTTTTTCAAGGCGAACCACCCTTCAACAGAAAAACCAAGGGCTTTAGTGGGATTCGAACTCAGGACAGAGCCTGAGTTGCGCACTGGAGACTCTCACTCCACCAGTACACCACCGCGCACCCTACACGTCAGTATATGAAGTTTATACAATATCGTCCCAGCACTACATATTTCGTTGGCAAATCATTGCTGTTAGCCTCATTTCCAGGCCTTCTCACCCCAGCGTTTGTTAGCCTCACTTCCAGGCCTTCTCACCCCAGCGTTTGTCGCTTGTAGTACTAACGCAGGGAAATAAGTTAGTACTGCAAGTGACAAATGCTGGGGTGAGAAGGCCTGGGAACTAGTCTAGCTGTTACTGACTGTGTGTATATAGCCATCCCGGCGTCCAACACTCCAGAATGCACTGAGCCATGGTCTAGTTTCCATAAACGCTGAGTCATCATGCTCTAATTGCATGCTTGCAAGAACAAATGTAAATCTAGTATAACGTTATTAATTTTGTCTCTTGTCCCAGAGCTGGTGTTTGCGTGTGGAGGTGACGACACTCATGTCTTTCTTTTTGTCAGGAGAGATGGGAAGGTCGGTGCTGGGTCTGCTTGCAATGGTCGTGTACTGTAGGCCCCATGCTGGTTGTAGCCCAATGTAGCTGTGTGCTGGTCAGCAACACATGTAATAGTCTAGTCATCTCTAGTCATGTCCCATGTACACATAGCAGCCTGTGCACTGCACTGCCAATTCTAGTGGCTGCCCTCATGTTGCAGTTTGTACGAGCACAGAGCCTGGCAGGTCACGAGGACTGGGTGAGAGACTTGCAGTTTGCAGAGGAAGGTACATACCTGTAGTATATACCTGTACTGTAGGTAGTTCACAAGGTCTGTGTGTCATCAGTCATGATGTCATTATAATTGGACTTAAAATTGAATTTAATCACCTGCGCACATTTCACCTATGGGCCCAGGCTACTTAAACAGTGAGATTCACCCCTTTAGGAGGGAGAAAACACTTTCCCCCCTCCCTCCCTCCTCCTTCCACCCCATTTCCCTCCTCCTCCTCCTCTTTCCTCCCTCCTCCCCTCCCTCCCCCTCCCCTCTTCCTCCTCTTCCCCTCCCCCTCCCTCTTTCCTCCCCCTCCCTCTTTCCTCTCAAGATGGGGGTGACCTACTCTTGGCCTCGTGCTCACAAGATGCCTACATCCGACTGTGGAGGATAGCTGCACAGCCCCACCCCTCCACAGCCTGTGAGAGTGGTGAGGGTGTGGAGGGGGAGCTGAAGCTGACCGGGAACATACTCTCTGTTCCAATTGACCAGGAAGAGGAGCGTCAGTTTTCCGCCATCTTGGAGTCTGTTCTGATTGGTGAATCATTCATGAATCAGCATACTTGGCTTGTATAGAGCACTCACGCACCCACACACATGCAAACATGCACACACACACTCACTCACAAGGTCACGAAGACTGGGTGTACAGTATCCAGTGGCAACCACCTGACAAAGACTCGCACACACAACCTCTCACCCTCCTCTCCGCCTCCATGGACAAAACCATGATCATGTGGAAACCTGACACAGCCACTGGAGTCTGGATTGAACAGGTCATTTTCACTAGACATGCTGTCTCTACACACCATAATCCAGGCCTCAGCGACATAATATATGACTGTCACCGGTATCTCTCCCTCCCTCCCTCCCTCCCTCCCTCCCTCCCCCCCTCCCTCCCTCCCTCCCTCCCTCCCTCCCTCCCTCCCTCCCTCCCTCCCTCCCTCCCTCCCTCCCTCCCTCCCTCCCCCCCTCCCTCCCTCCCTCCCTCCCTCCCTCCCTCCCCCGCGCGCTCCCTCTCCCCCCCCCCCCCTCCCTCCCCCGCGCGCTCCCTCTCCCCCCCCCCCCCCCCCCCCCCTCCCTTCCCTCCCTCCCATCCTCCCTACCCCTTTCCTCCCTCCAGGTTCGTGTTGGTGAGGTTGGAGGAAATACTCTTGGTTTGTACGGTGGAGTTTTTGGCCCCAAGGGAAATTTCATTGTAGCTCATGGCTATCAAGGGGCTTTCCATTTATGGAAGAAAACTGGAATAGACCAATCAGGTGGTCTGGAGCTCTGGCAACCCATTCCAATGCTCAGTGGTCATTTTGGACCAGTTCAGGACCTGTCCTGGGAGCCGAGGGGAGGGGGATTTCTCCTGTCCGTCAGCTCGGACCAGACAGCCCGGCTCCACGCACCCTGGAAACGAGGACAACAAGTGGTGAAGTTGCATCCCAAAAACAATTTACTGAGTTTTACTGTGTTGATCCCAAAGAATACTGACTCCTACTGAGTCACTGACTTACATAGTTACTAGTCCCTAATTATTAGTGCGAAACGTCACTGGTGGTGCTCGCAAAATAGAAAATGTCACAGTGTATTATAACAAGCAGATTCACTTTCTGTATAGAAGCTGAATCCATCCCTCTGATTGGTCCACAGACTTGGCACGAGATGGCCAGACCGCAAATACACGGGTATGACATGCAGTGTGTTGCCATGACAACTTCACTGCTGTACATATCTGGAGCAGATGAAAAGGTACAATACGTTTTGTGTAGGTACCGTGTGATGGTTGAGGGTTTGGGTTAGGATTCTCCTAGCCTCGTTCCGTCTCGGGCCTGGGAACGAGGCTAGGATTCTCCCTTCTGCTGCTACTCTCGTGAATATGTTTGTCCCAGGTGTTGAGGGTGTTTGAAGCCCCAAGAAATTTTACTGGCAATCTCTCAAGAATAGCGAAACTGGATCTGAAACAGGTATGCCCAACTTGTACTAGCCTCGTACGTAATCTCCACAACAAGGAATTGAAGACCATGACCACTTCAGGAAGAAAATGCCATTATTTTTATGGTCACATATTTCAGTTCAGTCAGAGGTTGGCAGAGAACAGGAAATGTGCTTATACCTCCCGCTCCTGCCTATACTTGATAGGTGTACCCTCATACTGCCACCCTTGTCCTGCATACGTATCATACTTGTTACCTGCAGAGGCAAAGTATGTTCTCACTGGCCCAGTGAGAACATACTCACAGGAGGCTACTAGTTTCCCTGCTCAATCATGAGGTGTCTGGTCGACTCAAGTTTTATAAAGTATGCCAATCGAAAGGCGGCAATTGCCTACTTCTGTAATGTTCTTAATCTCTCATTTCCAGACTCTGGAAAACCCTCCGCTAGGAGCCAGTGTCTCCAGTCTGGGGCTCTCCAACAAAGCAGTTTTCTTCTGTAAGTATGTGAGATGTTAGGTACTGATTTGGGAGGGTCTAGAAATGAGACGAACATTCCTCCCTCTTCACAGCAGCTGCCAGTCTCCGACCAGAGGTAGGGGAGGGGCCAGTGACGAGAAACCCATATGCTGACCACCTTCCATCATTTACACCAGTCGACTTGGAAGGTGAGGTGTGCTGATGTAACCTTCCTGTTAACACACACACACACACACAACACACCACACCCTCACTCACATATGTACCACCCCACATCTACACACCCTCACCTGTGTCATGTACACACCCAAGAACCGCCATTGGAGGAGCACCTCCTGCAGAACACTCTCTGGCCAGAGACACAGAAACTGTACGGGCATGGCTACGAGATCTTCTGTGTGGCCAGTAGCGCAGATGGAAGATACGTTGCATCTGCTTGCAAGGTTCTTTGCTAGTCTCATTCCCAGGCCCCCACCCATTTTTTCGTCACTTTGAAAACGTATTGTAAGTGACGGAAAACTGGGAGGGGCCTGGCTAGTTCATTGCTGCAGTCCATCCCAGAGTGGCTAACTTCAGTTACGCATCAGGAGGGTGGAGGGGAGGGATGGTGGAGTGATAGGGACGAGGAGGAAGGAGTAGATGAGCGATAGGGAGGGGAGGTTGGGGAGAGGGGATGGGATGGTGGAGTGATAGGGACAAGGAGGAGATACACTATGTGCATTTTGGAGGAAAGGGGGATTCAACTTCCACTTCTCATATACCAATATTCTACCCGGTTCCATTCCAGGCCTCCAAGCCGGAGCATGCCTCGATACGAGTATGGAGTGCGGTCACATGGCACCAGGTGGCTCTCCTCACCCATCACACCCTCACTGTTACACAGCTGGCGTTCTCTCACTCAGGGTCCCACCTCCTGGCTGTCTCACGTGACAGAGGATGGTCGCTATGGAAGCATACCAATGATGGAGGTACTGGAGTACTCTACATATGTGTCACTCCCAATAGGATGTTTTTGTACCAAAAGTGGAAACCATTTTCTACCCCCCCCCCCCCCCCCCCCCCCCCCATGCCATCCCTCTTTCTCTTTCTCCTCCCCCTCCCCTCCCTTCACCTCCACTTTCTCCTTCTCTTCCTCCCCAGTACCTCCCTTCTCCCTGGTGGCCAGCCTCGACAAGTCCTCACGCACACACACTCGCATCATCTGGTCATGCAGCTGGGCGTGGGATGACTCCTGTTTTGCAACCGCGTCTAGAGACAAGAAGGTGGGTGAATCAAACTGACCTCAATGTGTTCAGCAGCTCGGCTTGTCCCAGCTTGTACATACGGCTTGTCCCGGCTTGTGCATACGGGATGCCCCAGCTTGTACACTTACGCTTGCCCCAGTTTGTACTTACGGCTTGCCCCAGTTTGTACTTACGGCTTGCTCCTATTGACGTACATAGTGACGTCATGTACTACCTCTAAACATTAATTGCGTGGGCATTTTCCACAGCAGCAGTGACGGCTGTACTGGAGCGTTCTCAATCTCTGCAACTGATCACGATGGTATAGTCGGAATCTTTGTAGCTACGAGAGCTGTGTGAGCTTCACTATTTCTATTACCCTGCCAGGATTGAAATTTGCAAACTGCACACACCTAACCCTCCCTGCCTCCATGCCCCACAGGTGTATCTCTGGAGCCAGCATGGCAGTGGTGGGGAGGCTGGGGACTGCGGTGAGGGGTGGAGGGTGTTACCCACGCCGCTCGAGTGCAGCCATGCTGTAACTGCAGTGGACTTTGCACCTTCTCCCTCACTGGACGGGAGGCAAGTAGTATTCGGAAATTTATTCTCTCTGTCTATATAGCTCTCTCGATGGTTCTTGATCGCTCTTGACATTGCTAACAGTACGTCACATTGTTTATGTTGCCACTACCACAGTATCTGAAACTCAAATACGTACCAGGTTTGATGTATGAACTTTTTCCAACTCCTCTCCACCCCCCCCCCCCCCCCCCCCCCCCCCCCCCCCAAGGCACCTGCTAGCAATTGGGCTGGAGAGTGGAGAGGTCATGATACACAGCTGCCATCTCAGTCCGCCCTACTGGACCTCCTGTGTGGCCGTCAGCCCTGCGTATCCATACCAGCACATTTCATTAACTGTGCAGCACAAGTTTTCAAAGTGTTTCATAGTAGTACATGAGTACATTAGGTAACTGCATTGGTAGAGATTAGTTTAGGCAGATTAGTTTTAGTTTAACCACCTATTTGGGTGATTTCAATATTAGCTTAGTTGTAGTTTCAATCAATTAACAGACTACAACAGTGTTGTAGTAAATGAAATTTATTTCGCAGTAATAAAATGTTTTGGTTTTAGCAACACTACATTTTCCAGCAAGCAACTGGGTGCCTATACTGTGGCTACTGACCAGTATGGGTGCCTATACTGCGGCTACTGACCAGTATGGGTGCCTATACTGCGGCTACTGACCAGTATGGGTGCCTATACTGCGGCTACTGACCAGTATGGGTGCCTATACTGCGGCTACTGACCAGTATGGGTGCCTATACTGCGGCTACTGACCAGTATAGAATGCCTATACTGCGGCTACTGACCAGTATAGAATGCCTATACTGCGGCTACTGACCAGTATGGGTGCCTATACTGCGGCTACTGACCAGTATAGAATGCCTATACTGCGGCTACTGACCAGTATATGCCTATACTGTGGCTACTGACCAGTATAGAATGCCTATACTGTGGCTACTGACCAGTATAGAATGCCTATACTGCGGCTACTGACCAGTATAGAATGCCTATACTGCGGCTACTGACCAGTATAGAATGCCTATACTGCGGCTACTGACCAGTATAGAGGGTGCCTATACTGCGGCTACTGACCAGTATAGAATGCAATCTAGCAACTACTTCAGTGGTCAAGACAGTGACTTGTTATAATAGTGTGAACCAAAATATGGCAAGTCATGATTTCAAGGTCACAAGAGACTGTCACTGGTGAAACCTTGACACCATGCTCAGCTTCTGCCACACCTCTGCAGTCAAGAGGCTGCAGTGGCAACCTCCGAGTCAAGAAGAAGATCTCAAGAGTAAAAGAGAACACACGCTGGCCTCGTGTAGCCAAGATCATGCTGTCAGACTGTTCACTGTTAAGTTCTTGACCTTTCAATAGTGTTCAATTTGCTGAGTTGACTCTGAGCTAATTATTCATGAATAAAATTAGGGAAGAGAATTTCGGTTTGCACATGTGCACTATAACTTCCAGGCATGACTTTTGAACCGCAGGTCTTTGACCTTTGACCTACACCATACCTGAACCAATGCCAGACAAAATGGTGCAAGTGGGTAAAAAGCATCGGGTGGAAAAAGTCCTGAATGAGTCTGTGCTCACGTGGCAAGATAACCCAGCAGCCACAGAAATACAGGATGTTATGTTGCTGGTACAGAGGTTTCCGGAGTCCTTGCAATTTTCAGGCCAGAATGAAACACCGGAAGTCACGTGAATGCAAATTCAAATCGTAAGAGCTCGAGCGCTCTCGATCTCACAGAAAATGGCTTCGTGTGAACCAGGGCGGACAAGCGCTTACAGCAAAGACTTACGCCGGGTCCTACAATGGTATTCTGTACACCGATCACCGGTAGATCCACAAGGCTGACTAGTAAGAAGGCGCGATTAGGCGCTTTGCGGTCGAATTAACTTCCTGCGGTACAGCATTCAACTGTGAGTCATAAACTCTGCCTGGAAGTGACTGAGTCTGCTAGTCTATCTACTGTACTTAGCTCGCATGCATGACAACTTGTGACTACTAGACGCTGATTGGTCAGAGAACTGCTGTCATGTGACTTCCGTTCTACAAATTCAGTTGCAAGATCTTTGAAAACCTCTGTACATGGTACTCCCGTAATTTCGGTCACCGGGTATTTCCGGTCACTTAGGCAGATACGCGCAATGGACGCAAGGTCTCGATTTTGCCGACTGATATGTTATAGCTGAGTGTTGCCTCTATCTGCACAGCACCATAGTTTTGGCTGAAAACGTAGCTTTTAGAATAGAGAAGCCCTTCTCTACTAAGTGACCGGAAATAAACCGTGACCGAAATTACCCCGACTTACCTTACAGTACATGGGGAAGATATCGTGCTATCGCGCTCGGTCTGGCTTCGCCAGACTAGGTACATGGCAAGATAACCTAGCAGCCACTGAACTACAGGATGTTATGTTGCTGGGTACATGGCAAGAAATTAATTTTAATATTCAGAAATGATGTTTCCGAAGAGGTCGTTAGCAATCGCCGCGCCGGTATCACGGCCGCGTTGCTGCTGATATGTTATAGCGTGACACGTACACTCGATGCACGACACGCTGCACAGGAAGAACCCGGTAAGTCGTCGAGATCAGATAGGAGGACGCAAGGCAGGGTGTCTCAACAACATGCCGAGCAATTGGCGGAGACACCCAGCAAGCCTTACCAGCCAAGTGGCACAGTGAATCAACAATATGCCACACGATTAGTGGAGACATCCAGCAAGCCGTTGAGTCCAAGGGGTGCACTGAGCCATGATCGCAAGCCTCAACATCGTGCTATGCTATCAGGAGAATCATCAATGTGTCATGAATCTCAACATAATGCTATCCAATTAGTGGAAACATCCAGCAATTCTCTCCATCCCAGTTGGAAGAAGTTTACCTACCAGGCTGTAGATCCAACTCGCGCTCCCACTGCTGGAAACCATTCATGCCAGCAAACATGCCAATGTTTGCAGACCTGCGTACCATGTGGAACAGAAGAGGAATGCTGCTCTGAAGTGCTATCCAGAAAGCCGTATATTCGCTCTCATATAGAACACAAACGAATTGTCATTGCCTCTGTTGATACCAAGAACTATTACTACACCTGGTACGCACCAATAACAGCCCTAATATGGCAGAACGCCATGGACTGGAAGTTTGTTTTGCTGGTAGTATATGAGCATGATGAAGAACTGACCCCAGTCCTGAAGTCCATACTGCAGTTCACTGAGGCAGCTGGTGCAGAAATCCTCTACTTGAAGAACCCATTGAAAGAACCTCATTACCTTGCAGAAATGGTGGTCACGCTGACCAGGTTCTTCTGTGGGACGTTTGATTGGCCAGAAGATACCTACGTCATGACAACAGACTTAGATATGTGGCCACTGAAGAGATCGTACTTTGATGATTCTGTTGGTGTGGACAAAGACGTGCATGTGCTATATGCAAATTATTTTGGTGATCCCGTGACAGCTGGCCAATATCCTGTGTGTTACATTGGGATGAAAGTTTCAATGTGGAGAGAAGTCATGAAAGTTTCTAAGCAGGATGATATATTTCATGAGATTGCAAGAGTTCGAGATGAGCAATGGGGGATGCACCCAAGCAAGGTCGATCAGTTTGCTACAGATCAGCTTTACTTTGCTAAACAGCTACACGCATTGAGAGGCTACCCTGACAGGGTACATTTCGTGAGTAGACCAGGAACACCTCCAAGTCTGCGATTAGATCGATTCTATCATGCTTCCTGTTTCACACTGGAAGAAGTTTCTGATGCTGTGGAGTCACATGCCTTACGGCCAGGGTTTGCCCCAGAGAATTGGCCCCATCTGAGGGCACTGCTGGACCATATTGTAACTGAAGAGGACCTTTTGTGGGTGGATACATATGCCTCACATTTTTGTGAAATCATGTCCTGCTCAAATATACCAATGGAACTGTCTTCTAATCCACATTACCATCCCTAAAGTGATGATGTCACTGTTTTCTACTCCTGTTATTATAACGTTGTGTCCTTTGGGTAAGACCAGGAGTCCATAACGAGAAGGATCGTCCAACTACGAGAGCAAGTCTTGCTGTTGACCACATACGGCAAGTGGGAATTAATCCGTACTGTTGCGGTCACACTAAAGTGTTGACTAAAATTTTCGACATGGATATTGTTCCGCCAGGAAGTACATACTTTCGGTATAGGTACCTGAACGTGCGCGCATTGAGAACTGGCCCTGGCCCTAATACTATGTACCCTAACCCATCGCCCTACTTCCTGCTGGACCAATAATCATGCACTTTTATTCACGCGGGGGGGGGGAGGGGGCAGGGCAACACCTAGCTACTAATGTGACATCCGTTGATGCACCCAGAGCTAGTTTCCTAACCTTGTTCCCAGGCTACCGAGCACCTAGCTGGGAAGGAGGCTACTAGTTTTCCTGCTCATTCATGAGGTGTCTGGTCAACTCAAGTTTCATTTAGTATGCCAATTGAAAGGCGGCAATTGCCTACATCTGCAATGTTGTTAATCTCTCATTTCCAGACTCTGGGAAACCCTCCGCTAGGAGCCAGTGTCCCCTGTCTGGGACTCGCCAACAAAGCAGTTTTCTTCTGTGAGACGTTAGGTACTGATTTGGGAAGGACACCAGTGGTCAGTGGTCTGGAAATGAGACGAACATTAGTGGTCAAGACAGTGACTTGCTATAATAGTGTGAACCAAAATATAATAGTATAATAGTGTGAACCAAAATATGGCAAGTCATGACTCATGATTTCAAGTGACACCTTGATACCATGCTCAGCTTCTGCCACACCTCTGCAGTCAAGAGGCTGCAGTGGCAACCTCCGAGTCAAGAAGAAGAGGAAGCTAGATCTCAAGAGCAAAAGAAAACCAACAGAACACAGGTGCACGCTGGCCTCATGTAGCCAAGATCATGCTGTCAGACTGTTCACTGTTAAGTGGTATGATTATTGACCGTTCAATAATCTTCAATTTGCTGAGTTGACTCATGCCCCCCATACAGTATAGGCCTGAGCTAATTATTCATGAATAAAATTAGGGAAGAGAAATTTCGTTTTGCACATGTGCACTGTAACATCCACGCATGACCGACCTTTGAACTGCACCACATGGGTCAGCAACTCCGTGCATGCAATGGTATTGTTCAGTAGCTGTGCTACTTCACTCAATCACAAAAATAATTACAACGCATTATTAAGTCCTTGTGCAACTTCTGCCAACTTGGTGACAACAGCCTTTAATTGGAAACCTCTTCAGGTTGATCAGCTTGCCATAACCCTGCATGTACGTATTATTCTAGCCTCGTTCCCAGGCAGGCCCGATAACCCTATCTCGGGCCTGAGACGGTGGAATATCATGCCTAGTCTCGGTCCCAGACCCAAACCAACCCCAGCACGGATGGCATCTAGTATCATGCACTAGATGTGATCCGGGTTTGGGTCTGGGGCCGAGACTAGGGTATGCCTGGTTTCAACTCTGCACTTAAATGTCTGCAAATCGAGCACCAAAACGTTTTGCTAATTAATGTTGTCCATCAGTTGCATTATAGCTAGCTCAACAGGCAACTCTTTGAGCTGCATGTACAGTGTTGCAACGTACATCATCCTGTGCATCTATTACAGTGGATTACTCATTGGGCTAATCTTTATACCTCTGAGCTGCATGTACAGATATGATTTAAAGATTGCTAATATCTACATATGATTGTGTGTTGCAAGGCACATCATCTCCCTGTGTAGCTGGCTACAGTTTCATAATGGTCTGAATTGCTGGTGTGCTGGTGGGGGCATCAGTGAAGATGGTCCCTACGAAGGTGTATGGTCCCCAGAGTGGATGGGAAATGCACTTACAGCAACCCAGATCGAGGATTTCAAAACCAAAGTAGCGGAAGCGGTCATCAGTTTCAAAGAGTGTGGCATGAGAGTATGGGCTGTAGAACTGGAGGGAGACATATACACAGAGGAATGAAAACTCATGGCTGGAAAATTGAATAATGATGAAACTCCGTTCATGAATGATGTGGATACCAAGACATGACCAATATGCATGTCTAACTTACAGCTCTTCCTGACGAAGGATCAACAAAGTCTGCCCAGTTTCCAGCAGCTGTCAGCCGGGCACAGATCTCCTTGGCACTATCAATAAACTGGAGAATGAACAGGTCAAAGGTCAGAGCAAAGGTCAAAGGTCAGAGCAAAGGTCAAACATGTTTTAGCTATTTGCTAGCAATGACCTGCTCCAACAGCTGTTCTCTTTCATCTTCAACGGCGGGTGACCAGCTGGTCATATCATGCTCCGTCTTCTCACTCAGAGTGATCACTGTTAGCCTCCCATACTTCAGTGATACCCCAGGAAATAGCAACAAGAAGCCCTGGTGTAAGGATTGCGGGCAATCTTGTACGAGACACTCCACCAGTCCCTGTGGCTTGTCCGTCACAGCTGCCATGACTGACAGTTGCTCTTCCGAGAGGTCAAGTGGGGAGGTGGAGAGGGGAGGAGGGATGGGGGCTGAGGGTGAGGGAGTTGGAGGGATGATACCCATTTCACCAGGAAGGGGCAGTTGTGGGTGGAGACGGGTGGTGACCAAGTCAGCGTCATACAGAGCATCTGCAACAGGAAGAGGATGAGACTGCGGAGTTCATAAACTATCAGAACTCTCACACACTTGGAACGTTCACTGTTGCTGCTACAACTAGACACAGAACTCTGCTACTGCTGGAAGGTCTCTCTCTAGTTGCAGACACTCACCACTGAGCTGTGTGGTAGTTATGGCGGCTGTTGTTGTGGTGGTGGTGGTGGTGAGGAGTGTGGGGTGGAGGGAGGAAGGGGTGGAGGTAGTAGCCCTCAAACGTTGCAAGACGGTTCTCAGACCAGGAAGATAGGCCACAACACGTGTAGGTGCCGAGGCAACCTGGGAAGAATGTTTCTGCATCTCATATTAAACTAGTCTTGCAGTCCAGACATTCACAGGGGTGGGGATGGGTGGGTCAAAACTGCGCACAGCTGCGACCATGGGTCAACACTGTGAAGGAGGCTATATCAGAGGGAGGTTGTGCCTATAGACTCAGTAGTCACAGCTGCGACTGTGGGTCAAAACTTTGACTGCTCTTTTGCACGGTTTGACTCTTGACTGCACTGATTTTCAAGGCTTTGTTCGTTGACTGCAGTGTTTTTCAGCCATTGCGACAGTATACATAGCGACTCCATCCCTTCCTTGGTCAAGATGTGCGGTTGCAGCTGTGACTGTGGTGCTTATAGCATTGACGTCACAAAATCACGTGACTGAGTACTTGGAGTTAAATGGCAGCTGAACAGAAACTACTATCTCACTTGTACTCGCGTAGCTTCTCAATATAATCGGCATGGTAACTGCACTACAGTGACAGTTGACACAGTAACACTCGGTAAGCTTCAAGCTGCTTGCGTGTCTAAGATCATTATAGAAATTGCTACACTCTTATGGAATATAACGGAGAATGTTTCAGTTGTTTTACGGCTGGCGACGTTAAACACAGCCGCTCTATTGGGACAAGGTGGTGACACTCCCATAGATACTGTAGTCACAGCTGCGACCGGGGTCAAGAAATCTTGACCGTCATTCTGGACTCTTGACCATTTGACTGTGCTGTATTTCAGTCATTGACCGCTTGACCGCCAATGGCATATGGAAGAACTCCACCCCTTTCTTAGTATATGGGGCAAGATTCGCCGATAAGCCCGGTCGCAGCTCTGACTATGACGTCTATGGGAGTGTCACCCCCTTGTCGGAGTGACCTTACCAAACATACTTCAGTACTTGGTACTACAGTGACCAATTACTTCAGATGAGGTACGTGATAATCTATCATGACCCAGAACGTAGTATTTTGCGGCTTGAATATCTTCATTACAAAACCAGCTGCATTTTGTTTCCCCAATTTTTATTCACAAATCATCTTTCCACACATTTAAGCATAACGGTAGGGGGCATCACCTCCATGCAATTTGTCTTAGTCTCGGGTGGTTGCATCCCATGCAAGGAGGGTCTGGCTATGTGAATCAATAGCGTAATGATTACTTACCCTCGACATGGCGCAGGTCCTTTGCAAACTGCAAACGCGTTGGCCAGGAGGATGGTTACTTCCTGTTAAAGCTAATTCCAATTGGTCAGCCCCGGTATTAGATCACATGCACAAAGTTCAAAGTTCATAATAGAGAGGTGGGTGTTGGAGTGCTGGGAACGACGTTAGACCAGGGTATATGGGAAAGGGCATTGGCACAGTACACTGTACATATGCACATACCATACGAAAAACCCCACACAGCAAAGCTTGTAAAATACCGGTAAAGGCACAATGAAGATCCGGCTGTGCAGAACAGTGAACTATTTTAGAGTCCACGGAGAGCTACCATGTCATACAGCAGCACCAGTATAGCAGTCACAACACTCAATCACAAAATCCCAGGACAATGGATGCCTAGGACACATTACAGCATGGCATACAAAGATGATTTGTGAAAAAAAATTGGGGAAACAAAATGCAGCTGGTTTTGTAATTATCAGGGCAAACTTGGGGTAACGGCAATGACAGTTGCAATGGTAGGGACATGTTCGTAAATCCGTTAATGCGGATGTGAAATGGATGTGCGTGGTCAATTCAAAGGAACTTCGGAAGCAGGAGTCATGGGCTCCTGTCGGAAGTGATGCACAGTTCCTCTCTGGTGTCACAGGAGGCAGGAACAAGCTTCAGCTGCATGACACCGTCAGCAGTAGCCACGTCACCCCGCCCCACAACCGCGGGTCTGGAGGACCAGATGACCCTCCACACCCGTGCAATAGAGTGAGGAACCTGAAAGTGAATGAAGGAAGCACTGTTGCATATAGATGTGTAATACCATAACTAAGGAAGGAGAGACAAGCGTGCATGCACACAACAATAGGATATTGCAGCACAGAGAGTCTCTCCCCTCACTATCACACAAGACAGCTTCATACTAGAACCACAAGGTTACAGTTACTACACACTTGGCGTGTATAGCTTTATGTTGTAACTATGGCCTTGGGTGCCATGAATCCATCCTCACCATGCTCTGGAGGTGATGGAGGGCTTCTCGCAGTGACTCATGCTCAACACTATATATGGTCACGGGCAGCGTGAAGAGGTCAACCTCCAGTCTACACATCCGCTTCTCTCCCAGCATGCGAGCAATCTCAGCCATCCGAGACCCGCTGCTGGGGTCACTGAGGAGCAACTCAAAGCTGGACAGTAGCTGCTTCACACCGGGAGACACCTGCAGGATAAAGATCCCAGCATCCTTTCTCCATAATGACTGTCTGTCTAATTAACACACATCATTCCCAGAAGATGAAAATACACAATAAGGTCAACAGTTGCCACAGACTGAAAGCTCACCCAGGATGTGTTTAGGGTAGTGTAGGGCTTCAGGATTCGCTCATAGAGCCTCTGTACTGCCTTGATATCCTCAAGACGAGGGTTCAGGCTCTCCTCCCAGCTGGCAAAGGCCTGTAAGCAGAAGCGAATGAAATGATGCAATTGATGCTAGAAGGCATGTTTATGCATGTGAGTGTGTCTGTGCCTCTGCGTGTGTATGAGTGCGGCTCTGTGTGTGTGCGTGTGCCTCTGTGTACGTGTGTGTGTTGACACACCCATGCTGTGACATACCTGCTGTTTCTGGAGGAGCACAGGGAAGTCCACCAACAGATACACCCGCAGGTCTGGAGCAACCCAAACTACAGCCACAAAGATGATGCAACACCATGAATGATAACTGGGAGCAAGTACAGCAAGCCTACAACCACAACCATATAAGGCAAAATATACTCTTCCACTGCACAAGAACAAACAAACTCACTTACCCATGAAGGCTCCCCACAGAGAGAGGAGGTCTTCATTGCCGACAGTGTGGATGGCGGCCAGGGTGTTGATCACCTGCTGCAGAACCAGCTTCCGGTCTCTCACATCTGCTCGGTCTTCATTGTCGGCCAGCCACTGGTCAATGGGCTTGCCTGCATGAGGGAGAAGAGTGTGTAATGTCCATGCGGTCTGCAGTGTGCAGGTGAACGTTTGTCACCTGGTGGTTGTTACAAAAACAGAGCCATCTGGCTGACCTTGAAATAAGGAACACTAAAATGCTTTCAAGCCACTTACACTCCTTTGGGAGGGTGAAAACCAGCTTGCTCTGTTCCAAGTCCAAGTCGCACTCGCATAGCTTTGCACGCACATCATTGGCCACCTTCAAGTCGTACGGCTGGTCCATGCAGTGCCTGTACTTGAAGCAGAGATCAGCACTATAGAACAGTGCTCTAAGGGGCAGGATGCGGACAGACTGGGGGATGTTGCGGGGTACACTCAGCTCGCAGTAACGGAGGTCACCCTTGATGTAGGTTTCCGGCTGCAGCAGGTTGGAGGGGATTGGGGTTGCAGGGGAGGGAGATGGGATGGACGAAGGGGTGGGCGGCTGCATTGGAGTTGGAGGGAGTGAAGGAGTGGGGGGCTCCATTGGTGTGGGAGGGAGTGAGGGGGTGGAAGGTGTGGGAGGCTGCATGGGAGTGGGAGGGAGTGAGGGGGACACTGGTGGCATCATCTGGCAGCGGAGCACTGGATTGGCAGGAGACACCAGACCGAGCATGGGAGATGGCTTGGACATGAGGTGGATGATGTCAAAGGAGCTTCCAATGTCTGAACTCTGTTCGGTGGACTGTGTTGGTGTTTGCGGCACCCCTTCAACAAACAGGTCATTTGTAGGGGACTGCAGAGGAAAGGGCGGGCTCAACTCTGGATTATCGTCCAGTCGTGAGATGAAGGCAAAGGGGTCCATCTGAAGTTCAGTGGGGATTGTGGCGAGGGTGGGGAACACATCACGATTTTCAGATTCCATGTCATCATCCCAGAAGACAAGGTCTTCGTAGTGCGAACGTGGGAGATCAACAGGATGGTTGTACCACGGGTCGTCATCCCCTCCCCCTCCTCCCCCAACACCACTTCCCAGTCCAGTTACAAGAGACGACCCAAAGCCAAGGGAAGTGTGACCTGTAACACAGCTCGTCTGTCCCCCTCCACCTGTCTCTGTCTGACCCCCTTTGCTGGATCCTCCGTTGGGACACTGCTTGTACTGCACCTTCTGATTCTTCGGGAGGAAGTAACGAGAGGAAGGGTAGAGCCACACCTTCCCTTTCTTCTTCAGCCATTTTGTAGTCAAGGCCGTCTCATTTGGGAGATCTTCTTCGAAACAAAGTGCAAGCGTTTCGTTACTGCTGTCAATCACACCACGGCAAGTAACATGGTGTGATTCGGAAATCACAAGCGTGTCAGACTTCACGAAGGTCGACAGAGGGAGCTTTTGCTCCGAGTATGTCACCGTGCGCTCCATGCTTCCAAGGGCGTTTAGAACGGGGTCGCTCCTCACACCAACATAACTGGAGCGGTTAAGGACGTCACAGTACTTCTGGGAACCAAATTCTTTTCCATTGTGAACAACGATAACGGACTTGTCGTTCCCACTGCACACCTCAGACCTGATAGTAAGGTCACAATGAAAATGAATTCAATATCAATCAACTTTTCCTTTCACAGTACAGACCTCTCCAGACCACAATAATTACAGACCCATTTGTGGTGAATAGAGAGTGGAATTTGAAGTGAATAGAGAGTGGAATTTGAAGTGAATAAGAAGTTGTGTAGCATACCATACAATGGGTTGCATTAGCAAGGAAGTGAACACCACAAGCAGCACAAGGTTCAATAAACAGCACACACTAAGGCCAAGACACTAGAATACTGCACAAATGCCACCAAACCAATCGGCCAAGCGACAGGCCCTCACCTAGCTGGGCTGCACCTGTCTTCAGTCAGTACCAGGTTCATGCTCTGCTTCGACAACTGCACCGTGTCGTCATCTCCTGGGAATAGTTTGGGAGAGTTGAAACTTGAACTCTACGGGATAAACATACTTCACGCCACATGCCCGGTCAGACATGGTACACCGCGCACTTCTGTCGTGATACGTTCACATTGTACCCAGCCGTTGCCATAATTTCGCCATCTTGTAAAAAAAAAATGGCCGGCGGCTACCTCCAACATAAATTCGCGCCTAATGCCCACAGGGATTTCGCTTTTAGAACTACACCGAAGTAGGTTAAAACTTACCTTTTCCCATTTTTCGGCTAGTTCCAGGGTAGATTCGTTGGAAATAGGACCAAATTGGTGTTAATTTCAACAGCAGCAACTCACTTGTTTACAGTTTTACTGCAAGCTGAATTGAACGTGGGTGTGGGATATCTGCTCATGTTCTCAATCTGATTGGTCAATCGTAAAAAGTGACGTAATGTTAGGCATGTGACCGTTCGTGATACGCTCGATCCCATTATGGTGCTACTAAAGCAGGGGCTTACCCATGATGAACCACAACAAACACCAGAAATCTGCAAGACCGAGGAATCGCAGGATACAGGGATCCCGGGAGTACACTGCTATAGGGATCATTATTGAAGAGAGATCGATATTCTGTCTCATGTGTCTGTTGATCAGTGACAATGCCAGTCGAAGACGTGGAGAAAATAATTCGAAGGGAGCCTTTGGAAGATTACTATGAAGTAGGATCGGAGTTGGGACGGTGAGTAGCTAGCTAGCTGTGGTCGATTATGATAAACAGCAGCCTGCGATCTCATTATAATACATACTCTCTTTGCCGTCTGGTTATTTGCAGGGGTAAGTTTGCGATCGTGAAACGTTGCACATGTAAGGAGACGGGCCAACAGTTTGCCTCGAAAGTGCTGAAGAAACGTCGTCGAGGCAAGTCTTGTCGTGATGACATCCTGGTGGAGATTGATATCATGCGTCAGGGCATGGACCACAATCGCATCGTGAAACTGCACGAGGTGTTTGAAAGCACTTCCGAATTTCACATTATCATTGAACTGTAAGTGACATCCTGAAGCATACAAGTGATGTGTTTATGATATTCACTATCCTGCCTGCACGTAGCTGGCTATCTGGCAATTTGTGCAGAATATTTCCTAGTATGAACAGCAGCAGCTGTCTGACTATATGTGCATGCAAGAGGTAGATATTTCACACATTATTGTAATGGGCAGATGTTGCAATTTGCAAATGATTCAGACTGGTGATGTATCGTGTGTAAGCAGTACTGTATTCAGATATGTGACTGGTGAACCAGTCTGGCTGTGAAGATTGTGTGTGTGGCCAAAAGTTACTGGATTGCGACTGATGCCAGGTGGTGATGATCACATTCCTAGCATTTTACAGCAATTGCGTTCACGCTTAGAATGCCAGCTTCTTGGAGAAGTGTGTATGGATTTTGTTGGTGGGAGTGGGAACAGAAGGGCTGCTAGAGATTGCTCATCAATTTTCTGAAGCCATTTGACATTGATCATTGATAGGCATCAGCATATTGGAAACACAGCTACTTGCTGGTACACTGTGGTTTTATTAGATAGCTCTGTTTGGATTACCCATTGTGCTGTGTGTGTATTAGTCAGTTGTATTATGTGGTCGTTAATGAATTTGGCATGAGCAAAGTCACAACTGGAGGGTTAATGATCACTGTAATGCGACTTGTTGCACACAGTCTTCCCACGCACTGATCTGTTAGTGATGAAACTGGCGGCCTGGGGCCGAGGCTAGTGGTGGCTGGGGGCCGAGGCTAGTGGCGGCCTGGGGCCGAGGCTAGTGGTGGCCGGGGGCCGAGGCTAGTGGTGGTCTGGGGCCGTGGCTAGTGGTGGCCTGGGGCCGAGGCTAGTGGTGGTCTGGGGCCGAGGCTAGTGGTGGCCGGGGGCTGAGGCTAGTGGTGGCCGGGGGCCGAGGCTAGTGGTGGCCGGGGGCCGAGGCTAGTGGTGGCCTGGGGCCGAGGCTAGTGGTGGCCGGGGGCCGAGGCTAGTGGTGGCCTGGGGCCGAGGCTAGTGGTGGCCTGGGGCCGAGGCTAGTGGTGGCCTGGGGCCGAGGCTAGTGGTGGCCTGGGGCCGAGGCTAGTGGTGGTCTGGGGCCGAGGCTAGTGGTGGCCGGGGGCTGAGGCTAGTGGTGGCCTGGGGCCGAGGCTAGTGGTGGCCGGGGGCCGAGGCTAGTGGTGGCCTGGGGCCGAGGCTAGTCTTCCAAGTTTTGTAAACACATAAACTGAAAGATAATACGTCTTTCCGGCTGAACATTTACAGATGATGGAGAGTTTGCAGTAAAATCTTACTCATTCTAAAAGCCAGAAGCAGTACAAATCTAACTCAGGGAGATAGGCTTTTTGCATTGTGAAGCTTGTCGTCATTTCAAATTTGAGGTAACCAAGCGCCCAGAAATTGTAATGCCCAACTTCTAAAATTAAACCCCTTCTCTTCTGACTCCTGCCTGTGCACTGTAGGGCGACTGGTGGGGAGTTGTTCCGCGTGATTGCCATCGAACCTCTCCCCGAAGAAAAGGCACGAGAGGTGGTGTATCAGATTGTGGACGGGGTGCAGCACCTGCACACACTTAACATCGTGCACCTTGACCTCAAGGTAAGGGTGTGGAGTGCATGGGGAGTGTGAGAGAGTGGAGGGGCCAGACTCTTAGGCAAAACAGAATTGCCTTCCAGTTGGGCATACCTGCCCGCAAAATTAATGCTCTTTCAGACCACGGCATACTTCATCCTCCATTGCTCAGACTTCCTAGCCTAGCTCAAAGGGCAGTACAAATGGTGCTGTAGTACTTGTGACCTTTTTTAGGCATTTGGTCTCAATGACATAATGCACACGCACTTTCCATGTATGTTACTTGTGTACTTCCCTTGTGACATGTTTCCATAGAGATTACATTACGGCTCACATGACCCAACGTCTTGCCCCACAGTCACAGCAATTTGATGGCCACTCAGGTTGAGATCTTTCAGTCCTAGTGGTCCATTACCCACCATTGAACTCATTTGGTAATCTAATTAATGATAACAGCATTATCAATTACAAACAATGAACATTCTTGCAAGCTTTGTCATGCCATCCAGCGGTGTGAATCCTATAAATGAAGTCATCCCATCCGTTCATCTGTCACATCGATGCCATTCATCTCCTGCACCTGTGCGAGAACCTAACCTTATCGTACCATGAACTTCAAATCCCATTTGTGCCCTGAGGACCTAACCTTCATCTTTCCCGTAAGGACCTATGTCCACTGAGGACCTTATATCCTAGACCTATTCAGTCCATCCAAGTCCACCTGTTCCCGAGCCTGTCCATTGAGGCCTTTTCGTATTGTGAGGGAGTGTGTTTGGTATGATGACTGTAGCACAAACAGCTTTAATGAGATCAATGTACGCACACACACACACATGCAGGCATACATACACTGTACACTCAGCGCAGTTGAAGCCTAGTCTCCTGTGAATACAAATCCAATATTTAGTATTAGTGTCCATAATTATCAACTTTGGTCAAGTGGCATGCATGAGGTCGCATCTGATGGCCATATATACATCACCATTTGCAAGCATATTTGGTGTGATGTAATTAATGTTGATACATGTGTGTGATGCTGTGCTGTACAGAATGTGGTGTTCAAGGAAGCATTAATGGCACTATTTCATGCCTGAACGGTGACGACAGGGTGTTCAAAGTTAAGGTTAATAACCAGCAATTCAAGGCCCTGCACATCCTGTCTGGATGCTGAATGCATCCCTTTGATTGGTCAAATCCCTGGATTAAGAAATGATACAACCAACCAAAATGAGGGGTTGTAGGTGTAACTGTTCAGTTGTCATGGTTTTCTAACCAGCTCTGAGCACAAGCGTATCTAAAAATGAATTTTTCTGTCTAAACTTGGCTTGACTCAACAGACTGCCAAATTCTGCACTATTGAGATGAAAATTCCAACCAGTGCTGCCAAACTGTTGCTCATGCTGTCACCAGTGTACGAATGTCTCGTGCTGTCGTGAGTGTACGAATGTCTCATGCTGTCACCAGTGTACGAATGTCTCATGCTGTCACCAGTGTACGAATGTCTCATGCTGTCACCAGTGTACGAATGTCTCATGCTGTCACCAGTGTACGAATGTCTCGTGCTATCACCAGTGTACGAATGTCTCTTGCTGTCACCAGTGTACGATTGCCTCATGCTGTCACCAGTGTACGATTGCCTCATGCTGTCACCAGTGTACGAATGTCTCATGCTGTCACCAGTGTACGAATGTCTCGTGCTATCACCAGTGTACGAATGTCTCTTGCTGTCACCAGTGTACGATTGCCTCATGCTGTCACCAGTGTACGATTGCCTCATGCTGTCACCAGTGTACGAATGCCTCATGCTGTCACCAGTGTACGAATGTCTCATGCTGTCACCAGTGTACGAATGTCTCATGCTGTCACCAGTGTACGAATGTCTCATACTGTCACCAGTGTACGAATGTCTCATGCTGTCACCAGTGTACGAATGTCTCATGCTGTCACCAGTGTACGAATGTCTCATGCTGTCACCAGTGTACGAATGTCTCATGCTGTCACCAGTGTACGAATGTCTCACGCTGTCACCAGTGTACAAATGTCTCATGCTGTCACCAGTCTGCGCATCTGCTCACCACGTAGCTATGAGCCTGTCACTCTCTTCATTCACTAACCATGCACCTGTTCACTATATGACCATGCATCAGTGGAGCAAATGCATAGCTACTTGTTACAATCCTACAACCAGGTGTATGTCGTTACCATGGGTACTTGGTGCACACACTCAACCACACACCAGGAAGTTCTCTCTCCACCACCTATAGCTGGTGTGTTGTCACACATTGTGTGCACACAAAGTAGTAGAGAGGAGCTTCCTTTTCCAGACAGGAGTTTGCTGATAGCACTCCCAGCCAGACTGAACTTTGCTGGCCTGGCAACTACTGGCAACCGTAAACAATAGAGAGTTGTCTGGCACTGCATACCAGTGCGGCTGTCCTCCCGGCGTTTCACCCTCTTCACTCTTCAAAAGAGGCTTCCAAGGCATTTTCTAAATATTTTGTGCCTTCATAAAGCCACAACTAAGTAAACTGGAGCAGAATTGATAAGTTATCCCCACGAGGATTTGTAGCTTGAATCAATTAGTTCCTGTGTGGATTACCATGTATGGGTATGTTAGTATGGGAAATATTTACACTCACTCTTCAGTGACTTAAAAATTTCTTACAAGTTGAAGTTTCTCAAAGAGCTGCTATTATTTCAGCTGTGGAACAAGAAATGAGGAATGAACGCGCCAACTAGCACAGCATGTCATCCTTTTTGATCCTTGTCCACAAGATGTAGTCACTCGGTAGAATCCCTGAAGTGTCCATTTGAAGGTACAAAGTGCTACATTCATTTGGTCTGATCAAAATCCTCCCTTCCTCCCTCTCCCTGGCCCTCCGTCTCTCCCTGCAGCCTGAAAATATTCTGCTCTACCGAAAGGGTTCCCTGGACATTAAAATTGCAGACTTCGGACTAGCAGTTCAGCTGCAAAAAGGACAAGAAGTCCGGAATCTGGTGGGAACTGCGGAATATGTTGGTGAGTATTACATGTAACACAGTGTGTTGGTGTTGGGGGGCACAAGATCATGTGACCTCACATGACCTAGGTCTGATATCATGTGATGTACATAGTTTCATTTTGGTACATACTTGTGTGAGGGGATTATCATCGACTCTCGCAGAAATGTTTTTCATGTGAATAGCTTCAATCCTTTGAGGACTGCCATCACATAGCAACTGAGCTTGCTCCCTGGCACAGTGTATTTTGTGCCACAATTTCGGCTAATTCACTGTTTGCAAAGTTTCTTTCAGGCCTAATCTGGTAGCAGTGTTGGGCGGTTTGTGTTGACCTGTGGCCGGCTGAAAGCATTCCTCAAATGCTTGGTTTCGCATCACATACAACGTGTTTGAAGCAATCGATGCTATTGTCTACCTACCCACCAGCAGCACGACCTTCAAACGAGTATATTGGTTTCTAAATATGGAGTACGTGCACAAGAAGAGAAATTGATTGCGCAGTTGTACGTTAGCCCTCTGGTGTTGTTTCTTATTGCCAGATGGGTTACCAGGGCAACACAGAGCTCATTACTGTCTACCCGAGATGGATGCTCTCATGTGCATTCAATATTCTACTCAATTCCCATTTAACCCCATGGCAACGTCACACATTTAGTCTTGTACCCAATACCAACCGGTTAAGGGAAGTCTTGTTTTGGTCCTGAGCAGCCGCAAGTCAACAAAATTGTAAAGTGAGCTTCTGTACCCAGAGCATTCCTCGCAATGGCTGCCCGTCCACATTGTTAGCATGCCATGCTAATTGCTTGGGAATAAAGCAGCACCTCTGTCCTACCATATTTGGTGTGAACCTCCAGAATGCTTCTGTAGGGATTCTTAAACACTGTGAGTTCTGAAACAAAATTCATATCCGATGGCATCAAAGACTTTGTAAAGTGATGCACTTGAGTTTTACTGTATTCACTTAACTTTGACCATTGGATGAGATTACCTCCTTGAAAGAGGGGGAGGAGGAGAAGTTGGGGGGGGGGGGGGGAGGAGGAGGAAGGGGAGGTGGATGGTGAGGGAAAGGGGAGGAAGAGGAGGAAAGGGGAGGAGGAGGAAAGGGGGAGGGGGGGTGGGAAAAGGGGAGGAGGAGAAAGATGAGGAGGGGGATGGTGAGGAGAGGGGAGGGGAATAGTGAGGAGGAGAGGGGAGGGGGAGTGAGAGGTGGAGGAGTATGAATGGAATTGGTTTGTTGACATTGTTTGTTATTAGGTGATTCCACAAACGCTCTCAGCACTTTCCTTCCAGTGCGTGGCTTCTAGCGCGTATGGTCATGGTATTGGGTTTGCAGGAAGACTGCCTTGAGTTGGTGGTGATATCATCTGGGCCATTATGGGCTGGAGTAGCTCTCAAAGTGCATTCGTCTGATCCACGTACACATGACAAACATGATGTGGTGCACTTCCTACAGTGCCTGCAGCCTCAGGAAACCTGTTTTACACGTTATCGTTGTGTGCTGACAGTATCCTGTTCACGGCCATCCGTTAACAATTCCAGACCTTGTCGTTGTGTGCTGACAGTATCCTGTTCACAGCCATCCGTTAACAATTCCAGACCTTGTTTCTTGGGTAGTACATGTTCCATGCTCTCTAGCAAGATGTGCTTCTATTCGCTGAGCAGGATGTGCTCTCTAGCAAGATGTGCTTCCATGCTCTCTAGCAAGATGTGCTTCTATTCGCTGAGCAGGACGTGCTCTCTAGCAAGACATGCTTCTATTCGCTGAGCAGGACGTGCTCTCTAGCAAGACGTGCTTCTATTCGCTGAGCAGGACGTGCTCTCTAGCAAGACGTGCTTCTATTCGCTGAGCAGGATGTGCTCTATAGCAAGACGTGCTTCTATTCGCTGAGCAGGACGTGCTCCTGTGCTCTCTAGCAGGACGTGGCAGACATTAGAAGTCTCTGACCGGGTATGAAGAGACTTGAGATTCCTGGTCCCCTCCCGTTCCCCCTCGTTGCAAACAGCGAATGAAATCATGTGCCATGATAGACTCACTGTGGGTTATCCCAGTGAACGAAGGCTGTCCTGTAATTGCAAGCTATGGATATTCATCTCAGCATTCCAACAGGATTTTTCACGATTTTGGCGAGTCCAATGTCCAGGATTCTCGGCATACTTTGGCTCCCTCTCGGCCTGTGGGAGGACGACTGAATGAATGTTTATATTGAGTTCATTGTTTGATCAAAGGGAGGGCAATTTGGCACCCAGTCTGTTCCACTGAACTGAGTCCGAGACTCGGTGAACGGTCTTGTGGTTTGATCTGTCCTCTTTACCGTCCATTTCTATTCTCTTCTTACCTACAGCTCCAGAGATCCTGAATTTTGAGCCATTAAGCTGTTTCAGTGATATGTGGTGAGTCATGTGACAGTCACATGTGTTCCGTATATAGTGTCACAAGCATATGGCACTGTGCAGTGAATGGCCTATACATCATGATCCAGTAGTCATGTAACAGTCGTGTCAGTGGATGCCGTGCAGGTGTGGGTGTGTAACCCAGCTATGTTATCTTGTTACAAATATGTCTGAATTTGAAACTATAATACTACGAGGGTAGCACTCCATTACCTGGGAGAGTGATGGATCAACTAGCTTGTGGAATAGGAGTACAGTGATCATGCCCAGTTAGTGGTTGCCTCCGGTTACCCTGTTCACACGCTTGTTGAGTTTGTTCCAGGATAAGGTTCAACTGCGTCAGATGCGAGGGACTCACTCGCTGTGTTTGTTGTTGTGGTCTCACATTTTTGGTGCGATTACAGAGTTGTGGCATGCTGCAGACCACTGGCTGCTCTGTGTTTTCAAATGAAATTGAGTCATCAAAACAACAGAATTTGAATGGTTTTGCGTCTGTGTTGTGTCCGGCAGCTAGCAGTGCGTGTCTGTGGTGTGTGCTGACCTGTCCGGTAGCCGGCAGTGTGTGTGACTGTGTGCGTGTGTGTGTGTGTTCGTGCGTGACTGCGTGTGTGACTGCCTGCAGGGGGTGTGTGTGTGTGTGTGTGTGTGTGCGTGTGTGTGTGTGTGTGTGTGTGTGTGTGTGTGTGTCTGCGTGTGTGTGCATGTGTGTGTGTTCGTGCGTGACTGCGTGTGTGACTGCCTGCAGGGTGTGTGTGTGTGTGTGTGCGTGTGCGTGTGTGTGTGTGTGTGTGTGTGTGTGTGTGTGTGTGTGTGTGCGTGTGTGTGCGTGTGTGTGTGTGCGTTCATGCGTGACTGCGTGTGTGACTGCCTGCAGGGGGTGTGTTCACCTGTCCTGCAGCTGGCAGTGAAAGCAGATCACTGAACAGAACCTCCTTGGAAACCTAGTCTGGTACCCTCCTGGAAATTTCTCACCAAAAGTTCAAAACGTCATCTCCTTATATGGAATTGCTAACTTGAAGCCATGCATGAGACATACTGGACAGAGTACTCTATATATGGACTCTAGCTGTCATGTGTGTACACACAAGTGAGGTTAGGTAAACTATGAAGTTTAATGACTACTATGCTTGACTGAACTTCATCCTTGGCAGTCTGTATGTGATGAGACCGAAGTGAAGTGATTCTATTGTCTGCACCTCAAAACA
Organism: Axinella damicornis; assembly: GCA_963931865.1. Lineage (NCBI taxonomy): Eukaryota > Metazoa > Porifera > Demospongiae > Axinellida > Axinellidae > Axinella > Axinella damicornis. Next base: position 389,700 of record OZ007516.1, on the reverse strand, counting down.
GTAAAAGTCGACCGCTTCATGGCCAGGAATAGGTTGGGATACGCGGTGTACGCATTCTGGCACCGTGCTACAGCGTAGCTCATGTTCTGAAGTGCTAGTATGAATAGATACAAGGTGTTACTGTGTTTCGTCATTACCGTCATAATAAGAATGTGGGGAATAATTCAGCGTACATGCTACATACTGAACTCCTCCAGTCCTATTCCCACAAAGAATAGCGCACGGTCTGGGAACGTGATCTTTCAACTAGTGTGCAGTCCCATTCCCAGACCATCCACAGAGGATAACGTAGGGTCTGGGAACGTGACTAGTACTCTGCTAGAGCCAGCCAGTGTCTGCTCTCGTGTGGGCACCATCAGCCACCATGTGATGAACACAGCCTCACTTATTGCATTACGGTTTGGGTGAGGTTTCCTGAGGAGGAACACACTCCCTTTAAAAGGTCCTTTCTTTGCAAACCAGTTCAAACTAGCGAGTGGGTGTAGACACTTAGCACCTCCAACAAGCTGAGTGGTTTCAGTCAGCGACAGCAATGACTGGTAGCTAAGGCAGCAGTACATGCATTGGTGCCCTATTTGGGGGGTGTAAATTACCATCTAGACTAATCTATTAGGAAATATAATTAGAGATACGGGTAGTGGGTAGTCGCTCGTTATAAGGCACATGGGCCTATATCTCCTCAGGAAGAACAAACCAACCCCAGCGCCTGCGTTAGCGGAATGCCCCAGCGCGGCGTGCGCAATGCTGCAATATTCGCAGACTAGTGACAATATACTAACGATATTTATAGGCCATCGATACTATCATACGTATCGATACTATCGCCCAGCACTAACTACAGTATCACTGGAACTTGTATTGGTGTTATCTTCACCCTTCTTAATCTCTCTCTCTCTCTCTCTCCCCCCCCCCCCCCCCCCCCTTCACTCCCTACCTCCGTACATCTCTGTCATATCACAGGAGCATTGGAGCACTGACATATGCACTGTGAGTGACTGTTGCTATTAACTAAGTCACATGTACATAATATTATATGCACACATGCAGATACACACGCACAACACATACCCATACATGTGTACACACACACATGCACACTAGCCTTGTTCCCAGACCATGTAGGAGGAGACCTGGGAACAAGGCTACACACACACACACACACACACGCACACACACACACACGCACACACACACACACACACACACACACACACACACACTAGCCTTGTTCCCAGACTTGACCTGGGAACAAGGCTATCATACACAGTCACACAGACACCAGGCACATGCACACACCCACGTACATGCACATGACTGAAATGCCTAATGCGTACATTTTACAAACTTCCAAGAGCTCAGCTTCTATTCTCCTTACAAGTCCCTTACAAGTTAGAGCTGTAAATTACTGTCCTGACCACACCACTCACACCCCAGTCATCCCACTCCCAACATGGCCTGGCTGTTCTGCCTCATGCAGATCATGAAACAACACTCTGCTTGTACAATATCCGGACCCTCCCTGTGTGTACGCCCACACATTCGCTCCCCTCCCTTGAGCATGACCACTCGCCCCCTCTCTTGAGCACACATACTTGCTCCCCTCCCTTGAGCACGCACACTCATTGAGCACACATGCTCACTCCCCTCCCTGTATCTGCGCACCCACACACGCGCCCCTCGCCCACTCTCTTTGTCATATAGATTGCGCACACTGGTACTCTACATTGGTCAAAGCTCTACATGGCACCTCTATGTAGCCTCACTATGGCTCATGTGATGTCACATGATATCATGAACCACAACATATGAAACCTAGAGTTGGTATATACAGATGATATGACTAGATACATGTACAAGCATGTTTTCACCCCTTTCTGTTTGTACATGCACACATCCCTCCCCTCCCTCTCTTCTCTCCCACCTCTTCCTCCTTCTGCCCCTCTCCCCTCACAGTATCACCGGCTACTCCCCGTTCCAGGGTGAGACGCACCAGGAAACATTCCTCAATGTGTCCACGGTCGACTTTGACTTTGATGACGAACTGTTTGACCCAGTCTCGCAAGACGCCAAGGAGTTCATCGAGAAGCTACTCATCAAGCGACCAAAGTAAGCTGGCACTCATCCCCAGTAATCTAATATCTCCTGTAACCAAAGTGAGCTGGCACTCATCCCCAGTAATCTCTGGTAATCTCCAGTAATCTCTGGTAATCTACTATGATCTCCTCTAACCAAAGTGAGCCGGCACCTAATCTCCAGTAATCTCTAGTAATCTTCAGTATTCTCCTGTAGTCAAAGTGTGTGGGCAGTGCAACCTGTAATTGAAACTGCTGAGTTGTGACTTCAAACCAAAGTACTGTAACAGCAGCAAGCTAGCATTCAGTGTTTCTGGTGCAGGGAAGCCCCTTGAGAATACTCTGACTAAAATTACAATAAGGTGCTCGCACAATAGACCACCCATGTTTCACTTTTTTAACATTCCAGCGGCCACCATCTCTCCAGATCTGCTAGATATGTACTGGTCTGAATGCTACACTCCTGACAGTGAATGGGCCTCTAACTCACCCTAATCCAGAGAATGCTATTAGAATAGTCACCAGCTGAGGGCCACCCAACCATACCAAGTATGGCTAATGCAAGTGTCCCAGAGGTGCTGCAGTGTGTACGGCTATGCAAACAGTGTTGGCTTGCTCCTTGCTGCCTGGGATTAGAGTGAGGTGTAGGCAGGACCAGTATATTGGCAGACCCATAGCTGCTAATGTCCCGCCACATTGCAAGCTACTGTGCACCTCCAAACATGGAAGCCCCATAGCTGCTAATGTCCTGCCACATTGCAAGCTACTGTGCACCTCCAAACATGGAAGTCATAGGTGGCTCCGTTTATCACAGCCTCATAGGTAGACATGTTTTACTCATGCATTTATCCCATTCACATGTGCACAACACACATGCACCCCCCCCCCCCCCCCCCCCCCCCCACACACACACACACACACAAACACACACACACACACACAAACACACACACACACACACAAACACACACACACACACAGCAAACGTATGACAGCAGAAGTGTGTCTGCAGCACCCATGGATGAAGGCCCGCAAGTCCAACAACCTGAACAGCTCGACATCCTCGTTGGACTCTGCTCTCTGCATGGACTCAGCCTCCTCGATGGAGCCTTCCCCCATCAGTTCCACCTCTTCCTCCTTCAGCCCTGCTCCCTCCACCACCTCCAAGTCGACCACAACCACCACATCGACCAGCAGCTCGTCCCTCTCACAGCCCGAGGACATGAAGAAGGTGAATGAGAAACTCGCGCAGATATCGACTCTAGCGACTGAGAGATTGGTGGCAGAAACAGCACCCCAAGTACGGCCAGAGGACAGCCCCACCAGCACTGATAGCAGCACAAGTACGCTGAAGGAAGCCGAATCTTCGGAAAATATTCCAGCGCTCACGAATGAAGTCGTAGCAAAAAAAGCACCGGAACTTTCATCTGAAAAGGCTTCCCTGAAGGGCAAGGAAGGTACAGATGGAAAAGCAGAAGAGGTAAAATCAAGAGGGTCAACTTTTCAAAGGAAAATATCCGGTGACAGTCTCCTTGAGAGGAAATACAGAGAGCTGGATGGAGGTGATAGGAATGCCTCGAGGAACAACGTACTGGACGGGAAGTCATACCAGGACCAAGATCGACTGGACAGGAGTGTCTCGACAGAAAGTACCCTGGAGAGGAGATCGTATAAGGAGAGAAACGTACTTGACAGGAGTGCCTCAAGGGAGACTACATTTGACAGAAGAAGTTACAGGGAAGGGTTGGATAGGACTACTTCGAGGGAAAGTACGCTGGAGCGTAGGTTGGGTCGGGACAGAGGAGGTCTGGATAAAACCACTTTGGGAGAAAGTTCCTTTGAAAGGAAATCATACAAGGAGAGAGTGGGGCTGGATAAGAGCTATTCAAGGAATAGCAGTACGCTTGAGAGGAGCTTCGAGAAGAGCACTGAAAGAGGTGTGGCAAAGGAAGGCACTTTTGACAAGAAGAGCTTGACGCTGGGACGAAATACCGATCTCACCTCCCTCAACCCCAAGACCATTGAAAGCCTGGAGAGATACAACAAACTGAAGCAAAGAAGCCGGCCGAAAACACCCGAGCCACAATCACCAATGATTACTGAGACTAAAATTCATCTCTCCCCTGAGCGGAAACTACGGAGGAAGAGTGAGGGGATGCACCCGATTGCAAGAAGACTGGGGAACTTTACATCCGAAGAACCAACTGTTCACGAAGGGGATGATCCCAACGAGACGATACCACCATCAGAGAAGAGGGGAGGGAGTCCGCTGTTGAAGACCAAGATGGGAATGGGAGGTGAGTCAGCAGAGGAGGAGAGTGGCAGCTCGCCAGAAAGCAGGAGAAAAGAGAGAAAGAAGGAAAAAGATAATATTCCTGAGATAGTGGAGTGTGTCATTAAGATATCTGGTTTGCAGAAAGATGACGATATGGACACTAGGGCTCGTGCAGTGTCACCGTCCGCTTCTTCCAACAACCGACTCTCTCCTACCCCGGAGGTTGCCAGGCGGCACAAGCCAACACGGAGCGAACAACTCAAGCAGGTTATTTCGAATCGCAGAAAGACACCTGTTATCTCAACAGAGGCAGTCGATGCCATCTTGCGAGGGGAAGTTTTTGATGATGAAGCAGAACATGGTGAGGGAGAGAATGATACAACTGTAACAAGACCACTAGAGACGTGTCCAGAAGAAGACGAAAACACATCTCCCACACTAAAACGAAAATGGTCCCGACCGGACCTCAAAACGAGCCCCATTCGTCCAAGGACCCCTGAACAGAGCGTTATCATCGGCAAGCATCCATCTGTGGTCATCAGTTCGTCAGAGGAGTCCTCCCAATCCATCCACCCCGAGACAAGGGTGTCACAGCTCTCCACAGAGCCTGCAAAGGGGAGAGCTAAAAGCACATCCGATTACTACCCAGAGAGAGTAGGGGGCAATTCCCAAGATTTCGCAAGCCCCCCTGATACTCTTACACATAGTCTGAGGTCTGATGGGCTCTCACGACTCAGAGCATCGTCAATGGTATTGTCCCATTCAACACCAGACCTCACCCAGATCCTTGCAGGCGACAAGAAGGAAACAAGCTCAAAACGAGTGGAGAGATCAAACAGTCGAAGAGCGCTTGGTAGATCAAGACTGGATTCCTACGTCACATCAACTAGTTCGGGCCGGTCTCAAATGATGTACTCCTCAGCAAACACTTCGCGAAGTTCCACACGTACTCTGCCGTCAAGAATCTTTGGTAGCGGCGGCCTGAACCGAGCGTTCTCTTCATTAAGTAAGTCATCACGGGACAAAGACAGAGATCGATCTAGTCGTAGTCGCCATAAGTATTAAGAATAAGGTGTTGTGGATGTGTCTGTGTGTACTAGCTAATTGATCCAACACAAATAGTCCAAGACTATCATGTGCTATATTCACTATTCATTATGTAGTAATAATAATACTCTGCTGTTTGGACCTGCATTTTGCACATTGTATATCAACATTCACATCAATTGTTTGTATGTACTTGTACAGCCTACAGTATTGCATGAGCAAGTGTATGTACAGCCCACAGTATTGCACGAGCAAGTGTATGGCCTACAGTATTGCACGAGCAAGTGTATGTACAGCCTACAGTATTGCATGAGCAAGTGTATGTACAGCCTACGTACAGTATTGCATGAGCAAGTGTATGCACAGCCCACAGTATTGCATGAGCAAGTGTATGTACAGCCTACGTACAGTATTGCATGAGCAAGTGTATGTACAGCCCACAGTATTGCATGAGCAAGTGATATACTGGTGACCGGTAGTACAGCTTTGGTATATATGTCAGCCATTGCCCACCTAATTTTTGCCAATTGCAGCAAAAGTGCATGGTTGTAAATTAATGAAGGGGCTAACCCATTATGTACGTGATTATTATGCCCATGCCACATGAATTGTTCATAGGAAGTCCCTTAGGAGCTCACTCATACATTTCGCTCACTCTTAACCCACTAATTATAATATTAAGCCCCTGCTCAATCATAGCTTATGATAACTAGAGGTTTGGAAGCTTGAGAGCCTAACCTCCATATGCATCCTCCTGCTGTTCAAGTACAACGAATTCCCTGTAGCTAGTAGCTAGCTATAAAGGCCCCCTAAATTTCAAAGACAGAGATTTAAGGACCAAGGTTGACTGACCAATAATATAATTATAGACTAAGAGTGTGCCCCACGTACATACATACCCAGGGATGCTGCATAGTGCCCAACGCTTTGTCCCACCCAGGGATGCCGCATGGTGCCCAAGGCCTTGTCCCACCCATGGATGCTGCATGGTGCCCAAGGCCTTGTACCACCCATGCAGAGATGCTGCAAATGGTGCCCAAGGCCTTGTCCCATAGTTTGCTCTGAATGCTCTCCACGATCAACCTCGACCCTTAGCTATACTTGTGACAGGTTGTAAAGTCTGGAACAGAGCCCCGCCCAGTACTACTAAGCTACCTGTTGTAGCTAGTTATTGATTGTCCCAATTTTGCACATGGTCAAAAGAATTCAGATAGCTACCTTGCTACACTGATGTGCAATAACTTCATCAGACAAGCTATATACAGTCATTGATTTTTACAGTAGCCACTGGCCATGGTCAGATATGGAGACACTTCGCAGTTGGTGAGTCATAGCTACATAATAGTAGTAAGCTAGCCGGCCATTGAGTACAGTTGTCTCCTAGATGGTAGTACGTGCAGGTGAATGTTTGCAAATTGTCGAAGCTGACTACATGTTGGTATATCCGACTATGGTACCCCTTAAGTCCATGCAGCAAATTAGGCTGTGCTATAGACAATGGTCTTTGCAGCATCCCTGGGTGGGACAAGGCCTAATTGGGGTGGGACAAGGTCTTGGGCACCATGCTACATAGTACATCCCTGAGCGGCACAAGGCCTTGCTATAGGCACCATTGCAGCATCCCTGCATGGGTGGGACAAGGCCTTGCAAGGCACCATTGCAGCATCCCTGGGTGGGACCAGGCCTTGCAAGGCACCATTGCAGCATCCCTGGGTGGGACAAGGCCTTGCATGGGCACCATGCAGCATCCCTGGGTGGGACAAGGCCTTGGGCACCATGCTACATCCCTGGGTGGGACAAGGCCTAATTGGGTGGGACAAGGTCTTGGGCACCATGCTACATCCCTGAGTGGCACAAGGCCTTGCTATAGGCACCATTGCAGCATCCCTGCATGGGTGGGACAAGGCCTTGCATGGGCACCATGCAGCATCCCTGGGTGGGACAAGGCCTTGCATGGGCACCATGCAGCATCCTTGGGTGGGACCAGGCCTTGCATGGGCACCATTGCAGCATCCCTGGCTGGGACAAGGCCTTGCATGGGCACCATGCAGCATCCCTGGGTGGGACCAGGCCTTGCATGGTGCACCATGCAGCATCCCTGGGTGGGACAAGGCCTTGTATGGGCACCATGCAGCATCCCTGGGTGGGACCAGGCCTTGGGCACCATGCTACATCCAGAGCATGGGGACTGAGCCTTTGTGCACGGTTTTTGCACAAAATTAATGTTTGCAAGGCATTAGCAAGTATAACTAGAGGCCTTATTATATACCACAAGTTATTTTCCCTGGAGAGACTCCAAAGGAAACACTTAGCTAATTGTTTGGCTTGCCTTCTTTGAACTCTAAAACAAGGTGAAAGTGAAACTTGAATCAGCCACTCAGCCATTGGCTGCAGTCTTATACATGGCACATGACAAATGGGCCCAACCTGAACCCCCAAGTACATGTACTGCGGCATATAAGGGCATTGATTGCTCTAGATCTTCAGTGTTTGTCCAGTGGTACATAATATTGGTACATAGCTAGCTATCATAGAAGACCTTCCCTTTGGCTGAATTGGAACATTGACAATGGCCTTTGCTGTGGCAATTCTGAATCGTAAGGCACAACATATTTCCTTTGGTCAGCAGTAATCTCCATGCAGAGGTGTGCTTGCAGTTTGCACTTTCACTGCCCTAGCTGTCTTTCTGAATTCACTGGCAAAACCAAGTTACCAGGCAGCCTAGATAGATGGAAGTCAAATACTTACTCTGCACTGAGTTAACGATACTTGAATATTGTGGCCTGGTGGTGGCATACCATCATAGTGTGACAAATTAAAACTCAAACGACCCGTTGTATAGGTGGATGTGGGAATAGCCCCGCCTTACCTTACTTACATGCGCATATGCTTCATGCAATGCTGTTATGAGTATTACTTCCCCCCGCCCGCCCCCCACTAGAATCTTCATTTTAGCGTGTACAAATTACGTAAATTAAATATTTTCCGGGGTGGCGTAAGAAATTATACGACATGTACGAGGATGTTGGAGCTATAATACTCTTTCTTGAGGCTGTGAGTTTCAGGTGAACTTAGCGTACTGGACTTGAAAATGGCCACTGTGGCCCGTCAGGTACATGTTGCCGCCGCAGATGACCGCATTATCGCCGTACAGCGAGACGTGGTTGTAGATCCCGACACCGGAATCGCTGCTGAGGTCGAGAAGGTGACAGTCGCAGTGGACATGGGAGGAGGGCAAATCGCAGTAGCAGAACAGCAGCGAGTTGTTGGGTACAAGATCGGCGGTCAGGTGAGGGGCACGATCGCCGCTGAATGCACTGACCATTAGCTAGCTACCATGATTGCAGATGCACTGTGTGGTCTGAATCAACGCTGTATGTCAATCTACCTCATGCAGGCCCAGAGCCGGCCTGCCATCCAAGCACGACATGTACATTACCCTGACTACCAGCCTGCACCAACTGCAAGTCCAAGTAATTCAAAACTGAATCTCATACGCTGACATGCATGATATGTGCAGTAAGTACAGTAAGTAGGCATAAGTATATGTATATAGCCGTGCTACTAGTCTAGCAGGCTAGCCCTCAAACTTTCCCCACACAGGAAAAAGGAGGGTCTATAGAAACCAAAAGTATTGTTAATTGGCCAAGGGCCAGCCCAATGCAGACCAATTCAAGTGAGTTAAAGTATAACCTCTTTCCCAGCAGGCCGCCTACACTCCGGTTTTTGGTAAGCGGTCAAAACTGGAGGTAGGCTTGGGAATGAGGCTAGAGTTAAAGTCCCAAAGGGAGGCTCTACCCAATAGCAAGTACAAACCTAAAGGCCATGGAAGGTCACTGAACTGCATGGTTGTAACAAGGATTTCAGCCTGGCTGCCTACGGATTATTATAGCTGCTGGCATGTATACTTTCAATCTGCAGAAGGCCTAAGTCCTCTCCTTCACTGCGTGAACTGCCTTCTCTGCCTGATCTTCCCCCCGTGGATTATCGTCTGGTGTTTCTGCTGCTGCCTAGCTGCAGCTGATCGAGACGACCAAGAGCGAGGACACCAACCTCTCCTTCATTAGTGTTCCAGACAACCAAATGGGGTGGCTGCGTAGCATGGACATGAAACATTATACTCCTCCTGTGTGTGTATACGTGTTAGTAAACGAATCAGTGTGTACCCTCGACTTCTGTATCTTTATACTGAATTGGAGGGTGACACTTCACATAGCCTTGGTCTGTCCTAAAAACCCCAGCTCTCTCTGTAGAGAGCCTGCATGGGACCAACGCTATATAGCTGTACATAGTGTGAGTGTTAACATGCATCATGTTGAAACTGATATACTTATTTATTTTGTGTACATTATTCATGTTGTAGCTACATAACTACTTCACGAACAACTATATCCAACTATGGTATCCACGTTGAGTAAGTCTGGGAGTAGTGTGTGTCACGCAATCAATTGTACGGAGTTTTCGATACATTCTGGTGAATTATGTTGTGGATGTGCATGTGATGATTTTAGCTAGCTCGTGAGAATATGTAGCTATACTGGTGCAGTATTTTAACTCAAAAGTTCATGGCAGTTCCTCAGTGGCATCACAGCCAGCTGAGTTAGCAAAGTATGAATATTTGTAGCCTGAATTAATTTTTGTTTTGATGATGCGTTATTCGATAAGGGTACTGCGTAGGCATTGGGGGTTTCCCTTTGTTGAGCTTGTTGCGTTTCAGGTGAATTTAGCGCACACACAGACTGAAATTGGAAATGGCCATTGCTGCCCGTCAGGTACGTGTTGCCGCCGCAGAAGACGGCGTTATCGCCGTACAGCGAGACGTGATCATAGATCCCGACACCGGAATCGCTGCTGAGGTCGAGAAGGTGACAGTCGCAGTGGACATGGGAGGAGGGCAAATCGCAGTAGCAGAACAGCAGCGAGTTGTTGGGTACAAGATCGGCGGTCAGGTGAGGGTGGCGGTCGTTCGAATTCCCAGGCTCGCGACGTTAAAAACTTGACGGTGCTGACCTGGGAACGAGGCTGAGATCATAGATTATATATATTACTTATATAATCTATGCTGAGATAGCCATGTATATGCAACTTGTTATGATTGTGTAGTCTGAACGCTGTATGTCAATCTACCTCATGCAGGCCCAGAGCCGGCCTGCCATCCAAGCTCCACGACATGTACATTACCAGGCTACACCAACTGCAACTGATACTGAAAGTAATTTGAAAAAAATATATTCCCATACACAAACCGTGCATGCATGCGTAATTGACCATCATGCGTAGCTGGTATTAACCCAACAATATTATAACGCCTTGTTGGCTTGATTTCAAGATGTCAGAGTATGACAATTCCCACAATATTGGTGTACAAACACCAATACAAAAAAGGTGGTGAAAGAAAACAGCCCTAAAGAGGAAGGAGTACCCTTTCTGTGAAAGTTCAAGATCATTAATAGTCCTTACTTATTCCAGTGCACTGATTTCTGTTTATCAAAACCGGAATGTCCGTGCACGATTGTGTATAGTCTACCTGTTTCAGGTATCACAACTACTGTTCACTTGTATACTGACCCCTCGATTCCCATGCAGGCTACGTTACTTGCAAATTTGCCACAAAACCTTTTTTCCTGCGAAATAATCCCCGTTAGCTATATGGTATACCAGCTGATCCACATGCACGTGCCAATATCAAGTTACTATGCCAACAATCACAGACATGTACATGCCAACAATCACAGACATGTACATTAACTCATTAACTCACATAGCTACAAGGAACACGAACTTTGTTGTGGCATTATCATTCTGCGCAAGTTCCAGAAAGATGTTCACACTGTCACATCATAACGTTAGGTATTGGCATTTGCAATTGAGGGTTTGCATCAGATAGTGTACTCGGGTGTGGTTCCGAAGCCCAAGCATGCAAATACTCCAGTTAATGGCATTCAGTGTGGTATGGCTGCTTCAATGTATACTTTCAATTTGCAGAACGGGGCCTAAGTCCTCTACTTCACTGCGTGAACTGCCTTCTCTGCCTGATCTTCCCCCCGTGGATTATCATCTGGTGTTTCTGCTGCCTAGCTGGTGGAGAATGTGACAATTAGCAGATGTAGCTACTCTGTAGCAGAGGAGAGTATGATGAAATACTTGTTATAGTGAAACTGTGTAGCTACATTACATGTCTGTAGTAAGTTTCCAATCTAGATGTTATTGCATAATTTGCAGGTCACACTGTTGCCATTTCTATGGAAACCCACATGAGCCAATTATACTTCAACTTCAGTACCCAATGCTTCCATGCTAATGCTGCCATACCAATACTGTAGTGGTATACCATGCTAATGCTGCAATGCTATACCATACCAATACTGTACGGTATACCATGGCAATGCTGCAATGCTACCATGCTAATGCTGGCATACCAATACTGTACGGTATACCATGCTAATGCTGCAATGCTATACCATACCAATACTGTACGGTATACCATGGCAATATGCTGCAATGCTACCATGCTAATGCTGCCATACCAATACTGTAGTGGTATACATGCTAATGCTGCAATGCTATACCATACCAATACTGTACGGTATACCATGGCAATGCTGCAATGCTACCATGCTAATGCTGCCATACCAATACTGTAGTGGTATACATGCTAATGCTGCAATGCTATACCATGCCAATGCTGCAATGCTATACCATGCCAATGCTGCAATGCTACCATGCTAATGCTGGCATACCAATACTGTATGGTATACCATGCCAATGCTGCAGTGAAATCGGATGCATGCTAATGCTGCAATGCTATACCATGCTAATGCTGCAATGCTATACCATGCTAATGCTGCAATGCTATACCATGCCAATGCTGCAATGCTACAGTTGTACCATGCTAATGCTGCCATACCAATGCTGCAATGCTATACCATGCCAATGCTGCAGTGAAATCGGATGCATGCTAATGCTGCAATGCTATACCATGCCAATGCTGCAATGCTACCATGTTATAGGATCAAGAACCACTCGAGGAGAAGTCCAATCTCATAATACAAGTTGCATGCAGGTGCATTGCAGCATTTAACTTGCATCAGCTGCTGATCGGAAGACAGTCCTGATGTTGTATCGTCTTCACAATTCTGTCACATATCCTCAATCAGGGAATAATGAATACTCTTATTTCGGGGCTCTTCTGTTCAGTTGACTCTGCAGGATGCAGTACTGGACTTGCTGGCTGTCTTTACCTGTGTCTTGGATACCCATTCCATTCAATGCCCTGAGTGAGCTGGGCTAGCATGCTCCACTAGGGCCAGGTCAGCTAGCTGGGCTAGCATGCTCCACTAGTGGAGAGGGCCAGGGCAGCTAGCTGGGCTAGCATGCTCCACTAGGGCCAGGTCAGCTAGCTGGGCTAGCATGCTCCTCTAGTGGAGAGGGCCAGGGCAGCTAGCTGGGCTAGCATGCTCCACTAGTGGAGAGGGCCAGGGCAGCTAGCTGGGCTAGCATGCTCCACTAGGGCCAGGTCAGCTAGCTGGGCTAGCATGCTCCACTAGTGGAGAGGGCCAGGGCAGCTAGCTGGGCTAGCATGCTCCACTAGGGCCAGGGCAGCTAGCTGGGCTAGCATGCTCCACTAGGGCCAGGTCAGCTAGCTGGGCTAGCATGCTCCACTAGTGGAGAGGGCCAGGGCAGCTAGCTAGGCTAGCATGCTCCACTAGGGCCAGGGCAGCTAGCTGGGCTAGCATGCTCCACTAGGGCCAGGGCAGCTAGCTGGGCTAGCATGCTCCACTAGGGCCAGGGCAGCTAGCTGGGCTAGCATGCTCCACTAGTGGAGAGGGCCAGGGCAGCTAGCTGGGCTAGCATGTTCCACTAGTGGAGAGGGCCAGGGCAGCTAGCTGGGCTAGCATGCTCCACTAGGGCCAGGGCAGCTAGCTGGGCTAGCATGCTCCACTAGGGCCAGGGCAGCTAGCTGGGCTAGCATGCTCCACTAGTGGAGAGGGCCAGGGCAGCTAGCTGGGCTAGCATGCTCCACTAGTGGAGAGGGCCAGGGCAGCTAGCTGGGCTAGCATGCTTCCCTAGTGGAGAGGGCCAGGGCAGCTAGCTGGGCTAGCATGCTCCACTAGTGGAGAGGGCCAGGGCAGCTAGCTGGGCTAGCATGCTCCACTAGTGGAGAGGGCCAGGGCAGCTAGCTGGGCTAGCATGCTCCACTAGTGGAGAGGGCCAGGGCAGCTAGCTGGGCTAGCATGCTCCACTAGTGGAGAGGGCCAGGGCAGCTAGCTGGGCTAGCATGTTCCACTAGTGGAGAGGGCCAGGGCAGCTAGCTGGGCTAGCATGCTCCACTAGGGCCAGGGCAGCTAGCTGGGCTAGCATGCTCCACTAGGGCCAGGGCAGCTAGCTGGGCTAGCATGCTCCACTAGTGGAGAGGGCCAGGGCAGCTAGCTGGGCTAGCATGCTCCACTAGTGGAGAGGGCCAGGGCAGCTAGCTGGGCTAGCATGCTCCCCTAGTGGAGAGGGCCAGGGCAGCTAGCTGGGCTAGCATGCTCCACTAGTGGAGAGGGCCAGGGCAGCTAGCTGGGCTAGCATGCTCCACTAGTGGAGAGGGCCAGGGCAGCTAGCTGGGCTAGCATGCTCCACTAGTGGAGAGGGCCAGGGCAGCTAGCTGGGCTAGCATGCTCCACTAGTGGAGAGGGCCAGGGCAGCTAGCTGGGCTAGCATGCTCCACTAGTGGACAGGTCCAGGGCAGCTAGCTGGGCTAGCATGCTCCACTAGTGGAGAGGGCCAGGGCAGCTAGCTGGGCTAGCATGCTCCACTAGTGGAGAGGGCCAGGGCAGCTAGCTGGGCTAGCATGCTCCACTAGTGGAGAGGGCCAGGGCAGCTAGCTGGGCTAGCATGCTCCACTAGGGCCAGGGCAGTTAGCTGGGCTAGCAAGCCCCACTAGTGGCGAGGGCCAGGGCAGCTAGCTGGGCTAGCATGCTCCACTAGGGCCAGGGCAGCTAGCTTGGCTAGCATGCTCCACTAGTGGAGAGGGCCAGGGCAGCTAGCTGGGCTAGCATGCTCCACTGGGGCTAGGGCAGTTAGCTGGGCTAGCATGCCCCACTAGTGGAGAGGGCCAGGGCTGCTAGCTGGGCTAGCATGCTCCACTAGGGCCAGGGCAGTTAGCTGGGCTAGCAGGCTCCACTAGTGGAGAGGGCCAGGGCAGCTAGCTGGGCTAGCATGCTCCACTAGTGGAGAGGGCCAAAGCAGCTAGCTGGGCTAGCATGCTCCACTAGGGCCAGGGCAACTAGCTGGGCTAGCATGTTCCACTAGGGTCAGGGCAGCTAGCTGGGCTAGCATGCTCCACTAGTGGAGAGGGCCAGGGCAGCTAGCTGGGCTAGCATGCTCCAATAGGTCCAGGGCAGCTAGCTGGTCTAGCATGCTCCACTAGTGGAGAGGGCCAGGGCAGCTAGCTGGGCTAGCATGCTCCACTAGTGGAGAGGGCCAGGGCAGCTAGCTGGGCTAGCATGCTCCACTAGTGGAGAGGTCCAGGGCAGCTAGCTGGGCTAGCATGCTCCACTAGTGGAGAGGGCCAGGGCAGCTAGCTGGGCTAGCATGCTCCACTAGTGGAGAGGGCCAGGGCAGCTAGCTGGGCTAGCATGCTCCACTAGTGGACAGGTCCAGGGCAGCTAGCTGGGCTAGCATGCTCCACTAGTGGAGAGGGCCAGGTCAGCTAGCTGGGCTAGCATGCTCCACTAGTGGAGAGGGCCAGGGCAGCTAGATGGGCTAGCATGCTCCACTAGTGGAGAGGGCCAGGGCAGCTAGCTGGGCTAGCATGCTCCACTAGGGCCAGGGCAGCTAGCTGGGCTAGCATGCTCCACTAGTGGAGAGGTCCAGGGCAGCTAGCTGGGCTAGCATGCTCCACTAGTGGAGAGGGCCAGGGCAGCTAGCTGGGCTAGCATGCTCCACTAGTGGAGAGGGCCAGGGCAGCTAGCTTGGCTAGCATGCTCCACTAGTGGAGAGGGCCAGGGCAGCTAGCTGGGCAAGCATGCTCCACTAGTGGAGAGGGCCAGGGCAGCTAGCTGGGCTAGCATGCTCCACTAGTGGAGAGGGCCAGGGCAGATAGCTGGGCTAGCATGCTCCACTAGTGGAGAGGGCCAGGGCAGCTAGCTGGGCTAGCATGCTCTACTAGTGGAGAGGGCAAGGGCAGCTAGCTGGGCTAGCATGCTCCACTAGTGGAGAGGGCCAGGGCAGTTAGCTGGGCTAGCATGCCCCACTAGTGGAGAGGGCCAGGGCAGCTAGCTGGGCTAGCATGCTCCACTAGTGGAGAGGGCCAGGGCAGCTAGCTGGGCTAGCATGCTCCACTAGTGGAGAGGGCCAGGGCAGCTAGCTGGGCTAGCATGCTCCACTAGTGGACAGGTCCAGGGCAGCTAGCTGGGCTAGCATGCTCCACTAGTGGAGAGGGCCAGGGCAGCTAGCTGGGCTAGCATGCTCCACTAGTGGAGAGGGCCAGGGCAGCTAGCTGGGCTAGCATGCTCCACTAGTGGAGAGGGCCAGGGCAGCTAGCTGGGCTAGCATGCTCCACTAGGGCCAGGGCAGTTAGCTGGGCTAGCAAGCCCCACTAGTGGCGAGGGCCAGGGCAGCTAGCTGGGCTAGCATGCTCCACTAGGGCCAGGGCAGCTAGCTTGGCTAGCATGCTCCACTAGTGGAGTGGGCCAGGGCAGCTAGCTGGGCTAGCATGCTCCACTAGTGGAGAGGGCCAGGGCAGCTAGCTGGGCTAGCATGCTCCACTAGTGGAGAGGGCCAGGGCAGCTAGCTGGGCTAGCATGCTCCACTAGGGCCAGGGCAGTTAGCTGGGCTAGCAAGCCCCACTAGTGGCGAGGGCCAGGGCAGCTAGCTGGGCTAGCATGCTCCACTAGGGCCAGGGCAGCTAGCTTGGCTAGCATGCTCCACTAGTGGAGAGGGCCAGGGCAGCTAGCTGGGCTAGCATGCTCCACTGGGGCTAGGGCAGTTAGCTGGGCTAGCATGCCCCACTAGTGGAGAAGGCCAGGGCTGCTAGCTGGGCTAGCATGCTCCACTAGGGCCAGGGCAGTTAGCTGGGCTAGCAGGCTCCACTAGTGGAGAGGGCCAGGGCAGCTAGCTGGGCTAGCATGCTCCACTAGTGGAGAGGGCCAAAGCAGCTAGCTGGGCTAGCATGCTCCACTAGGGCCAGGGCAACTAGCTGGGCTAGCATGTTCCACTAGGGTCAGGGCAGCTAGCTGGGCTAGCATGCTCCACTAGTGGAGAGGGCCAGGGCAGCTAGCTGGGCTAGCATGCTCCACTAGTGGAGAGGGCCAGGGCAGCTTGCTGGGCTAGCATGCTCCACTAGTGGATAGGGCCAGGGCAGCTAGCTGGGCTAGCATGCTCCACTAGTGGAGAGGGCCAGGGCAGCTAGCTGGGCTAGCATTCTCCACTAGTGGAGAGGGGCGAGGGCAGCTAGCTGGGCTAGCATGCTCCACAAGTGGAGAGGGTCAGGGCAGCTAGCTGGGCTAGCATGCTCCAATAGGTCCAGGGCAGCTAGCTGGTCTAGCATGCTCCACTAGTGGAGAGGGCCAGGGCAGCTAGCTGGGCTAGCATGCTCCACTAGTGGAGAGGGCCAGGGCAGCTAGCTGGGCTAGCAAGCTCCACTAGTGGAGAGGTCCAGGGCAGCTAGCTGGGCTAGCATGCTCCACTAGTGGAGAGGGCCAGGGCAGCTAGCTGGGCTAGCATGCTCCACTAGTGGAGAGGGCCAGGGCAGCTAGCTGGGCTAGCATGCTCCACTAGTGGAGAGGGCCAGGGCAGCTAGCTGGGCTAGCATTCTCCACTAGTGGAGAGGGGCGAGGGCAGCTAGCTGGGCTAGCATGCTCCACAAGTGTAGAGGGTCAGGGCAGCTAGCTGGGCTAGCATGCTCCAATAGGTCCAGGGCAGCTAGCTGGTCTAGCATGCTCCACTAGTGGAGAGGGCCAGGGCAGCTAGCTGGGCTAGCATGCTCCACTAGTGGAGAGGGCCAGGGCAGCTAGCTGGGCTAGCATGCTCCACTAGTGGAGAGGTCCAGGGCAGCTAGCTGGGCTAGCATGCTCCACTAGTGGAGAGGGCCAGGGCAGCTAGCTGGGCTAGCATGCTCCACTAGTGGAGAGGGCCAGGTCAGCTAGCTGGGCTAGCATGCTGCACTAGTGGAGAGGGCCAGGGCAGCTAGATGGGCTAGCATGCTCCACTAGTGGAGAGGGCCAGGGCAGCTAGCTGGGCTAGCATGCTCCACTAGGGCCAGGGCAGCTAGCTGGGCTAGCATGCTCCACTAGTGGAGAGGTCCAGGGCAGCTAGCTGGGCTAGCATGCTCCACTAGTGGAGAGGGCCAGGGCAGCTAGCTGGGCTAGCATGCTCCACTAGTGGAGAGGGCCAGGGCAGCTAGCTTGGCTAGCATGCTCCACTAGTGGAGAGGGCCAGGGCAGCTAGCTGGGCAAGCATGCTCCACTAGTGGAGAGGGCCAGGGCAGCTAGCTGGGCTAGCATGCTCCACTAGTGGAGAGGGCCAGGGCAGATAGCTGGGCTAGCATGCTCCACTAGTGGAGAGGGCCAGGGCAGCTAGCTGGGCTAGCATGCTCCACTAGTGGAGAGGGCCAGGGCAGCTAGCTGGGCTAGCATGCTCCACTAGTGGAGAGGGCCAGGGCAGCTAGCTGGGCTAGCATGCTCCACTAGTGGACAGGTCCAGGGCAGCTAGCTGGGCTAGCATGCTCCACTAGTGGAGAGGGCCAGGGCAGCTAGATGGGCTAGCATGCTCCACTAGTGGAGAGGGCCAGGGCAGCTAGCTGGGCTAGCATGCTCCACTAGGGCCAGGGCAGCTAGCTGGGCTAGCATGCTCCACTAGTGGAGAGGTCCAGGGCAGCTGGCTGGGCTAGCATGCTCCACTAGTGGAGAGGGCCAGGGCAGCTAGCTTGGCTAGCATGCTCCACTAGTGGAGAGGGCCAGGGCAGCTAGCTTGGCTAGCATGCTCCACTAGTGGAGAGGGCCAGGGCAGCTAGCTGGGCTAGCATGCTCCACTAGTTCGGAGGGCCAGGGCAGCTAGCTGGGCTAGCATGCTCCACTAGTGGAGAGGGCCAGGGCAGCTTGCTGGGCTAGCATGCTCCACTAGTGGATAGGGCCAGGGCAGCTAGCTGGGCTAGCATGCTCCACTAGTGGAGAGGGCCAGGGCAGCTAGCTGGGCTAGCATTCTCCACTAGTGGAGAGGGGCGAGGGCAGCTAGCTGGGCTAGCATGCTCCACAAGTGGAGAGGGTCAGGGCAGCTAGCTGGGCTAGCATGCTCCAATAGGTCCAGGGCAGCTAGCTGGTCTAGCATGCTCCACTAGTGGAGAGGGCCAGGGCAGCTAGCTGGGCTAACATGCTCCACTAGTGGAGAGGTCCAGGGCAGCTAGCTGGGCTAGCATGCTCCACTAGTGGAGAGGGCCAGGACAGCTAGCTGGGCTAGCATGCTCCACTAGTGGAGAGGGCCAGGGCAGCTAGCTGGGCTAGCATGCTCCACTAGTGGAGAGGGCCAGGGCAGCTAGCTGGGCTAGCATGCTCCACTAGTGGACAGGTCCAGGGCAGCTAGCTGGGCTAGCATGCTCCACTAGTGGAGAGGGCCAGGTCAGCTAGCTGGGCTAGCATGCTCCACTAGTGGAGAGGGTCAGGGCAGCTAGATGGGCTAGCATGCTCCACTAGTGGAGAGGGCCAGGGCAGCTAGCTGGGCTAGCATGCTCCACTAGGGCCAGGGCAGCTAGCTGGGCTAGCATGCTCCACTAGTGGAGAGGTCCAGGGCAGCTAGCTGGGCTAGCATGCTCCACTAGTGGAGAGGGCCAGGGCAGCTAGCTGGGCTAGCATGCTCCACTAGTGGAGAGGGCCAGGGCAGCTAGCTTGGCTAGCATGCTCCACTAGTGGAGAGGGCCAGGGCAGCTAGCTGGGCAAGCATGCTCCACTAGTGGAGAGGGCCAGGGCAGCTAGCTGGGCTAGCATGCTCCACTAGTGGAGAGGGCCAGGGCAGATAGCTGGGCTAGCATGCTCCACTAGTGGAGAGGGCCAGGGCAGCTAGCTGGGCTAGCATGCTCTACTAGTGGAGAGGGCAAGGGCAGCTAGCTGGTCTAGCATGCTCCACTAGTGGAGAGGGCCAGGGCAGTTAGCTGGGCTAGCATGCCCCACTAGTGGAGAGGGCCAGGGCAGCTAGCTGGGCTAGCATGCTCCACTAGTGGAGAGGTCCAGGGCAGCTAGCTGGGCTAGCATGCTCCACTAGTGGAGAGGGCCAGGGCAGCTAGCTGGGCTAGCATGCTCCACTAGTGGAGAGGGCCAGGGCAGCTAGCTTGGCTAGCATGCTCCACTAGTGGAGAGGGCCAGGGCAGCTAGCTGGGCAAGCATGCTCCACTAGTGGAGAGGGCCAGGGCAGCTAGCTGGGCTAGCATGCTCCACTAGTGGAGAGGGCCAGGGCAGATAGCTGGGCTAGCATGCTCCACTAGTGGAGAGGGCCAGGGCAGCTAGCTGGGCTAGCATGCTCTACTAGTGGAGAGGGCAAGGGCAGCTATCTGGGCTAGCATGCTCCACTAGTGGAGAGGGCCAGGGCAGTTAGCTGGGCTAGCATGCCCCACTAGTGGAGAGGGCCAGGGCAGCTAGCTGGGCTAGCATGCTCCACTAGTGGAGAGGGCCAGGGCAGCTAGCTGGGCTAGCATGCTCCACTAGTGGAGAGGGCCAGGGCAGCTAGCTGGGCTAGCATGCTCCACTAGTGGACAGGTCCAGGGCAGCTAGCTGGGCTAGCATGCTCCACTAGTGGAGAGGGCCAGGGCAGCTAGCTGGGCTAGCATGCTCCACTAGTGGAGAGGGCCAGGGCAGCTAGCTGGGCTAGCATGCTCCACTAGTGGAGAGGGCCAGGGCAGCTAGCTGGGCTAGCATGCTCCACTAGGGCCAGGGCAGTTAGCTGGGCTAGCAAGCCCCACTAGTGGCGAGGGCCAGGGCAGCTAGCTGGGCTAGCATGCTCCACTAGGGCCAGGGCAGCTAGCTTGGCTAGCATGCTCCACTAGTGGAGAGGGCCAGGGCAGCTAGCTGGGCTAGCATGCTCCACTAGTGGAGAGGGCCAGGGCAGCTAGCTGGGCTAGCATGCTCCACTAGGGCCAGGGCAGTTAGCTGGGCTAGCAAGCCCCACTAGTGGCGAGGGCCAGGGCAGCTAGCTGGGCTAGCATGCTCCACTAGGGCCAGGGCAGCTAGCTTGGCTAGCATGCTCCACTAGTGGAGAGGGCCAGGGCAGCTAGCTGGGCTAGCATGCTCCACTAGTGGAGAGGGCCAGGGCAGCTAGCTGGGCTAGCATGCTCCACTAGGGCCAGGGCAGTTAGCTGGGCTAGCAAGCCCCACTAGTGGCGAGGGCCAGGGCAGCTAGCTGGGCTAGCATGCTCCACTAGGGCCAGGGCAGCTAGCTTGGCTAGCATGCTCCACTAGTTGAGAGGGCCAGGGCAGCTAGCTGGGCTAGCATGCTCCACTGGGGCTAGGGCAGTTAGCTGGGCTAGCATGCCCCACTAGTGGAGAAGGCCAGGGCTGCTAGCTGGGCTAGCATGCTCCACTAGGGCCAGGGCAGTTAGCTGGGCTAGCAGGCTCCACTAGTGGAGAGGGCCAGGGCAGCTAGCTGGGCTAGCATGCTCCACTAGTGGAGAGGGCCAAAGCAGCTAGCTGGGCTAGCATGCTCCACTAGGGCCAGGGCAACTAGCTGGGCTAGCATGTTCCACTAGGGTCAGGGCAGCTAGCTGGGCTAGCATGCTCCACTAGTGGAGAGGGCCAAGGCAGCTAGCTGGGCTAGCATGCTCCACTAGTGGAGAGGGCCAGGGCAGCTTGCTGGGCTAGCATGCTCCACTAGTGGATAGGGCCAGGGCAGCTAGCTGGGCTAGCATGCTCCACTAGTGGAGAGGGCCAGGGCAGCTAGCTGGGCTAGCATTCTCCACTAGTGGAGAGGGGCGAGGGCAGCTAGCTGGGCTAGCATGCTCCACAAGTGGAGAGGGTCAGGGCAGCTAGCTGGGCTAGCATGCTCCAATAGGTCCAGGGCAGCTAGCTGGTCTAGCATGCTCCACTAGTGGAGAGGGCCAGGGCAGCTAGCTGGGCTAGCATGCTCCACTAGTGGAGAGGGCCAGGGCAGCTAGCTGGGCTAGCATGCTCCACTAGTGGAGAGGTCCAGGGCAGCTAGCTGGGCTAGCATTCTCCACTAGTGGAGAGGGCCAGGGCAGCTAGCTGGGCTAGCATGCTCCACTAGTGGAGAGGGCCAGGGCAGCTAGCTGGGCTAGCATGCTCCACTAGTGGAGAGGGCCAGGGCAGCTAGCTGGGCTAGCATTCTCCACTAGTGGAGAGGGGCGAGGGCAGCTAGCTGGGCTAGCATGCTCCACAAGTGTAGAGGGTCAGGGCAGCTAGCTGGGCTAGCATGCTCCAATAGGTCCAGGGCAGCTAGCTGGTCTAGCATGCTCCACTAGTGGAGAGGGCCAGGGCAGCTAGCTGGGCTAGCATGCTCCACTAGTGGAGAGGGCCAGGGCAGCTAGCTGGGCTAGCATGCTCCACTAGTGGAGAGGTCCAGGGCAGCTAGCTGGGCTAGCATGCTCCACTAGTGGAGAGGGCCAGGGCAGCTAGCTGGGCTAGCATGCTCCACTAGTGGAGAGGGCCAGGTCAGCTAGCTGGGCTAGCATGCTGCACTAGTGGAGAGGGCCAGGGCAGCTAGATGGGCTAGCATGCTCCACTAGTGGAGAGGGCCAGGGCAGCTAGCTGGGCTAGCATGCTCCACTAGGGCCAGGGCAGCTAGCTGGGCTAGCATGCTCCACTAGTGGAGAGGTCCAGGGCAGCTAGCTGGGCTAGCATGCTCCACTAGTGGAGAGGGCCAGGGCAGCTAGCTGGGCTAGCATGCTCCACTAGTGGAGAGGGCCAGGGCAGCTAGCTTGGCTAGCATGCTCCACTAGTGGAGAGGGCCAGGGCAGCTAGCTGGGCAAGCATGCTCCACTAGTGGAGAGGGCCAGGGCAGCTAGCTGGGCTAGCATGCTCCACTAGTGGAGAGGGCCAGGGCAGATAGCTGGGCTAGCATGCTCCACTAGTGGAGAGGGCCAGGGCAGCTAGCTGGGCTAGCATGCTCTACTAGTGGAGAGGGCAAGGGCAGCTAGCTGGGCTAGCATGCTCCACTAGTGGAGAGGGCCAGGGCAGTTAGCTGGGCTAGCATGCCCCACTAGTGGAGAGGGCCAGGGCAGCTATCTGGGCTAGCATGCTCCACTAGTGGAGAGGGCCAGGGCAGCTAGCTGGGCTAGCATGCTCCACTAGTGGAGAGGGCCAGGGCAGCTAGCTGGGCTAGCATGCTCCACTAGTGGACAGGTCCAGGGCAGCTAGCTGGGCTAGCATGCTCCACTAGTGGAGAGGGCCAGGGCAGCTAGCTGGGCTAGCATGCTCCACTAGTGGAGAGGGCCAGGGCAGCTAGCTGGGCTAGCATGCTCCACTAGTGGAGAGGGCCAGGGCAGCTAGCTGGGCTAGCATGCTCCACTAGGGCCAGGGCAGTTAGCTGGGCTAGCAAGCCCCACTAGTGGCGAGGGCCAGGTCAGCTAGCTGGGCTAGCATGCTCCACTAGGGCCAGGGCAGCTAGCTTGGCTAGCATGCTCCACTAGTGGAGAGGGCCAGGGCAGCTAGCTGGGCTAGCATTCTCCACTAGTGGAGAGGGGCGAGGGCAGCTAGCTGGGCTAGCATGCTCCACAAGTGTAGAGGGTCAGGGCAGCTAGCTGGGCTAGCATGCTCCAATAGGTCCAGGGCAGCTAGCTGGTCTAGCATGCTCCACTAGTGGAGAGGGCCAGGGCAGCTAGCTGGGCTAGCATGCTCCACTAGTGGAGAGGGCCAGGGCAGCTAGCTGGGCTAGCATGCTCCACTAGTGGAGAGGTCCAGGGCAGCTAGCTGGGCTAGCATGCTCCACTAGTGGAGAGGGCCAGGGCAGCTAGCTGGGCTAGCATGCTCCACTAGTGGAGAGGGCCAGGTCAGCTAGCTGGGCTAGCATGCTGCACTAGTGGAGAGGGCCAGGGCAGCTAGATGGGCTAGCATGCTCCACTAGTGGAGAGGGCCAGGGCAGCTAGCTGGGCTAGCATGCTCCACTAGGGCCAGGGCAGCTAGCTGGGCTAGCATGCTCCACTAGTGGAGAGGTCCAGGGCAGCTAGCTGGGCTAGCATGCTCCACTAGTGGAGAGGGCCAGGGCAGCTAGCTGGGCTAGCATGCTCCACTAGTGGAGAGGGCCAGGGCAGCTAGCTTGGCTAGCATGCTCCACTAGTGGAGAGGGCCAGGGCAGCTAGCTGGGCAAGCATGCTCCACTAGTGGAGAGGGCCAGGGCAGCTAGCTGGGCTAGCATGCTCCACTAGTGGAGAGGGCCAGGGCAGATAGCTGGGCTAGCATGCTCCACTAGTGGAGAGGGCCAGGGCAGCTAGCTGGGCTAGCATGCTCTACTAGTGGAGAGGGCAAGGGCAGCTAGCTGGGCTAGCATGCTCCACTAGTGGAGAGGGCCAGGGCAGTTAGCTGGGCTAGCATGCCCCACTAGTGGAGAGGGCCAGGGCAGCTATCTGGGCTAGCATGCTCCACTAGTGGAGAGGGCCAGGGCAGCTAGCTGGGCTAGCATGCTCCACTAGTGGAGAGGGCCAGGGCAGCTAGCTGGGCTAGCATGCTCCACTAGTGGACAGGTCCAGGGCAGCTAGCTGGGCTAGCATGCTCCACTAGTGGAGAGGGCCAGGGCAGCTAGCTGGGCTAGCATGCTCCACTAGTGGAGAGGGCCAGGGCAGCTAGCTGGGCTAGCATGCTCCACTAGTGGAGAGGGCCAGGGCAGCTAGCTGGGCTAGCATGCTCCACTAGGGCCAGGGCAGTTAGCTGGGCTAGCAAGCCCCACTAGTGGCGAGGGCCAGGTCAGCTAGCTGGGCTAGCATGCTCCACTAGGGCCAGGGCAGCTAGCTTGGCTAGCATGCTCCACTAGTGGAGAGGGCCAGGGCAGCTAGCTGGGCTAGCATGCTCCACTGGGGCTAGGGCAGTTAGCTGGGCTAGCATGCCCCACTAGTGGAGAGGGCCAGGGCTGCTAGCTGGGCTAGCATGCTCCACTAGGGCCAGGGCAGGTAGATGGGCTAGCAGGCTCCACTAGTGGAGAGGGCCAGGGCAGCTAGCTGGGCTAGCATGCTCCACTAGTGGAGAGGGCCAAAGCAGCTAGCTGGGATAGCATGCTCCACTAGGGCCAGGGCAACTAGCTGGGCTAGCATGTTCCACTAGGGTCAGGGCAGCTAGCTGGGCTAGCATGCTCCACTAGTGGAGAGGGCCAGGGCAGCTAGCTGGGCTAGCATGCTCCACTAGTGGAGAGGGCCAGGGCAGCTTGCTGGGCTAGCATGCTCCACTAGTGGATAGAGCCAGGGCAGCTAGCTGGGCTAGCATGCTCCACTAGTGGAGAGGGCCAGGGCAGCTAGCTGGGCTAGCATTCTCCACTAGTGGAGAGGGCCGAGGGCAGCTAGCTGGGCTAACATGCTCCACAAGTGGAGAGGGTCAGGGCAGCTAGCTGGGCTAGCATGCTCCAATAGGTCCAGGGCAGCTAGCTGGTCTAGCATGCTCCACTAGTGGAGAGGGCCAGGGCAGCTAGCTGGGCTAGCATGCTCCACTAGTGGAGAGGGCCAGGGCAGCTAGCTGGGCTAGCATGCTCCACTAGTGGAGAGGGCCAGGGCAGCTAGCTGGGCTAGCATGCTCCACTAGTGGAGAGGGCCAGGGCAGCTAGCTGGGCTAGCATGCTCCACTAGTGGAGAGGGCCAGGGCAGCTACCTGGGCTAGCATGCTCCACTAGTGGAGAGGGCCAGGGCAGCTAGCTGGGCTAGCATGCTCCACTAGTGGAGAGGGCCAGGTCAGCTAGCTGCATGGGCTAGCATGCTCCACTAGTGGAGAGGGCCAGGGCAGCTAGCTGGGCTAGCATGCTCCACTAGTGGAGAGGGCCAGGGCAGCTAGCTGGGCTAGCATGCTCCACTAGTGGAGAGGGCCAGAGCAGTTAGCTGGGCTAGCATGCTCCACTAGTGGAGAGGGCCAGGGCAGGTAGCTTGGCTAGCATGCTCCACTAGTGGAGAGGGCCTTGGTAGCTAGCTGGGCTAGCATGCTCCACTAGTGGAGAGGGCCAGGTAAGCTAGTTGTGCTAGCATGCTCCACTAGGGCCAGGGCAGCTAGCTGGGCTAGGATGCTCCACTAGTGGAGAGGGCCAGGGCAGCTAGCTGGGCTAGCATGCTCCACTAGGGCCAGGGCAGCTGTCTGGGTTAGCATACTCCACTAGTGGAGAGGGCCAGGGCAGCTTGCTGGGCTAGCATGCTCCACTAAAGCAAGGGCAGCTAGCTGGGCTAGCACGCTCCACTAGTGGAGAGGGCCAGGGCAGCTAGCTGGGCTAGCATGCTCCACTAGTGGAGATGGCCAGGGAAGGTAGTTGTGCTAGCATGCTCCACTAGGGCCAGGGCAGCTAGCTGGGCTAGCATGCTCCACTAGTGGAGAGGGCCAGGGCAGCTAGCTGGTCTAGCATGCTCCCTTAGTGGAGAGGGCCAGGGCAGCTAGCTGGGCTAGCATGCTCCACTAGGGCCAGGGCAGTTAGCTGGGCTAGCAGGCTCCACTAGTGGAGAGGGCCAGGGCAGCTAGCTGGGCTAGCATGCTTCACTAGGGCCAGGGCAGCTAGCTGGGCTAGCATGCTCCACTAGTGGAGAGGTCCAGGGCAGTTAGCTGGGATAGCAGGCTCCACTAGTGGAGAGGGCCAGGGCAGCTAGCTGGGCTAGCATGCTCCACTAGGGCAAGGGCAGCTAGCTGGACTAGCATGCTCCACTAGTGGAGAGGTCCAAGGCAGCTATCTGGGCTAGCATGCTCCACTAGGGCCAGGGCAGCTAGCTGGGCTAGAAGGCTCCACTAGTGGAGAGGGCCAGGGCAGCTAGCTAGGCTAGCATGCTCCACTAGTGGAGAGTGCCAAGGCAGCTAGCTGGGCTAGCATGCTCCACTAGGGACAGGGCAGCTAGCTGGGCTAGCATGCTCCACTAGGGCCAGGGCAGCTAGCTGGACTAGCATGCTCCACTAGTGGAGAGGGCCAGGGCAGCTAGCTGGGCTAGCATGCTCCACTAGTGGACAGGTCCAGGGCAGCTAGCTGGGCTAGCATGCTCCACTAGTGGAGAGGGCCAGGTCAGCTAGCTGGGCTAGCATGCTCCACTAGTGGAGAGGGCCAGGGCAGCTAGATGGGCTAGCATGCTCCACTAGTGGAGAGGGCCAGGGCAGCTAGCTGGGCTAGCATGCTCCACTAGGGCCAGGGCAGCTAGCTGGGCTAGCATGCTCCACTAGTGGAGAGGTCCAGGGCAGCTAGCTGGGCTAGCATGCTCCACTAGTGGAGAGGGTCAGGGCAGCTAGCTTGGCTAGCATGCTCCACTAGTGGAGAGGGCCAGGGCAGCTAGCTGGGCTAGCATGCTCCACTAGTGGAGAGGGCCAGGGCAGCTAGCTGGGCTAGCATGCTCCACTAGTGGAGAGGGCCAGGGCAGATAGCTGGGCTAGCATGCTCCACTAGTGGAGAGGGCCAGGGCAGCTAGCTGGGCTAGCATGCTCCACTAGTGGAGAGGGCAAGGGCAGCTAGCTGGGCTAGCATGCTCCACTAGTGGAGAGGGCCAGGGCAGTTAGCTGGGCTAGCATGCCCCACTAGTGGAGAGGGCCAGGGCAGCTAGCTGGGCTAGCATGCTCCACTAGTGGAGAGGGCCAGGGCAGCTAGCTGGGCTAGCATGCTCCACTAGGGCCAGGGCAGCTAGCTGGGCTAGCATGCTCCACTAGTGAAGAGGGCCAGGGCAGCTAGCTGGGCTAGCATGCTCCACTAGTGGAGAGGGCCAGGGCAGCTAGCTGGGCTAGCATGCTCCACTAGTGGAGAGGGCCAGGGCAGCTAGCTGGGCTAGTATGCTCCACTAGGGCCAGGGCAGCTAGCTGGGCTAGCATGCTCAACTAGTGGAGAGGGCCAGGGCAGCTAGCTGGGCTAGCATGCTCCACTAGTGGAGAGGGCCAGGGCAGCTAGCTGGGCTAGCATGCTCCACTAGTGGAGAGGGCCAGGGCAGCTACCTGGGCTAGCATGCTCCCCTAGTGGAGAGGGCCAGGGCAGCTAGCTGGGCTAGCATGCTCCACTAGTGGAGAGGGCCAGGTCAGCTAGCTGGGCTAGCATGCTCCACTAGTGGAGAGGGCCAGGGCAGCTAGCTGGGCTAGCATGCTCCACTAGTGGAGAGGGCCAGGGCAGCTAGCTGGGCTAGCATGCTCCACTAGTGGAGAGGGCCAGAGCAGTTAGCTGGGCTAGCATGCTCCACTAGTGGAGAGGGCCAGGGCAGGTAGCTGGGCTAGCATGCTCCACTAGTGGAGAGGGCCAGGGTAGCTAGCTGGGCTAGCATGCTCCACTAGTGGAGAGGGCCAGGTAAGCTAGTTGTGCTAGCATGCTCCACTAGGGCCAGGGCAGCTAGCTGGGCTAGGATGCTCCACTAGTGGAGAGGGCCAGGGCAGCTAGCTGGGCTAGCATGCTCCACTAGGGCCAGGGCAGCTGTCTGGGTTAGCATACTCCACTAGTGGAGAGGGCCAGGGCAGCTAGCTGGGCTAGCATGCTCCACTAAAGCAAGGGCAGCTAGCTGGGCTAGCACGCTCCACTAGTGGAGAGGGCCAGGGAAGGTAGTTGTGCTAGCATGCTCCACTAGGGCCAGGGCAGCTAGCTGGGCTAGCATGCTCCACTAGTGGAGAGGGCCAGGGCAGCTAGCTGGTCTAGCATGCTCCCTTAGTGGAGAGGGCCAGGGCAGCTAGCTGGGCTAGCATGCTCCACTAGGGCCAGGGCAGTTAGCTGGGCTAGCAGGCTCCACTAGTGGAGAGGGCCAGGGCAGCTAGCTGGGCTAGCATGCTTCACTAGGGCCAGGGCAGCTAGCTGGGCTAGCATGCTCCACTAGTGGAGAGGTCCAGGGCAGTTAGCTGGGATAGCAGGCTCCACTAGTGGAGAGGGCCAGGGCAGCTAGCTGGGCTAGCATGCTCCACTAGGGCAAGGGCAGCTAGCTGGACTAGCATGCTCCACTAGTGGAGAGGTCCAGGGCAGCTATCTGGGCTAGCATGCTCCACTAGGGCCAGGGCAGCTAGCTGGGCTAGAAGGCTCCTCTAGTGGAGAGGGCCAGGGCAGCTAGCTGGGCTAGCATGCTCCACTAGTGGAGAGTGCCAAGGCAGCTAGCTGGGCTAGCATGCTCCACTAGGGCCAGGGCAGCTAGCTGGGCTAGCATGCTCCACTAGGGCCAGGGCAGCTAGCTGGGCTAGCATGCTCCACTAGGGTCAGGGCAGCTAGCTGGGCTAGCATGCTCCACTAGTGGAGAGGGCCAGGGCTGCTGGCTGGGCTAGCATGCTCCACTAGTGGAGAGGGCCAGGGCAGCTAGCTGGGCTAGCATGCTCCACTAGGGCCAGGGCAGTTAGCTGGGGTAGCATGCCCCACTAGTGGAGAGGGCCAGGGCAGCTAGCTGGGCTAGCATGCTCCACTAGTGGAGAGGGCCAGGGCAGCTAGCTGGGCTAGCATGCTCCACTAGGGCCAGGGCAGCTAGCTGGGCTAGCATGCTCCACTAGTGGAGAGGGCCAGGGCAGCTAGCTGGGCTAGCATGCTCCACTAGGGCAAGGGCAGCTAGCTGGACTAGCATGCTCCACTAGTGGAGAGGTCCAGGGCAGCTATCTGGGCTAGCATGCTCCACTAGGGCCAGGGCAGCTAGCTGGGCTAGAAGGCTCCTCTAGTGGAGAGGGCCAGGGCAGCTAGCTGGGCTAGCATGCTCCACTAGTGGAGAGTGCCAAGGCAGCTAGCTGGGCTAGCATGCTCCACTAGGGCCAGGGCAGCTAGCTGGGCTAGCATGCTCCACTAGGGCCAGGGCAGCTAGCTGGGCTAGCATGCTCCACTAGGGTCAGGGCAGCTAGCTGGGCTAGCATGCTCCACTAGTGGAGAGGGCCAGGGCTGCTGGCTGGGCTAGCATGCTCCACTAGGGTCAGGGCGGCTAGCTGGGCTAGCATGCTCCACTAGTGGAGAGGGCCAGGGCTGCTAGCTGGGCTAGCATGCTCCACTAGTGGAGAGGGCCAGGGCAGCTAGCTGGGCTAGCATGCTCCACTAGGGCCAGGGCAGTTAGCTGGGGTAGCATGCCCCACTAGTGGAGAGGGCCAGGGCAGCTAGCTGGGCTAGCATGCTCCACTAGTGGAGAGGGCCAGGGCAGCTAGCTGGGCTAGCATGCTCCACTAGGGCCAGGGCAGCTAGCTGGGCTAGCATGCTCCACTAGTGGAGAGGGCCAGGGCAGCTAGCTGGGCTAGCATGCTCCACTAGTGGAGAGGGCCAGGGCAGCTAGCTGGGCTAGCATGCTCCACTAGTGGAGAGGGCCAGGGCAGCTACCTGGGCTAGCATGCTCCCCTAGTGGAGAGGGCCAGGGCAGCTAGCTGGGCTAGCATGCTCCACTAGTGGAGAGGGCCAGGTCAGCTAGCTGGGCTAGCATGCTCCACTAGTGGAGAGGGCCAGGGCAGCTAGCTGGGCTAGCATGCTCCACTAGTGGAGAGGGCCAGAGCAGTTAGCTGGGCTAGCATGCTCCACTAGTGGAGAGGGCCAGGGCAGGTAGCTGGGCTAGCATGCTCCACTAGTGGAGAGGGCCAGGGTAGCTAGCTGGGCTAGCATGCTCCACTAGTGGAGAGGGCCAGGTAAGCTAGTTGTGCTAGCATGCTCCACTAGGGCCAGGGCAGCTAGCTGGGCTAGGATGCTCCACTAGTGGAGAGGGCCAGGGCAGCTAGCTGGGCTAGCATGCTCCACTAGGGCCAGGGCAGCTGTCTGGGTTAGCATACTCCACTAGTGGAGAGGGCCAGGGCAGCTAGCTGGGCTAGCATGCTCCACTAAAGCAAGGGCAGCTAGCTGGGCTAGCACGCTCCACTAGTGGAGAGGGCCAGGGAAGGTAGTTGTGCTAGCATGCTCCACTAGGGCCAGGGCAGCTAGCTGGGCTAGCATGCTCCACTAGTGGAGAGGGCCAGGGCAGCTAGCTGGTCTAGCATGCTCCCTTAGTGGAGAGGGCCAGGGCAGCTAGCTGGGCTAGCATGCTCCACTAGGGCCAGGGCAGTTAGCTGGGCTAGAAGGCTCCACTAGTGGAGAGGGCCAGGGCAGCTAGCTGGGCTAGCATGCTCCACTAGTGGAGAGGTCCAGGGCAGTTAGCTGGGATAGCAGGCTCCACTAGTGGAGAGGGCCAGGGCAGCTGGCTGGGCTAGCATGCTCCACTAGTGGAGAGGTCCAGGGCAGCTATCTGGGCTAGCATGCTCCACTAGGGCCAGGGCAGCTAGCTGGGCTAGAAGGCTCCACTAGTGGAGAGGGCCAGGGCAGCTAGCTGGGCTAGCATGCTCCACTAGTGGAGAGTGCCTAGGCAGCTAGCTGGGCTAGCATGCTCCACTAGGGCCAGAGCAGCTAGCTGGGCTAGCATGCTCCACTAGGGCCAGGGCAGCTAGCTGGGCTAGCATGCTCCACTAGGGTCAGGGCAGCTAGCTGGGCTAGCATGCTCCACTAGTGGAGAGGGCCAGGGCTGCTAGCTGGGCTAGCATGCTCCACTAGGGTCAGGGCGGCTAGCTGGGCTAGCATGCTCCACTAGTGGAGAGGGCCAGGGCAGCTAGCTGGTCTAGCATGCTCCCTTAGTGGAGAGGGCCAGGGCAGCTAGCTGGGCTAGCATGCTCCACTAGGGCCAGGGCAGTTAGCTGGGCTAGAAGGCTCCACTAGTGGAGAGGGCCAGGGCAGCTAGCTGGGCTAGCATGCTCCACTAGTGGAGAGGTCCAGGGCAGTTAGCTGGGATAGCAGGCTCCACTAGTGGAGAGGGCCAGGGCAGCTGGCTGGGCTAGCATGCTCCACTAGTGGAGAGGTCCAGGGCAGCTATCTGGGCTAGCATGCTCCACTAGGGCCAGGGCAGCTAGCTGGGCTAGAAGGCTCCACTAG
Source organism: Axinella damicornis (assembly GCA_963931865.1). NCBI lineage: Eukaryota > Metazoa > Porifera > Demospongiae > Axinellida > Axinellidae > Axinella > Axinella damicornis. The sequence goes on along the minus strand of OZ007516.1, from coordinate 358,359 downwards.
TGGAGAGGGCCAGGGCAGCTAGCTGGGCTAGCATGCTCCACTAGTGGAGAGTGCCTAGGCAGCTAGCTGGGCTAGCATGCTCCACTAGGGCCAGAGCAGCTAGCTGGGCTAGCATGCTCCACTAGGGCCAGGGCAGCTAGCTGGGCTAGCATGCTCCACTAGGGTCAGGGCAGCTAGCTGGGCTAGCATGCTCCACTAGTGGAGAGGGCCAGGGCTGCTAGCTGGGCTAGCATGCTCCACTAGGGTCAGGGCGGCTAGCTGGGCTAGCATGCTCCACTAGTGGAGAGGGCCAGGGCTGCTAGCTGGGCTAGCATGCTCCACTAGTGGAGAGGGCCAGGGCAGCTAGCTGGGCTAGCATGCTCTACTAGTGGAGAGGGCCAGGGCAGCTAGCTGGGCTAGCATGCTCCACTAGTGGAGAGGGCCAGGGCAGCTAGCTGGGCTTACATGCTCCACTTGTGGAGAGGGGCAGGGCAGCTAGCTGGGCTAGCATGCTCCACTAGTGGAGAGGGCCAGGGCTGCTAGCTGGGCTAGCATGCTCCATAAGTGGAGAGGGCCAGGGCATATAGCTGGGCTAGCATGCTCCAATAGGTCCAGGGCAGCTAGCTGGGCTAGCATGCTCCACTAGTGGAGAGGGCCAGGGCAGCTAGCTGGGCTAGCATGCTCCACTAGGGTCAGGGCAGCTAGCTGGGCTAGCATGCTCCACTAGTGGAGAGGGCCAGGGCTGCTAGCTGGGCTAGAATGCTCCACTAGAGTCAGGGCAGCCAGCTGGGCTAGCATGCTCCACTAGTGGAGAGGGCCAGGGCTGCTAGCTGGGCTAGCATGCTCCACTAGTGGAGAGGGCCAGGGCAGCTAGCTGGGTTAGCATGCTCTACTAGTGGAGAGGGCCAGGGCAGCTAGCTGGGCTAGCATGCCCCACTAGTGGAGAGGGCCAGGGCAGCTAGCTGGGCTAGCATGCTCCACTAGTGGAGAGGGCCAGGGCAGCTATCTGGGCTAGCATGCTCCACTAGGGCCAGGGCAGCTAGCTGGGCTAGCATGCTCCACTAGTGGAGAGGGCCAGGGCAGCTAGCTGGGCTAGCATGCTCCACTAGTGGAGAGGGCCAGGGCAGCTAGATGGGCTAGCATGCTACACTAGTGGAGAGGGCCAGGGCATCTAGCTGGGCTAGCATGCTCCACTAGTGGAGAGGGCCAGAGCAGCTAGCTGGGCTAGCATGCTCCACTAGTGGAGAGGGCCAGGGCAGGTAGCTGGGCTAGCATGCTCCACTAGTGGAGAGGGCCAGGGCAGCTAGCTGGGCTAGCATGCTCCACTAGTGGAGAGGGCCAGGTAAGCTAGTTGTGCTAGCATGCTCCACTAGGGCCAGGGCAGCTAGCTGGGCTAGCATGCTTCACTAGTGGAGAGAGCCAGGGCAGCTACCTGGCCTATCATGCTCCACTAGTGGAGAGGGCCAGGGCAGCTAGCTGGGCTAGCATGCTCCACTAGTGGAGAGGGCCAGGGCAGCTATCTGGGCTAGCATGCTCCACTAGTGGAGAGGGCAAGGTCAGCTAGCTGGGCTAGCATGTTCCACTAGTGGAGAGGGCCAGGGCAGCTAGCTGGGCTAGCATGCTCCACTAGTGGAGAGGGCCAGAGCAGCTAGCTGGGCTAGCATGCTCCACTAGTGGAGAGGGCCAGGGCAGTTAGCTGGGCTAGCATGCCCCACTAGTGGAGAGGGCCAGGGCAGCTAGCTGGGCTAGCATGCTCCACTAGTGGAGAGGGCCAGGGCAGCTATCTGGGCTAGCATGCTCCACTAGGGCCAGGGCAGCTAGCTGGGCTAGCATGCTCCACTAGTGGAGAGGGCCAGGGCAGCTAGCTGGGCTAGCATGCTCCACTAGTGGAGAGGGCCAGGGCAGCTAGATGGGCTAGCATGCTACACTAGTGGAGAGGGCCAGGGCATCTAGCTGGGCTAGCATGCTCCACTAGTGGAGAGGGCCAGAGCAGCTAGCTGGGCTAGCATGCTCCACTAGTGGAGAGGGCCAGGGCAGGTAGCTGGGCTAGCATGCTCCACTAGTGGAGAGGGCCAGGGCAGCTAGCTGGGCTAGCATGTTCCACTAGTGGAGAGGGCCAGGGCAGCTAGCTGGGCTAGCATGCTCCACTAGTGGAGAGGGCCAGAGCAGCTAGCTGGGCTAGCATGCTCCACTAGTGGAGAGGGCCAGGGCAGTTAGCTGGGCTAGCATGCCCCACTAGTGGAGAGGGCCAGGGCAGCTAGCTGGGCTAGCATGCTCCACTAGTGGAGAGGGCCAGGGCAGCTATCTGGGCTAGCATGCTCCACTAGGGCCAGGGCAGCTAGCTGGGCTAGCATGCTCCACTAGTGGAGAGGGCCAGGGCAGCTAGCTGGGCTAGCATGCTCCACTAGTGGAGAGGGCCAGGGCAGCTAGATGGGCTAGCATGCTACACTAGTGGAGAGGGCCAGGGCATCTAGCTGGGCTAGCATGCTCCACTAGTGGAGAGGGCCAGAGCAGCTAGCTGGGCTAGCATGCTCCACTAGTGGAGAGGGCCAGGGCAGGTAGCTGGGCTAGCATGCTCCACTAGTGGAGAGGGCCAGGGCAGCTAGCTGGGCTAGCATGCTCCACTAGTGGAGAGGGCCAGGTAAGCTAGTTGTGCTAGCATGCTCCACTAGGGCCAGGGCAGCTAGCTGGGCTAGCATGCTTCACTAGTGGAGAGAGCCAGGGCAGCTACCTGGCCTATCATGCTCCACTAGTGGAGAGGGCCAGGGCAGCTAGCTGGGCTAGCATGCTCCACTAGTGGAGAGGGCCAGGGCAGCTATCTGGGCTAGCATGCTCCACTAGTGGAGAGGGCAAGGTCAGCTAGCTGGGCTAGCATGTTCCACTAGTGGAGAGGGCCAGGGCAGCTAGCTGGGCTAGCATGCTCCACTAGTGGAGAGGGCCAGAGCAGCTAGCTGGGCTAGCATGCTCCACTAGTGGAGAGGGCCAGGGCAGGTAGCTGGGCTAGCATGCTCCACTAGTGGAGAGGGCCAGGGCAGCTAGCTGGGCTAGCATGCTCCACTAGTGGAGAGGGCCAGGGCAGCTAGCTGGGCTAGCATGCTCCACTAGGGCCAGGGCAGCTATCTGGGTTAGCATACTCCACTAGTGGAGAGGGCCAGGGCAGCTAGCTGGGCTAGCATGCTCCACTAAAGCAAGGGCAGCTAGCTGGGCTAGCACGCTCCACTAGTGGAGAGGGCCAGGGCAGCTAGCTGGGCTAGCATGCTCCACTAGTGGAGAGGGCCAGGGAAGGTAGTTGTGCTAGCATGCTCCACTAGGGCCAGGGCAGCTAGCTGGGCTAGCATGCTCCACTAGTGGAGAGGGCCAGGGCAGCTAGCTAGTCTAGCATGCTCCCTTAGTGGAGAGGGCCAGGGCAGCTAGCTGGGCTAGCATGCTCCACTAGGGCCAGGGCAGTTAGCTGGGCTAGCAGGCTCCACTAGTGGAGAGGGCCAGGGCAGCTAGCTGGGCTAGCATGCTTCACTAGGGCCAGGGCAGCTAGCTGGGCTAGCATGCTCCACTAGTGGAGAGGGCCAGGGCAGCTACCTGGCCTAGCATGCTCCACTAGTGGAGAGGGCCAGGGCAGCTAGCTGGGCTAGCATGCTCCACTAGTGGAGAGGGCCAGGGCAGCTATCTGGGCTAGCATGCTCCACTAGTGGAGAGGGCAAGGTCAGCTAGCTGGGCTAGCATGTTCCACTAGTGGAGAGGGCCAGGGCAGCTAGCTGGGCTAGCATGCTCCACTAGTGGAGAGGGCCAGAGCAGCTAGCTGGGCTAGCATGCTCCACTAGTGGAGAGGGCCAGGGCAGGTAGCTGGGCTAGCATGCTCCACTAGTGGAGAGGGCCAGGGCAGCTAGCTGGGCTAGCATGCTCCACTAGTGGAGAGGGCCAGGGCAGCTAGCTGGGCTAGCATGCTCCACTAGGGCCAGGGCAGCTATCTGGGTTAGCATACTCCACTAGTGGAGAGGGCCAGGGCAGCTAGCTGGGCTAGCATGCTCCACTAAAGCAAGGGCAGCTAGCTGGGCTAGCACGCTCCACTAGTGGAGAGGGCCAGGGCAGCTAGCTGGGCTAGCATGCTCCACTAGTGGAGAGGGCCAGGGAAGGTAGTTGTGCTAGCATGCTCCACTAGGGCCAGGGCAGCTAGCTGGGCTAGCATGCTCCACTAGTGGAGAGGGCCTGGGCAGCTAGCTAGTCTAGCATGCTCCCTTAGTGGAGAGGGCCAGGGCAGCTAGCTGGGCTAGCATGCTCCACTAGGGCCAGGGCAGTTAGCTGGGCTAGCAGGCTCCACTAGTGGAGAGGGCCAGGGCAGCTAGCTGGGCTAGCATGCTTCACTAGGGCCAGGGCAGCTAGCTGGGCTAGCATGCTCCACTAGGGCCAGGGCAGCTAGCTGGGCTAGCATGCTCCACTAGGGCCAGGGCAGCTAGCTGGGCTAGCATGCTCCACTAGGGCCAGGGCAGCTAGCTGGGCTAGCATGCTCCACTAGGGCCAGGGCAGCTAGCTGGGCTAGCATGCTCCACTATGGCCAGGGCAGCTAGCTGGGCTTGCATGCTCCACTAAGGCCAGGGCAGCTAGCTGGGCTAGCATGCTCCACTAGGGGCAGGGCAGCTAGCTGGGCTAGCATGCTCCACTAGTGGAGAGGGCCAGGGCAGCTAGCTGGGCTAGCATGCTCCACTAGTGGAGAGGGCCAGGTAAGCTAGTTGTGCTAGCATGCTCCACTAGGGCCAGGGCAGCTAGCTGGGCTAGCATGCTTCACTAGTGGAGAGAGCCAGGGCAGCTACCTGGCCTATCATGCTCCACTAGTGGAGAGGGCCAGGGCAGCTAGCTGGGCTAGCATGCTCCACTAGTGGAGAGGGCCAGGGCAGCTATCTGGGCTAGCATGCTCCACTAGTGGAGAGGGCAAGGTCAGCTAGCTGGGCTAGCATGTTCCACTAGTGGAGAGGGCCAGGGCAGCTAGCTGGGCTAGCATGCTCCACTAGTGGAGAGGGCCAGAGCAGCTAGCTGGGCTAGCATGCTCCACTAGTGGAGAGGGCCAGGGCAGGTAGCTGGGCTAGCATGCTCCACTAGTGGAGAGGGCCAGGGCAGCTAGCTGGGCTAGCATGCTCCACTAGTGGAGAGGGCCAGGGAAGCTAGCTGGGCTAGCATGCTCCACTAGGGCCAGGGCAGCTATCTGGGTTAGCATACTCCACTAGTGGAGAGGGCCAGGGCAGCTAGCTGGGCTAGCATGCTCCACTAAAGCAAGGGCAGCTAGCTGGGCTAGCACGCTCCACTAGTGGAGAGGGCCAGGGCAGCTAGCTGGGCTAGCATGCTCCACTAGTGGAGAGGGCCAGGGAAGGTAGTTGTGCTAGCATGCTCCACTAGGGCCAGGGCAGCTAGCTGGGCTAGCATGCTCCACTAGTGGAGAGGGCCAGGGCAGCTAGCTAGTCTAGCATGCTCCCTTAGTGGAGAGGGCCAGGGCAGCTAGCTGGGCTAGCATGCTCCACTAGGGCCAGGGCAGTTAGCTGGGCTAGCAGGCTCCACTAGTGGAGAGGGCCAGGGCAGCTAGCTGGGCTAGCATGCTTCACTAGGGCCAGGGCAGCTAGCTGGGCTAGCATGCTCCACTAGTGGAGAGGGCCAGGGCAGCTACCTGGCCTAGCATGCTCCACTAGTGGAGAGGGCCAGGGCAGCTAGCTGGGCTAGCATGCTCCACTAGTGGAGAGGGCCAGGGCAGCTATCTGGGCTAGCATGCTCCACTAGTGGAGAGGGCAAGGTCAGCTAGCTGGGCTAGCATGTTCCACTAGTGGAGAGGGCCAGGGCAGCTAGCTGGGCTAGCATGCTCCACTAGTGGAGAGGGCCAGAGCAGCTAGCTGGGCTAGCATGCTCCACTAGTGGAGAGGGCCAGGGCAGGTAGCTGGGCTAGCATGCTCCACTAGTGGAGAGGGCCAGGGCAGCTAGCTGGGCTAGCATGCTCCACTAGTGGAGAGGGCCAGGGCAGCTAGCTGGGCTAGCATGCTCCACTAGGGCCAGGGCAGCTATCTGGGTTAGCATACTCCACTAGTGGAGAGGGCCAGGGCAGCTAGCTGGGCTAGCATGCTCCACTAAAGCAAGGGCAGCTAGCTGGGCTAGCACGCTCCACTAGTGGAGAGGGCCAGGGCAGCTAGCTGGGCTAGCATGCTCCACTAGTGGAGAGGGCCAGGGAAGGTAGTTGTGCTAGCATGCTCCACTAGGGCCAGGGCAGCTAGCTGGGCTAGCATGCTCCACTAGTGGAGAGGGCCTGGGCAGCTAGCTAGTCTAGCATGCTCCCTTAGTGGAGAGGGCCAGGGCAGCTAGCTGGGCTAGCATGCTCCACTAGGGCCAGGGCAGTTAGCTGGGCTAGCAGGCTCCACTAGTGGAGAGGGCCAGGGCAGCTAGCTGGGCTAGCATGCTTCACTAGGGCCAGGGCAGCTAGCTGGGCTAGCATGCTCCACTAGGGCCAGGGCAGCTAGCTGGGCTAGCATGCTCCACTAGGGCCAGGGCAGCTAGCTGGGCTAGCATGCTCCACTAGGGCCAGGGCAGCTAGCTGGGCTAGCATGCTCCACTAGGGCCAGGGCAGCTAGCTGGGCTAGCATGCTCCACTATGGCCAGGGCAGCTAGCTGGGCTTGCATGCTCCACTAAGGCCAGGGCAGCTAGCTGGGCTAGCATGCTCCACTAGGGGCAGGGCAGCTAGCTGGGCTAGCATGCTCCACTAGTGGAGAGGGCCAGGGCAGCTAGCTGGGCTAGCATGCTCCACTAGGGCCAGGGCAGTTAGCTGGGGTAGCATGCCTCACTAGTGGAGAGGGCCAGGGCAGCTAGCTGGGCTAGCATGCTCCACTAGTGGAGAGGGCCAGGGCAGCTAGCTGGGCTAGCATGCTCCACTAGGGCCAGGGCAGCTAGCTGGGCTAGCATGCTCCACTAGTGGAGAGGTCCAGGGCAGCTAGCTGGGCTAGCATGCTCCACTAGGGCCAGGGCAGCTAGCTGGGTTAGCAGGCTCAACTAGTGGAGAGGGCCAGGGCAGCTAGCTGGGCTAGCATGCTCCACTAGTGGAGAGGGCCAGGGCAGCTAGCTGGGCTAGCATGCTCCACTAGTGGAGAGGGCCAGGGCAGCTAGCTTGGCTAGCATGCTCCACTAGTGGAGAGGGCCAGGGCAGCTAGCTGGGCTAGCATGCTCCACTAGTGGAGAGGGCCAGGGCAGCTAGCTGGGCTAGCATGCTCCACTAGTGGAGAGGGCCAGGGCAGCTAGATGGGCTAGCATGCTCAACTAGTGGAGAGGGCCAGGGCAGCTAGCTGGGCTAGCATGCTCCACTAGTGGAGAGGGCAAGGGCAGCTAGCTGGGCTAGCATGCTCCACTAGTGGAGAGGGCCAGGGCAGTTAGCTGGGCTAGCATGCCCCACTAGTGGAGAGGGCCAAGGCAGCTAGCTGGGCTAGCATGCTCCACTAGTGGAGAGGGCCAAGGCAGCTAGCTGGGCTAGCATGCTCCACTAGTGGAGAGGGCCAGGTCAGCTAGCTGGGCTAGCATGCTCCACTAGTGGAGAGGGCCAGGGCAGCTAGCTGGGCTAGCATGCTCCACTAGTGGAGAGGGCCAGGGCAGCTAGCTGGGCTAGCATGCTAAACTAGTGGAGAGGTCAAGGGCAGCTAGCTGGGCTAGCATGCTCCACTAGTGGAGAGGTCCAGGGCAGCTAGCTGGGCTAGCATGCTCCACTAGGGCCAGGGCAGCTAGCTGGGCTAGCAGGCTCCACTAGTGGAGAGGGCCAGGGCAGCTAGCTGGGCTAGTAGGCTCCACTAGTGGAGAGGGCCAAGGCAGCTAGCTGGGCTAGCATGCTCAACTAGTGGAGAGGGCAGCTAGCTGGGCTAGCATGCTCCACTAGGGCCAGGGCAGCTAGCTGGGCTAGCATGCTCCACTAGGGCCAGGGCAGCTAGCTGGGCTAGCATGCTCCACTAGGGCCAGGGCAGCTAGCTGGGCAAGCATGCTCCACTAGGGCCAGGGCAGCTAGCTGGGCTAGCATGCTCCACTAGGGCCAGGGCAGCTAGCTGGGCTAGCATGCTCCACTAAGGCCAGGACAGCTAGCTGGGCTAGCATGCTCCACTAGGGGCAGGGCAGCTAGCTGGGATAGCATGCTCCACTAGTGGAGAGGGCCAGGGCAGCTAGCTGGGCTAGCATGCTCCACTAGGGCCAGGGCAGTTAGCTGGGGTAGCATGCCCCACTAGTGGAGAGGGCCAGGGCAGCTAGCTGGGCTAGCATGCTCCACTAGTGGAGAGGGCCAGGGCAGCTACCTGGGCTAGCATGCTCCACTAGGGCCATTGCAGCTAGCTGGGCTAGCATGCTCCACTAGTGGAGAGGTCCAGGGCAGCTATCAGGGCTAGCATGCTCCACTAGGGCCAGGGCAGCTAGCTGGGCTAGCAGGCTCCACTAGTGGAGAGGGCCAGGGCAGCTAGCTGGGCTAGCATGCTCCACTAGTGGAGAGGTCCAGGGCAGCTAGCTGGGCTAGCATGCTCCACTAGGGCCAGGGAAACTAGCTGGGCTAGCATGTTCCACTAGGGTTAGGGCAGCTAGCTGGGCTAGCATGCTCCACTAGTGGAGAGGGCCAGGGTAGCTAGCTGGGCTAGCATGCTCCACTTGTGCAGAGGGCCATGGCAGCTTGCTGAGCTAGCATGCTCCACTAGTGGAGAGGGCCAGGGCAGCTAGCTGGGCTAGCATGCTCCACTAGTGGAGAGGGCCAGGGCAGCTAGCTGGGCTAGCATGCTCCACAAGTGGAGACGGTCAGGGCAGCTAGCTGGGCTAGCATGCTCCAATAGGTCCAGGGCAGCTAGCTGGTCTAGCTTGCTCCACTAGTGGAGAGGGCCAGGGCAGCTAGCTGGGCTAGCATGCTCCACTAGTGGAGAGGGCCAGGGCAGCTAGCTGGGCTAGCATGCTCCACTAGTGGAGAGGTCCAGGGCAGCTAGCCTGGCTAGCATGCTCCACTAGTGGAGAGGGCCAGGGCAGCTAGCTGGGCTAGCATGCTCCACTAGTGGAGAGGGCCAGGGCAGCTAGCTGGGCTAGCATGCTCCACAAGTGGAGAGGGTCAGGGCAGCTAGCTGGGCTAGCATGCTCCAATAGGTCCAGGGCAGCTAGCTGGTCTAGCATGCTCCACTAGTGGAGAGGGCCATGGCAGCTAGCTGGGCTAGCATGCTCCACTAGTGGAGAGGGCCAGGGCAGATAGCTGGGCTAGCATGCTCCACTAGTGGAGAGGTCCAGGGCAGCTAGCTGGGCAAGCATGCTCCACTAGTGGAGAGGGCCAGGGCAGCTAGCTGGGCTAGCATGCTCCACTAGTGGAGAGGGCCAGGGCAGCTAGATGGGCTAACATGCTCCACTAGTGGAGAGGGCCAGGGCAGCTAGATGTGCTAGCATGCTCCACTAGGGCCAGGGCAGCTAGCTGGGCTAGCTTGCTCCACTAGGGCCAGGGCAGCTAGCTGGGCTAGCATGCTCCACTAGTGGAGAGGTCCAGGGCAGCTAGCTGGGCTAGCATGCTCCACTAGGGCCAGGGCAGCTAGCTGGGCTAGCATGCTAAACTAGTGGAGAGGTCAAGGGCAGCTAGCTGGGCTAGCATGCTCAACTAGTGGAGAGGTCCAGGGCAGCTAGCTGGGCTAGCATGCTCCACTAGGGCCAGGGCAGCTAGCTGGGCTAGCAGGCTCCACTAGTGGAGAGGGCCAGGGCAGCTAGCTGGGCTAGTAGGCTCTACTAGTGGAGAGGGCCAAGGCAGCTAGCTGGGCTAGCATGCTCCACTAGTGGAGAGGGCCAAGGCAGCTAGCTGGGCTAGCATGCTCCACTAGGGCCAGTGCAGCTAGCTGGGCTAGCATGCTCCACTAGGGCCAGGGCAGCTAGCTGGGCTAGCATGCTCCACTAGGGCCAGGGCGACTAGCTGGGCTAGGATGCTCCACTAGGGCCAGGGCAGCTAGCTGGGCTAGCATGCTCCACTAGGGCCAGGGCAGCTAGCTGGGCTAGCATGCTCCACTAAGGCCAGGACAGCTAGCTGGGCTAGCATGCTCCACTAGTGGAGAGGGCCAGGGCAGCTAGCTTGGCTAGCATGCTCCACTAGTGGAGAGGGCCAGGGCAGCTAGCTGGGCTAGCATGCTCCACTAGTGGAGAGGGCCAGGGCAGCTAGCTGTGCTAGCATGCTCCACTAGTGGAGAGGTCCAGGGCAGCTAGCTGGGCTAGCATGCTCCACTAGGGCCAGGGAAACTAGCTGGGCTAGCATGTTCCACTAGGGTCAGGGCAGCTAGCTGGGCTAGCAATCTCCACTAGTGGAGAGGTCCAGGGTAGCTAGCTGGGCTAGCATGCTCCACTTGTGCAGAGGGCCAGTGCAGCTTGCTGAGCTAGCATGCTCCACTAGTGGAGAGGGCTAGGGCAGCTAGCTGGGCTAGCATGCTCCACTAGTGGAGAGGGCCAGGGCAGCTAGCAGGGCTAGCATGCTCCACAAGTGGAGAGGGTCAGGGCAGCTAGCTGGTCTAGCATGCTCCACTAGTGGAGAGGGCCAGGGCAGCTAGCTGGGCTAGCATGCTCCACTAGTGGAGAGGGCCAGGGCAGCTAGCTGGGCTAGCATGCTCCACTAGTGGAGAGGTCCAGGGCAGCTAGCTGGGCTAGCATGCTCCACTAGTGGAGAGGGCCAGGGCAGCTAGCTGGGCTAGCATGCTCCACTAGTGGAGAGGGCCAGGGCAGCTAGCTGGTCTAGCATGCTCCACAAGTGGAGAGGGTCAGGGCAGCTAGCTGGGCTAGTATGCTCCAATAGGTCCAGGGCAGCTAGCTGGTCTAGCATGCTCCACTAATGGAGAGGGCCAGGGCAGCTAGCTGGGCTAGCATGCTCCACTAGTGGAGAGGGCCAGGGCAGCTAGCTGGGCTAGCATGCTCCACTAGTGCCAGGGCAGTTAGCTGGGCTAGCAGGCTCCACTAGTGGAGAGGGCCAGGGCAGCTAGCTGGGCTAGAATGCTCCACTAGGGCCAAGGCAGCTAGCTGGGCTAGCATGCTCCACTGGTGGAGAGGTCCAGGGCAGTTAGCTGGGCTAGCAGGCTCCACTAGTGGAGAGGGCCAGGGCAGCTAGCTGGGCTAGCATGCTCCACTAAGGCCAGTGCTCCACTAGGGCCAGGGCAGCTAGCTGGGCTAGCATGCTCCACTAGGGCCAGGGTTGCTAGCTGGGCTAGCATGCTCCACTAGGGTCAGGGCAGCTAGCTGGGCTAGCATGCTCCACTAGTGGAGAGGGCCAGGGCTGCTAGCTGGGCTAGCATGCTCCACTAGGGCCAGGGCAGTTAGCTGGGCTAGCAGGCTCCACTAGTGGAGAGGGCCATGGCAGCTAGCTGGGCTAGCATGCTCCACTAGTGGAGAGGGCCAAAGCAGCTAGCTGGGCTAGCATGCTCCACTTGGGCTAGGGCAGCTAGCTGGGCTAGCATGCTCCACTAGGGTCAGGGCAGCTAGCTGGGCTAGCATGCTCCACTAGTGGAGAGGGCCAGGGCTGCTAGCTGGGCTAGCATGCTCCACTAGGGCCAGGGCAGTTAGCTGGGCTAGCATGCTCCACTAGTGGAGAGGTCCAGGGCAGCTAGCTGGGCTAGCATGCTCCACTAGGGCCAGGGCAGCTAGCTGGGCTAGCAGGCTCCACTAGTGGAGAGGGACAGGGCAGCTAGCTGGGCTAGCATGCTCCACTAGTGGAGAGGGCCAAGGCAGCTAGCTGGGCTAGCATGCTCCACTAGGGCCAGGGCAGTTAGCTGGGCTAGCAGGCTCCACTAGTGGAGAGGGCCAGGGCAGCTAGCTGGGCTAGAATGCTCCACTAGGGCCAGGGCAGCTAGCTGGGCTAGCATGCTCCACTAGTGGAGAGGTCCAGGGTAGTTAGCTGGGCTAGCAGGCTCCACTAGTGGAGAGGGCCAGGGCAGCTAGCTGGGCTAGCATGCTCCAATAGGTCCAGGGCAGCTAGCATGCTCCACTAGTGGAGAGGGCCAGGGAAGCTAGTTGTGCTAGCATGCTCCACTAGGGTCAGGGCAGCTAGCTGGGCTAGCATGCTCCACTAGTGGAGAGGGCCAGGGCTGCTAGCTGGGCTAGCATGCTCCACTAGGGCCAGGGCAGTTAGCTGGGCTAGCATGCTCCACTAGTGGAGAGGTCCAGGGCAGCTAGCTGGGCTAGCATGCTCCACTAGGGCCAGGGCAGCTAGCTGGGCTAGCAGGCTCCACTAGTGGAGAGGGACAGGGCAGCTAGCTGGGCTAGCATGCTCCACTAGTGGAGAGGGCCAAGGCAGCTAGCTGGGCTAGCATGCTCCACTAGGGCCAGGGCAGTTAGCTGGGCTAGCAGGCTCCACTAGTGGAGAGGGCCAGGGCAGCTAGCTGGGCTAGAATGCTCCACTAGGGCCAGGGCAGCTAGCTGGGCTAGCATGCTCCACTAGTGGAGAGGTCCAGGGTAGTTAGCTGGGCTAGCAGGCTCCACTAGTGGAGAGGGCCAGGGCAGCTAGCTGGGCTAGCATGCTCCAATAGGTCCAGGGCAGCTAGCATGCTCCACTAGTGGAGAGGGCCAGGGAAGCTAGTTGTGCTAGCATGCTCCACTAGGGCCATGGCAGCTAGCTGGGCTAGCATACTCCACTAGTGGAGAGGGCCAGGGCAGCTAGCTGGGCTAGCATGCTCCACTAGTGGAGAAGGCCAGGGCAGCTAGCTGGGCCAGCATGCTCCACTAGTGGAGAGTGCCAGGGCAGCTAGCTGGGCTAGCATGCTCCACTTGTGGAGAGGGCCAGGGCAGCTAGTTGGGCTAGCATGCTCCACTAGTGGAGAGGGCTAGGGCAGCTAGCTGGGCTAGCATGCTCCACTAGTGGAGAGGGCCAGGGCAGCTAGTTGGGCTAGCATGCTCCACTAGTGGAGAGGGCTAGGGCAGCTAGCTGGGCTAGCATGCTCCACTAGTGGAGAGGGCCAGGGCAGCTAGCTGGGCTAGCATGCTCCACTAGTGGAGAAGGCCAGGGCAGCTAGCTGGGCTAGCATGCTCCACTAGTGGAGAGGACCAGGGCAGCTAGCTGGGCTAGCATGCTCCACTAGTGGAGAGGGCCAGGGCAGCTAGCTGGGCTAGCATGCCCCACTAGTGGAGTGGGCCAGGGCAGCTAGCTGGGCTAGCATGCTCCACTAGTGGAGAGGGCCAGCGCAGCTAGCTGGGCTAGCATGCTCCAATAGGTCCAGGGCAGCTAGCTGGGCTAGGGAAGCTAGTTGTGCTAGCATGCTCCAGTAGGGCCAGGGCAGCTACCTGGGCTAGCATGCTCCACTAGTGGAGAGGGCAGGGTAGCTAGCTGGGCTAGCATGCTCCACTAGTGGAGAGGGCGAGGGCAGCTAGATGGGCTAGCATGCTCCACTAGTGGAGAGGGCCAGGGCAGCTAGCTGGGCTAGCATGCTCCACTAGTGGAGAGGGCCAGGGCTGCTAGCTGGGCTACCATGCTCCACTAGGGCCAGGGCAGTTAGCTGGGCTAGCATGCTCCACTAGTGGAGAGGTCCAGGGCAGCTAGCTGGGCTAGCATGCTCCACTAGGGCCAGGGCAGCTAGCTGGGCTAGCAGGCTCCACTAGTGGAGAGGGCCAGGGCAGCTAGCTGGGCTAGCATGCTCCCCTAGTGGAGAGGGCCAAGGCAGCTAGCTGGTCTAGCATGCTCCACTAGGGCCAGGGCAGCTAGCTGGGCTAGCATGCTCCACTAGTGCCAGGGCAGTTAGCTGGGCTAGCAGGCTCCACTAGTGGAGAGGGCCAGGGCAGCTAGCTGGGCTAGAATGCTCCACTAGGGCCAAGGCAGCTAGCTGGGCTAGCATGCTCCACTGGTGGAGAGGTCCAGGGCAGTTAGCTGGGCTAGCAGGCTCCACTAGTGGAGAGGGCCAGGGCAGCTAGCTGGGCTAGCATGCTCCACTAAGGCCAGTGCTCCACTAGGGCCAGGGCAGCTAGTTGGGCTAGCATGCTCCACTAGGGCCAGGGTAGCTAGCTGGGCTAGCATGCTCCACTAGGGTCAGGGCAGCTAGCTGGGCTAGCATGCTCCACTAGTGGAGAGGGCCAGGGCTGCTAGCTGGGCTAGCATGCTCCACTAGGGCCAGGGCAGTTAGCTGGGCTAGCAGGCTCCACTAGTGGAGAGGGCCATGGCAGCTAGCTGGGCTAGCATGCTCCACTAGTGGAGAGGGCCAAAGCAGCTAGCTGGGCTAGCATGCTCCACTTGGGCTAGGGCAGCTAGCTTGGCTAGCATGCTCCACTAGGGTCAGGGCAGCTAGCTGGGCTAGCATGCTCCACTAGTGGAGAGGGCCAGGGCTGCTAGCTGGGCTAGCATGCTCCACTAGGGCCAGGGCAGTTAGCTGGGCTAGCATGCTCCACTAGTGGAGAGGTCCAGGGCAGCTAGCTGGGCTAGCATGCTCCACTAGGGCCAGGGCAGCTAGCTGGGCTAGCAGGCTCCACTAGTGGAGAGGGACAGGGCAGCTAGCTGGGCGAGCATGCTCCACTAGTGGAGAGGGCCAAGGCAGCTAGCTGGGCTAGCATGCTCCACTAGGGCCTGGGCAGTTAGCTGGGCTAGCAGGCTCCACTAGTGGAGAGGGCCAGGGCAGCTAGCTGGGCTAGAATGCTCCACTAGGGCCAGGGCAGCTAGCTGGGCTAGCATGCTCCACTAGTGGAGAGGTCCAGGGTAGTTAGCTGGGCTAGCAGGCTCCACTAGTGGAGAGGGCCAGGGCAGCTAGCTGGGCTAGCATGCTCCAATAGGTCCAGGGCAGCTAGCATGCTCCACTAGTGGAGAGGGCCAGGGAAGCTAGTTGTGCTAGCATGCTCCACTAGGGCCATGGCAGCTAGCTTGGCTAGCATACTCCACTAGTGGAGAGGGCCAGGGCAGCTAGCTGGGCTAGCATGCTCCACTTGTGGAGAGGGCCAGGGCAGCTAGTTGGGCTAGCATGCTCCACTAGTGGAGAGGGCTAGGGCAGCTAGCTGGGCTAGCATGCTCCACTAGTGGAGAGGGCCAGGGCAGCTAGTTGGGCTAGCATGCTCCACTAGTGGAGAGGGCTAGGGCAGCTAGCTGGGCTAGCATGCTCCAATAGGTCCAGGGCAGCTAGCATGCTCCACTAGTGGAGAGGGCCAGGGAAGCTAGTTGTGCTAGCATGCTCCACTAGGGTCAGGGCAGCTAGCTGGGCTAGCATGCTCCACTAGTGGAGAGGGCCAGGGCTGCTAGCTGGGCTAGCATGCTCCACTAGGGCCAGGGCAGTTAGCTGGGCTAGCATGCTCCACTAGTGGAGAGGTCCAGGGCAGCTAGCTGGGCTAGCATGCTCCACTAGGGCCAGGGCAGCTAGCTGGGCTAGCAGGCTCCACTAGTGGAGAGGGACAGGGCAGCTAGCTGGGCTAGCATGCTCCACTAGTGGAGAGGGCCAAGGCAGCTAGCTGGGCTAGCATGCTCCACTAGGGCCAGGGCAGTTAGCTGGGCTAGCAGGCTCCACTAGTGGAGAGGGCCAGGGCAGCTAGCTGGGCTAGAATGCTCCACTAGGGCCAGGGCAGCTAGCTGGGCTAGCATGCTCCACTAGTGGAGAGGTCCAGGGTAGTTAGCTGGGCTAGCAGGCTCCACTAGTGGAGAGGGCCAGGGCAGCTAGCTGGGCTAGCATGCTCCAATAGGTCCAGGGCAGCTAGCATGCTCCACTAGTGGAGAGGGCCAGGGAAGCTAGTTGTGCTAGCATGCTCCACTAGGGCCATGGCAGCTAGCTGGGCTAGCATACTCCACTAGTGGAGAGGGCCAGGGCAGCTAGCTGGGCTAGCATGCTCCACTAGTGGAGAAGGCCAGGGCAGCTAGCTGGGCCAGCATGCTCCACTAGTGGAGAGTGCCAGGGCAGCTAGCTGGGCTAGCATGCTCCACTTGTGGAGAGGGCCAGGGCAGCTAGTTGGGCTAGCATGCTCCACTAGTGGAGAGGGCTAGGGCAGCTAGCTGGGCTAGCATGCTCCACTAGTGGAGAGGGCCAGGGCAGCTAGTTGGGCTAGCATGCTCCACTAGTGGAGAGGGCTAGGGCAGCTAGCTGGGCTAGCATGCTCCACTAGTGGAGAGGGCCAGGGCAGCTAGCTGGGCTAGCATGCTCCACTAGTGGAGAAGGCCAGGGCAGCTAGCTGGGCTAGCATGCTCCACTAGTGGAGAGGACCAGGGCAGCTAGCTGGGCTAGCATGCTCCACTAGTGGAGAGGGCCAGGGCAGCTAGCTGGGCTAGCATGCCCCACTAGTGGAGTGGGCCAGGGCAGCTAGCTGGGCTAGCATGCTCCACTAGTGGAGAGGGCCAGCGCAGCTAGCTGGGCTAGCATGCTCCAATAGGTCCAGGGCAGCTAGCTGGGCTAGGGAAGCTAGTTGTGCTAGCATGCTCCAGTAGGGCCAGGGCAGCTACCTGGGCTAGCATGCTCCACTAGTGGAGAGGGCAGGGTAGCTAGCTGGGCTAGCATGCTCCACTAGTGGAGAGGGCGAGGGCAGCTAGATGGGCTAGCATGCTCCACTAGTGGAGAGGGCCAGGGCAGCTAGCTGGGCTAGCATGCTCCACTAGTGGAGAGGGCCAGGGCTGCTAGCTGGGCTACCATGCTCCACTAGGGCCAGGGCAGTTAGCTGGGCTAGCATGCTCCACTAGTGGAGAGGTCCAGGGCAGCTAGCTGGGCTAGCATGCTCCACTAGGGCCAGGGCAGCTAGCTGGGCTAGCAGGCTCCACTAGTGGAGAGGGCCAGGGCAGCTAGCTGGGCTAGCATGCTCCCCTAGTGGAGAGGGCCAAGGCAGCTAGCTGGTCTAGCATGCTCCACTAGGGCCAGGGCAGCTAGCTGGGCTAGCATGCTCCACTAGTGCCAGGGCAGTTAGCTGGGCTAGCAGGCTCCACTAGTGGAGAGGGCCAGGGCAGCTAGCTGGGCTAGAATGCTCCACTAGGGCCAAGGCAGCTAGCTGGGCTAGCATGCTCCACTGGTGGAGAGGTCCAGGGCAGTTAGCTGGGCTAGCAGGCTCCACTAGTGGAGAGGGCCAGGGCAGCTAGCTGGGCTAGCATGCTCCACTAAGGCCAGTGCTCCACTAGGGCCAGGGCAGCTAGTTGGGCTAGCATGCTCCACTAGGGCCAGGGTAGCTAGCTGGGCTAGCATGCTCCACTAGGGTCAGGGCAGCTAGCTGGGCTAGCATGCTCCACTAGTGGAGAGGGCCAGGGCTGCTAGCTGGGCTAGCATGCTCCACTAGGGCCAGGGCAGTTAGCTGGGCTAGCAGGCTCCACTAGTGGAGAGGGCCATGGCAGCTAGCTGGGCTAGCATGCTCCACTAGTGGAGAGGGCCAAAGCAGCTAGCTGGGCTAGCATGCTCCACTTGGGCTAGGGCAGCTAGCTTGGCTAGCATGCTCCACTAGGGTCAGGGCAGCTAGCTGGGCTAGCATGCTCCACTAGTGGAGAGGGCCAGGGCTGCTAGCTGGGCTAGCATGCTCCACTAGGGCCAGGGCAGTTAGCTGGGCTAGCATGCTCCACTAGTGGAGAGGTCCAGGGCAGCTAGCTGGGCTAGCATGCTCCACTAGGGCCAGGGCAGCTAGCTGGGCTAGCAGGCTCCACTAGTGGAGAGGGACAGGGCAGCTAGCTGGGCGAGCATGCTCCACTAGTGGAGAGGGCCAAGGCAGCTAGCTGGGCTAGCATGCTCCACTAGGGCCTGGGCAGTTAGCTGGGCTAGCAGGCTCCACTAGTGGAGAGGGCCAGGGCAGCTAGCTGGGCTAGAATGCTCCACTAGGGCCAGGGCAGCTAGCTGGGCTAGCATGCTCCACTAGTGGAGAGGTCCAGGGTAGTTAGCTGGGCTAGCAGGCTCCACTAGTGGAGAGGGCCAGGGCAGCTAGCTGGGCTAGCATGCTCCAATAGGTCCAGGGCAGCTAGCATGCTCCACTAGTGGAGAGGGCCAGGGAAGCTAGTTGTGCTAGCATGCTCCACTAGGGCCATGGCAGCTAGCTTGGCTAGCATACTCCACTAGTGGAGAGGGCCAGGGCAGCTAGCTGGGCTAGCATGCTCCACTTGTGGAGAGGGCCAGGGCAGCTAGTTGGGCTAGCATGCTCCACTAGTGGAGAGGGCTAGGGCAGCTAGCTGGGCTAGCATGCTCCACTAGTGGAGAGGGCCAGGGCAGCTAGTTGGGCTAGCATGCTCCACTAGTGGAGAGGGCTAGGGCAGCTAGCTGGGCTAGCATGCTCCACTAGTGGAGAGGGCCAGGGCAGCTAGCTGGGCTAGCATGCTCCACTAGTGGAGAAGGCCAGGGCAGCTAGCTGGGCTAGCATGCTCCACTAGTGGAGAGGACCAGGGCAGCTAGCTGGGCTAGCATGCTCCACTAGTGGAGAGGGCCAGGGCAGCTAGCTGGGCTAGCATGCCCCACTAGTGGAGTGGGCCAGGGCAGCTAGCTGGGCTAGCATGCTCCACTAGTGGAGAGGGCCAGCGCAGCTAGCTGGGCTAGCATGCTCCAATAGGTCCAGGGCAGCTAGCTGGGCTAGGGAAGCTAGTTGTGCTAGCATGCTCCAGTAGGGCCAGGGCAGCTACCTGGGCTAGCATGCTCCACTAGTGGAGAGGGCCAGGGTAGCTAGCTGGGCTAGCATGCTCCACTAGTGGAGAGGGCCAGGGCAGCTAGCTGGGCTAGCATGCTCCACTAGGGCCAGGGCAGCTAGCTGGGCTAGCAGGCTCCACTAGTGGAGAGGGCCAGGGCAGCTAGCTGGGCTAGCATGCTCCACTAGTGGAGAGGGCCAAGGCAGCTAGCTGGGCTAGCATGCTCCACTAGGGCCAGGGCAGTTAGCTGGGCTAGCAGGCTCCACTAGTGGAGAGGGCCAGGGCAGCTAGATGGGCTAGAATGCTCCACTAGGGCCAGGGCAGCTAGCTGGGCTAGCATGTTCCACTAGTGGAGAGGTCCAGGGTAGTTAGCTGGGCTAGCAGGCTTCACTAGTGGAGAGGGCCAGGGCAGCTAGCTGGGCTAGCATGCTCCAATAGGTCCAGGGCAGCTAGCATGCTCCACTAGTGGAGAGGGCCAGGGAAGCTAGTTGTGCTAGCATGCTCCACTAGGGCCATGGCAGCTAGCTGGGCTAGCATGCTCCACTAGTGGAGAGGGCCAGGGCAGCTAGCTGGGCCAGCATGCTCCACTAGTGGAGATTGCCAGGGCAGCTAGCTGGGCTAGCATGCTCCACTTGTGGAGAGGGCCAGGGCAGCTAGCTGGGCTAGCATGCTCCACTAGTGGAGAGGGCCAGCGCAGCTAGCTGGGCTAGCATGCTCCAATAGGTCCAGGGCAGCTAGCTGGGCTAGGGAAGCTAGTTGTGCTAGCATGCTCCAGTAGGGCCAGGGCAGCTACCTGGGCTAGCATGCTCCACTAGTGGAGAGGGCCAGGGCAGCTAGCTGGGCTAGCATGCTCCACTAGTGGAGAGGGCCAGGGCAGCTAGCTGGGCTAGCATGCTCCACTAGTGGAGAGGGCCAGGGCAGCTAGCTGGGCTAGCATGCTCCACTAGTGGAGAGGGCCAGGGCAGCTAGCTGGGCTAGCATGCTCCACTAGTGGAGAGGGCTAGGGCAGCTAGCTGGGCTAGTATGCTCCACTAGTGGAGAGGTCCAGGGCAGCTAGCTGGGCTAGCATGGTCCACTAGGGCCAGGGAAACTAGTTGGGCTAGCATGTTCCACTAGGGTCAGGGCAGCTAGCTGGGCTAGCATGCTCCACTAGTGGAGAGGGCCAGGGCAGCTGGCTGGGCTAGCATGCTCCACTTGTGGAGAGGGCCAGGGCAGCTTGATGGGCTAGCATGCTCCACTAGTGGAGAGGGCCAGGGCAGCTAGCTGGGCTAGCATGCTCCACTAGTGGAGAGGGCCAGGGCAGCTAGCTGGGCTAGCATGCTCAACAAGTGGAGAGGGTAAGGGCAGCTAGCTGGGCTAGCATGCTCCAATAGGTCCAGGGCAGCTAGCTGGTCTAGCATGCTCCACTAGTGGAGAGGGCCAGGGCAGCTAGCTGTGCTAGCATGCTCCACTAGTGGAGAGGGCCAGGGCAGCTAGCTGGGCTAGCATGCTCCACTAGTGGAGAGGGCCAGGGCAGCTAGCTGGGCTAGCATGCTCCACTAGTGGAGAGGTCCAGGGCAGCTAGCTGGGCTAACATGCTCCACTAGGGCCAGGGCAGCTAGCTGGACTAGCAGGCTCCACTAGTGGATAGGGCCAGGGCAGCTAGCTGGGCTAGCATGCTCCACTAGTGGAGAGGGCCAAGGCAGCTAGCTGGGCTAGCATGCTCCACTAGGGCCAGGGCAGCTAGCTGGGCTAGCATGCTCCACTAGTGGAGAGGGCCAGGGCTGCTAGCTGGGCTAGCATGCTCCACTAGTGGAGAGGGCCAGGGCTGCTAGCTGGGCTAGCATGCTCCACTAGGGCCAGGGCAGTTAGCTGGGCTAGCAGGCTCCACTAGTGGAGAGGGCCAGGGCAGCTAGCTGGGCTAGAATGCTCCACTAGGGCCAGGGCAGCTAGCTGGGCTAGCATGCTCCACTAGTGGAGAGGTCCAGGGCAGTTAGCTGGGCTAGCAGGCTCCACTAGTGGAGAGGGCCAGGGCAGCTAGCTGGGCTAGCATGCTCCACTAAGGCCAGGGCAGCTAGCTGGGCTAGCATGCTCCACTAGTGGAGAGGGCCAGGGCAGCTAGCTGGGCTAGCATGCTCCACTAGTGGAGTGGGCCAAGGCAGCTAGCTGGGCTAGCATGCTCCACTAGGGCCAGGGCAGCTAGCTGGGCTAGCATGCTCCACTAGGGCCAGGGCAGCTAGCTGGGCTAGCATGCTCCACTAGGGTCAGGGCAGCTAGCTGGGCTAGCATGCTCCACTAGTGGAGATGGGCCAGGGCTGCTAGCTGGGCTAGCATGCTCCACTAGTGGAGAGGGCCAGGGCAGCTAGCTGGGCTAGCATGCTCCACTAGTGGAGAGGGCCAGGGCAGCTAGCTGGGCTAGCATGCTCCACTAGTGGAGAGGGCCACGGCAGCTAGCTGGGCTAGTAGGCTCCACTAGTGGAGAGGGCCAAGGCAGCTAGCTGGGCTAGCATGCTCCACTAGTGGAGAGGGCCAAGGCAGCTAGCTGGGCTAGCATGCTCCACTAGGGCCAGGGCAGCTAGCTGGGCTAGCATGCTCCACTAGGGCTAGGGCAGCTAGCTGGGCTAGCATGCTCCACTAGGGCCAGGGCAACTAGCTGGGCTAGCATGCTCCACTAGAGCCAGGGCAGCTAGCTGGGCTAGCATGCTCCACTAGGGCCAGGGCAGCTAGCCGGGCTAGCATCCTCCACTAGTGGAGAGGGCCAAGGCAGCAATCTGGGCTAGCATGCTCCACTAGGGCCAGGGCAGCTAGCTGGGCTAGCATGTTCCACTAGTGGAGAGGGCCAGGGCTGCTAGCTGGGCTAGCATGCTCCACTAGTGGAGAGGGCCAGGGCTGCTAGCTGGGCTAGCATGCTCCACTAGGGCCAGGGCAGTTAGCTGGGCTAGCAGGCTCCACTAGTGGAGAGGGCCAGGGCAGCTAGCTGGGCTAGAATGCTCCACCAGGGCCAGGGCAGCTAGTTGGGCTAGCATGCTCCACTAGTGGAGAGGTCCAGGGCAGTTAGCTGGGCTAGCAGGCTCCACTAGTGGAGAGGGCCAGGGCAGCTAGCTGGGCTACCATGCTCCACTAAGGCCAGGGCAGCTAGCTGGGCTAGCATGCTCCACTAGTGGAGAGGTCCAGGGCAGCTAGCTGGGCTACCATGCTCCACTAGGGCCAGGGCAGCTAGCTGGGCTAGAAGGCTCCACTAGTGGAGAGGGCCAGGGCAGCTAGCTGGGCTAGCATGCTCCACTAGTGGAGTGGGCCAAGGCAGCTAGCTGGGCTAGCATGCTCCACTAGGGCCAGGGCAGCTAGCTGGGCTAGCATGCTCCACTAGGGCCAGGGCAGCTAGCTGGGCTAGCATGCTCCACTAGGGTCAGGGCAGCTAGCTGGGCTAGCATGCTCCACTAGTGGAGAGGGCCAGGGCTGCTAGCTGGGCTAGCATGCTCCACTAGGGCCAGGGCAGTTAGCTGGGCTAGCAGGCTCCACTAGTGGAGAGGGCCAGGGCAGCTAGCTGGGCTAGCATGCTCCACTAGTGGAGAGGGCCAAAGCAGCTAGCTGGGCTAGCATGCTCCACTAGTGGAGTGAGCCAAGGTAGCTAGCTGGGCTAGCATGCTCCACTAGGGCCAGGGCAGCTAGCTGGGCTAGCATGCTCCACTTGGGCAAGGGCAGCTAGCTGGGCTAGCATGCTCCACTAGGGTCAGGGCAGCTAGCTGGGCTAGCATGCTCCACTAGTGGAGAGGGCCAGGGCAGCTAGCTGGGCTAGCATGCTCTACTAGTGGAGAGGGCCAGGGCAGCTAGCTGGGCTAGCATGCTCCACTAGTGGAGAGGGCCAGGGCAGCTAGCTGGGCTAGCATGCTCCACTAGTGGAGAGGGCCAGGGCAGCTAGCTGGGCTAGCATGCTCCACTAGTGGAGAGGGCCAGGGCAGCTAGCTGGGCTAGCATGCTCCACAAGTGGAGAGGGCCAGGGCAGCTAGCTGGGCTAGCATGATCCAATAGGTCCAGGGCAGCTAGCATGCTCCACTAGTGGAGAGGGCCAGGGAAGCTAGTTGTGCTAGCATGCTCCACTAGGGCCATGGCAGCTAGCTGGGCTAGCATGCTCCACTACTGGAGAAGGCCAGGGCAGCTAGCTGGGCCAGCATGCTCCACTAGTGGAGAGTGCCAGGGCAGCTAGCTGGGCTAGCATGCTCCACTTGTGGAGAGGGCCAGGGCAGCTAGTTGGGCTAGCATGCTCCACTAGTGGAGAGGGCTAGGGCAGCTAGCTGGGCTAGCATGCTCCACTAGTGGAGAGGGCCAGGGCAGCTAGTTGGGCTAGCATGCTCCACTAGTGGAGAGGGCCAGGGCAGCTAGCTGGGCTAGCATGCTCAACAAGTGGAGAGGGTAAGGGCAGCTAGCTGGGCTAGCATGCTCCAATAGGTCCAGGGCAGCTAGCTGATCTAGCATGCTCCACTAGTGGAGAGGGCCAGGGCAGCTAGCTGTGCTAGCATGCTCCACTAGTGGAGAGGGCCAGGGCAGCTAGCTGGGCTAGCATGCTCCACTAGTGGAGAGGGCCAGGGCAGCTAGCTGGGCTAGCATGCTCCACTAGTGGAGAGGTCCAGGGCAGCTAGCTGGGCTAACATGCTCCACTAGGGCCAGGGCAGCTAGCTGGACTAGCAGGCTCCACTAGTGGAGAGGGCCAGGGCAGCTAGCTGGGCTAGCATGCTCCACTAGTGGAGAGGGCCAAGGCAGCTAGCTGGGCTAGCATGCTCCACTAGGGCCAGGGCAGCTAGCTGGGCTAGCATGCTCCACTAGTGGAGAGGGCCAGGGCTGCTAGCTGGGCTAGCATGCTCCACTAGTGGAGAGGGCCAGGGCTGCTAGCTGGGCTAGCATGCTCCACTAGGGCCAGGGCAGTTAGCTGGGCTAGCAGGCTCCACTAGTGGAGAGGGCCAGGGCAGCTAGCTGGGCTAGAATGCTCCACTAGGGCCAGGGCAGCTAGCTGGGCTAGCATACTCCACTAGTGGAGAGGTCCAGGGCAGTTAGCTGGGCTAGCAGGCTCCACTAGTGGAGAGGGCCAGGGCAGCTAGCTTTGCTAGCATGCTCCACTAAGGCCAGGGCAGCTAGCTGGGCTAGCATGCTCCACTAGTGGAGAGGGCCAGGGCAGCTAGCTGGGCTAGCATGCTCCACTAGTGGAGTGGGCCAAGGCAGCTAGCTGGGCTAGCATGCTCCACTAGGGCCAGGGCAGCTAGCTGGGCTAGCATGCTCCACTAGGGCCAGGGCAGCTAGCTGGGCTAGCATGCTCCACTAGGGTCAGGGCAGCTAGCTGGGCTAGCATGCTCCACTAGTGGAGATGGGCCAGGGCTGCTAGCTGGGCTAGCATGCTCTACTAGGGCCAGGGCAGTTAGCTGGGCTAGCAGGCTCCACTAGTGGAGAGGGCCAGGGCAGCTAGCTGGGCTAGCATGCTCCACTAGTGGAGAGGGCCAAAGCAGCTAGCTGGGCTAGCATGCTCCACTAGTGGAGTGGGCCAAGGCAGCTAGCTGGGCTAGCATGCTCCACTAGGGCCAGGGCAGCTAGCTGGGCTAGCATGCTCCACTTGGGCCAGGGCAGCTAGCTGGGCTAGCATGCTCCACTAGGGTCAGGGCAGCTAACTGGGCTAGCATGCTCCACTAGTGGAGAGGGCCAGGGCTGCTAGCTGGGCTAGCATGCTCCACTAGGGCCAGGGCAGTTAGCTGGGCTAGCAGGCTCCACTAGTGGAGAGGGCCAGGGCAGCTAGCTGGGATAGCATGCTCCACTAGTGGAGAGGGCCAGGGCAGCTAGCTGGGCTAGCATGCTCCACTAGTGGAGAGGGCCAGGGCAGCTAGCTGGGCTAGCATGCTCCACTAGTGGAGAGGGCCAGGGCAGCTAGCTGGGCTAGCATGCTCCACAAGTGGAGAGGGTCAGGGCAGCTAGCTGGGATAGCATGCTCCAATAGGTCCAGGGCAGCTAGCTGGTCTAGCATGCTCCACTAGTGGAGAGGGCCAGGGCAGCTAGCTGTGCTAGCATGCTCCACTAGTGGAGAGGGCCAGGGCAGCTAGCTGGGCTAGCATGCTCCACTAGTGGAGAGGGCCAGGGCAGCTAGCTGGGCTAGCATGCTCCACTAGTGGAGAGGGCCACGGCAGCTAGCTGGGCTAGTAGGCTCCACTAGTGGAGAGGGCCAAGGCAGCTAGCTGGGCTAGCATGCTCCACTAGTGGAGAGGGCCAAGGCAGCTAGCTGGGCTAGCATGCTCCACTAGGGCCAGGGCAGCTAGCTGGGCTAGCATGCTCCACTAGGGCTAGGGCAGCTAGCTGGGCTAGCATGCTCCACTAGGGCCAGGGCAACTAGCTGGGCTAGCATGCTCCACTAGAGCCAGGGCAGCTAGCTGGGCTAGCATGCTCCACTAGGGCCAGGGCAGCTAGCTGGGCTAGCATGCTCCACTAGGGCCAGGGCAGCTAGCCGGGCTAGCATCCTCCACTAGTGGAGAGGGCCAAGGCAGCAATCTGGGCTAGCATGCTCCACTAGGGCCAGGGCAGCTAGCTGGGCTAGCATGTTCCACTAGTGGAGAGGGCCAGGGCTGCTAGCTGGGCTAGCATGCTCCACTAGTGGAGAGGGCCAGGGCTGCTAGCTGGGCTAGCATGCTCCACTAGGGCCAGGGCAGTTAGCTGGGCTAGCAGGCTCCACTAGTGGAGAGGGCCAGGGCAGCTAGCTGGGCTAGAATGCTCCACCAGGGCAAGGGCAGCTAGTTGGGCTAGCATGCTCCACTAGTGGAGAGGTCCAGGGCAGTTAGCTGGGCTAGCAGGCTCCACTAGTGGAGAGGGCCAGGGCAGCTAGATGGGCTAGCATGCTCCACTAGTGGAGAGGGCCAGGGCAGCTAGCTGGGCTACCATGCTCCACTAAGGCCAGGGCAGCTAGCTGGGCTAGCATGCTCCACTAGTGGAGAGGTCCAGGGCAGCTAGCTGGGCTACCATGCTCCACTAGGGCCAGGGCAGCTAGCTGGGCTAGAAGGCTCCACTAGTGGAGAGGGCCAGGGCAGCTAGCTGGGCTAGCATGCTCCACTAGTGGAGTGGGCCAAGGCAGCTAGCTGGGCTAGCATGCTCCACTAGGGCCAGGGCAGCTAGCTGGGCTAGCATGCTCCACTAGGGCCAGGGCAGCTAGCTGGGCTAGCATGCTCCACTAGGGTCAGGGCAGCTAGCTGGGCTAGCATGCTCCACTAGTGGAGAGGGCCAGGGCTGCTAGCTGGGCTAGCATGCTCCACTAGGGCCAGGGCAGTTAGCTGGGCTAGCAGGCTCCACTAGTGGAGAGGGCCAGGGCAGCTAGCTGGGCTAGAATGCTCCACCAGGGCAAGGGCAGCTAGTTGGGCTAGCATGCTCCACTAGTGGAGAGGTCCAGGGCAGTTAGCTGGGCTAGCAGGCTCCACTAGTGGAGAGGGCCAGGGCAGCTAGCTGGGCTACCATGCTCCACTAAGGCCAGGGCAGCTAGCTGGGCTAGCATGCTCCACTAGTGGAGAGGTCCAGGGCAGCTAGCTGGGCTACCATGCTCCACTAGGGCCAGGGCAGCTAGCTGGGCTAGAAGGCTCCACTAGTGGAGAGGGCCAGGGCAGCTAGCTGGGCTAGCATGCTCCACTAGTGGAGTGGGCCAAGGCAGCTAGCTGGGCTAGCATGCTCCACTAGGGCCAGGGCAGCTAGCTGGGCTAGCATGCTCCACTAGGGCCAGGGCAGCTAGCTGGGCTAGCATGCTCCACTAGGGTCAGGGCAGCTAGCTGGGCTAGCATGCTCCACTAGTGGAGAGGGCCAGGGCTGCTAGCTGGGCTAGCATGCTCCACTAGGGCCAGGGCAGTTAGCTGGGCTAGCAGGCTCCACTAGTGGAGAGGGCCAGGGCAGATAGCTGGGCTAGCATGCTCCACTAGTGGAGAGGGCCAAAGCATCTAGCTGGGCTAGCATGCTCCACTAGTGGAGTGAGCCAAGGTAGCTAGCTGGGCTAGCATGCTCCACTAGGGCCAGGGCAGCTAGCTGGGCTAGCATGCTCCACTTGGGCAAGGGCAGCTAGCTGGGCTAGCATGCTCCACTAGGGTCAGGGCAGCTAGCTGGGCTAGCATGCTCCACTAGTGGAGAGTGCCAGGGCAGCTAGCTGGGCTAGCATGCTCCACTTGTGGAGAGGGCCAGGGCAGCTAGTTGGGCTAGCATGCTCCACTAGTGGAGAGGGCTAGGGCAGCTAGCTGTGCTAGCATGCTCCACTGGTGGAGAGGGCCAGGGCAGCTAGCTGGGCTAGCATGCTCCACTAGTGGAGAGGGCCAGGGCAGCTAGCTGGGCTAGCATGCTCCACTAGTGGAGAGGTCCAGGGCAGCTAGCTGGGCTAACATGCTCCACTAGGGCCAGGGCAGCTAGCTGGACTAGCAGGCTCCACTAGTGGAGAGGGCCAGGGCAGCTAGCTGGGCTAGCATGCTCCACTAGTGGAGAGGGCCAAGGCAGCTAGCTGGGCTAGCATGCTCCACTAGGGCCAGGGCAGCTAGCTGGGCTAGCATGCTCCACTAGTGGAGAGGGCCAGGGCTGCTAGCTGGGCTAGCATGCTCCACTAGTGGAGAGGGCCAGGGCTGCTAGCTGGGCTAGCATGCTCCACTAGGGCCAGGGCAGTTAGCTGGGCTAGCAGGCTCCACTAGTGGAGAGGGCCAGGGCAGCTAGCTGGGCTAGCATGCTCCACTAGGGCCAGGGCAGCTAGCTGGGCTAGCATGCTCCACTAGGGCCAGGGCAGCTAGCTGGGCTAGCATGCTCCACTAAGGCCAGGGCAGCTAGCTGTGCTAGCATGCTCCACTAGTGGAGAGGGCCAGGGCAGCTAGCTGGGCTAGCATGCTCCACTAGTGGAGAGGGCCAGGGCAGTTAGCTGGGCTAGCAGGCTCCACTAGTGGAGAGGGCCAGGGCAGCTAGCTGGGCTAGAATGCTCCACTAGGGCCAGGGCAGCTAGCTGGGCTAGCATGCTCCTCTAGTGGAGAGGTCCAGGGCAGTTAGCTGGGCTAGCAGGCTCCACTAGTGGAGAGGGCCAGGGCAGCTAGCTGGGCTAGCATGCTCCACTAAGGCCAGGGCAGCTAGCTGGGCTAGCATGCTCCACTAGTGGAGAGGGCCAGGGCAGCTAGCTGGGCTAGCATGCTCCACTAGTGGAGTGGGCCAAGGCAGCTAGCTGGGCTAGCATGCTCCACTAGGGCCAGGGCAGCTAGCTGGGCTAGCATGCTCCACTAGGGCCAGGGCAGCTAGCTGGGCTAGCATGCTCCACTAGGGTCAGGGCAGCTAGCTGGGCTAGCATGCTCCACTAGTGGAGATGGGCCAGGGCTGATAGCTGGGCTAGCATGCTCTACTAGGGCCAGGGCAGTTAGCTGGGCTAGCAGGCTCCACTAGTGGAGAGGGCCAGGGCAGCTAGCTGGGCTAGCATGCTCCACTAGTGGAGAGGGCCAAAGCAGCTAGCTGGGCTAGCATGCTCCACTAGTGGAGTGGGCCAAGGCAGCTAGCTGGGCTAGCATGCTCCACTAGGGCCAGGGCAGCTAGCTGGGCTAGCATGCTCCACTTGGGCCAGGGCAGCTAGCTGGGCTAGCATGCTCCACTAGGGTCAGGGCAGCTAACTGGGCTAGCATGCTCCACTAGTGGAGAGGGCCAGGGCTGCTAGCTGGGCTAGCATGCTCCACTAGGGCCAGGGAAGTTAGCTGGGCTAGCAGGCTCCACTAGTGGAGAGGGCCAGGGCAGCTAGCTGGGATAGCATGCTCCACTAGTGGAGAGGGCCAGGGCAGCTTGCTGGGCTAGCATGCTCCACTAGTGGAGAGGGCCAGGGCAGCTAGCTGGGCTAGCATGCTCCACTAGTGGAGAGGGCCAGGGCAGCTAGCTGGGCTAGCATGCTCCACAAGTGGAGAGGGTCAGGGCAGCTAGCTGGGATAGCATGCTCCAATAGGTCCAGGGCAGCTAGCTGGTCTAGCATGCTCCACTAGTGGAGAGGGCCAGGGCAGCTAGCTGTGCTAGCATGCTCCACTAGTGGAGAGGGCCAGGGCAGCTAGCTGGGCTAGCATGCTCCACTAGTGGAGAGGGCCAGGGCAGCTAGCTGGGCTAGCATGCTCCACTAGTGGAGAGGGCCACGGCAGCTAGCTGGGCTAGTAGGCTCCACTAGTGGAGAGGGCCAAGGCAGCTAGCTGGGCTAGCATGCTCCACTAGTGGAGAGGGCCAAGGCAGCTAGCTGGGCTAGCATGCTCCACTAGGGCCAGGGCAGCTAGCTGGGCTAGCATGCTCCACTAGGGCTAGGGCAGCTAGCTGGGCTAGCATGCTCCACTAGGGCCAGGGCAACTAGCTGGGCTAGCATGCTCCACTAGAGCCAGGGCAGCTAGCTGGGCTAGCATGCTCCACTAGGGCCAGGGCAGCTAGCTGGGCTAGCATGCTCCACTAGGGCCAGGGCAGCTAGCCGGGCTAGCATCCTCCACTAGTGGAGAGGGCCAAGGCAGCAATCTGGGCTAGCATGCTCCACTAGGGCCAGGGCAGCTAGCTGGGCTAGCATGTTCCACTAGTGGAGAGGGCCAGGGCTGCTAGCTGGGCTAGCATGCTCCACTAGTGGAGAGGGCCAGGGCTGCTAGCTGGGCTAGCATGCTCCACTAGGGCCAGGGCAGTTAGCTGGGCTAGCAGGCTCCACTAGTGGAGAGGGCCAGGGCAGCTAGCTGGGCTAGAATGCTCCACCAGGGCCAGGGCAGCTAGTTGGGCTAGCATGCTCCACTAGTGGAGAGGTCCAGGGCAGTTAGCTGGGCTAGCAGGCTCCACTAGTGGAGAGGGCCAGGGCAGCTAGCTGGGCTACCATGCTCCACTAAGTCCAGGGCAGCTAGCTGGGCTAGCATGCTCCACTAGTGGAGAGGTCCAGGGCAGCTAGCTGGGCTACCATGCTCCACTAGGGCCAGGGCAGCTAGCTGGGCTAGAAGGCTCCACTAGTGGAGAGGGCCAGGGCAGCTAGCTGGGCTAGCATGCTCCACTAGTGGAGTGGGCCAAGGCAGCTAGCTGGGCTAGCATGCTCCACTAGGGCCAGGGCAGCTAGCTGGGCTAGCATGCTCCACTAGGGCCAGGGCAGCTAGCTGGGCTAGCATGCTCCACTAGGGTCAGGGCAGCTAGCTGGGCTAGCATGCTCCACTAGTGGAGAGGGCCAGGGCTGCTAGCTGGGCTAGCATGCTCCACTAGGGCCAGGGCAGTTAGCTGGGCTAGCAGGCTCCACTAGTGGAGAGGGCCAGGGCAGCTAGCTGGGCTAGCATGCTCCACTAGTGGAGAGGGCCAAAGCAGCTAGCTGGGCTAGCATGCTCCACTAGTGGAGTGAGCCAAGGTAGCTAGCTGGGCTAGCATGCTCCACTAGGGCCAGGGCAGTTAGCTGGGCTAGCATGCTCCACTTGGGCAAGGGCAGCTAGCTGGGCTAGCATGCTCCACTAGGGTCAGGGCAGCTAGCTGGGCTAGCATGCTCCACTAGTGGAGAGGGCCAGGGCTGATAGCTGGGCTGGCATGCTCCACTAGGGCCAGGGCAGTTAGCTGGGCTAGCAGGCTCCACTAGTGGAGAGGGCCAGGGCAGCTAGCTGGGCTAGCATGCTCCACTAGTGGAGAGGGCCAAAGCAGCTAGCTGGGCTAGCATGCTCCACTAGGGCCAGGGCAACTAGCTGGGCTAGCATGCTCCACTAGGGTCAGGGCAGCTAGCTGGGCTAGCATGCTCCACTAGTGGAGAGGGCCAGGGCAGCTAGCTGGGCTAGCATGCTCTACTAGTGGAGAGGGCCAGGGCAGCTAGCTGGGCTAGCATGCTCCACTAGTGAAGAGGGCCAGGGCAGCTAGCTGGGCTAGCATGCTCCACTAGTGGAGAGGGCCAGGGCAGCTAGCTGGGCAAGCATGCTCCACTAGTGGAGAGGGCCAGGGCAGCTAGCTGGGCTAGCATGCTCCACAAGTGGAGAGGGCCAGGGCAGCTAGCTGGGCTAGCATGCTCCAATAGGTCCAGGGCAGCTAGCATGCTCCACTAGTGGAGAGGGCCAGGGAAGCTAGTTGTGCTAGCATGCTCCACTAGGGCCATGGCAGCTAGCTGGGCTAGCATGCTCCACTAGTGGAGAGGGCCAGGGCAGCTAGCTGGGCTAGCATGCTCCACTAGTGGAGAAGGCCAGGGCAGCTAGCTGGGCCAGCATGCTCCACTAGTGGAGAGTGCCAGGGCAGCTAGCTGGGCTAGCATGCTCCACTTGTGGAGAGGGCCAGGGCAGCTAGTTGGGCTAGCATGCTCCACTAGTGGAGAGGGCTAGGGCAGCTAGCTGGGCTAGCATGCTCCACTAGTGGAGAGGGCCAGGGCAGCTAGTTGGGCTAGCATGCTCCACTAGTGGAGAGGGCCAGGGCAGCTAGCTGGGCTAGCATGCTCCACTAGTGGAGAAGGCCAGGGCAGCTAGCTGGGCTAGCATGCTCCACTAGTGGAGAGGGCCAGGGCAGCTAGCTGGGCTAGCATGCTCCACTAGTGGAGAGGGCCAGGGCAGCTAGCTGGGCTAGCATGCTCCACTAGTGGAGAGGGCCAGGGCAGCTAGCAGGGCTAGCATGCTCCACTAGTGGAGAGGGCCAGCGCAGCTAGCTGGGCTAGCATGCTCCAATAGGTCCAGGGCAGCTAGCTGGGCTAGGGAAGCTAGTTGTGCTAGCATGCTCCAGTAGGGCCAGGGCAGCTACCTGGGCTAGCATGCTCCACTAGTGGAGAGGGCCAGGGCAGCTAGCTGGGCTAGCATGCTCCACTAGTGGAGAGGGCCAGGGCAGCTAGCTGGGCTAGCATGCTCCACTAGTGGAGAGGGCTAGGGCAGCTAGCTGGGCTAGCATGCTCCACTAGTGGAGAGGTCCAGGGCAGCTAGCTGGGCTAGCATGGTCCACTAGGGCCAGGGAAACTAGCTGGGCTAGCATGTTCCACTAGGGTCAGGGCAGCTAGCTGGGCTAGCATGCTCCACTAGTGGAGAGGGCCAGGGCAGCTGGCTGGGCTAGCATGCTCCACTTGTGGAGAGGGCCAGGGCAGCTTGCTGGGCTAGCATGCTCCACTAGTGGAGAGGGCCAGGGCAGCTAGCTGGGCTAGCATGCTCCACTAGTGGAGAGGGCCAGGGCAGCTAGCTGGGCTAGCATGCTCAACAAGTGCAGAGGGTAAGGGCAGCTAGCTGGGCTAGCATGCTCCAATAGGTCCAGGGCAGCTAGCTGGTCTAGCATGCTCCACTAGTGGAGAGGGCCAAGGCAGCTAGCTGTTCTAGCATGCTCCACTAGTGGAGAGGGCCAGGGCAGCTAGCTGGGCTAGCATGCTCCACTAGTGGAGAGGGCCAGGGCAGCTAGCTGGGCTAGCATGCTCCACTAGTGGAGAGGTCCAGGGCAGCTAGCTGGGCAAACATGCTCCACTAGGGCCAGGGCAGCTAACTGGACTAGCAGGCTCCACTAGTGGAGAGGGCCAGGGCAGCTAGCTGGGCTAGCATGCTCCACTAGTGGAGAGGGCCAAGGCAGCTAGATTGGCTAGCATGCTCCACTAGGGCCAGGGCAGCTAGCTGGGCTAGCATGCTCCACTAGTGGAGAGGGCCAGGGCTGCTAGCTGGGCTAGCATGCTCCACTAGTGGAGAGGGCCAGGGCTGCTAGCTGGGCTAGCATGCTCCACTAGGGCCAGGGCAGTTAGCTGGGCTAGCAGGCTCCACTAGTGGAGAGGGCCAGGGCAGCTAGCTGGGCTAGAATGCTCCACTAGGGCCAGGGCAGCTAGCTGGGCTAGCATGCTCCACTAGTGGAGAGGTCCAGGGCAGTTAGCTGGGCTAGCAGGCTCCACTAGTGGAGAGGGCCAGGGCAGCTAGCTGGGCTAGCATGCTCCACTAAGGCCAGGGCAGCTAGCTGGGCTAGCATGCTCCACTAGTGGAGAGGTCCAGGGCAGCTAGCTGGACTAGCATGCTCCACTAGGGCCAGGGCAGCTAACTGGGCTAGAAGGCTCCACTAGTGGAGAGGGCCAGGGCAGCTAGCTGGGTTAGCATGCTCCACTAGTGGAGTGGGCCAAGGCAGCTAGCTGGGCTAGCATGCTCCACTAGGGCCAGGGCAGCTAGCTGGGCTAGCATGCTCCACTAGGGCCAGGGCAGCTAGCTGGGCTAGCATGCTCCACTAGGGTCAGGGCAGCTAGCTGGGCTAGCATGCTCCACTAGTGGAGATGGGCCAGGGCTGCTAGCTAGGCTAGCATGCTCTACTAGGGCCAGGGCAGTTAGCTGGGCTAGCAGGCTCCACTAGTGGAGAGGGCCAGGGCAGCTAGCTGGGCTAGCATGCTCCACTAGTGGAGAG
The DNA here is from genome assembly GCA_963931865.1 of Axinella damicornis. Classification (NCBI taxonomy): domain Eukaryota; kingdom Metazoa; phylum Porifera; class Demospongiae; order Axinellida; family Axinellidae; genus Axinella; species Axinella damicornis. The sequence goes on along the minus strand of OZ007516.1, from coordinate 325,570 downwards.
GGCCAAAGCAGCTAGCTGGGCTAGCATGCTCCACTAGTGGAGTGGGCCAAGGCAGCTAGCTGGGCTAGCATGCTCCACTAGGGCCAGGGCAGCTAGCTGGGCTAGCATGCTCAACTTGGGCCAGGGCAGCTAGCTGGGCTAGCATGCTCCACCAGGGTCAGGGCAGCTAACTGGGCTAGCATGCTCCACTAGTGGAGAGGGCCAGGGCTGCTAGCTGGGCTAGCATGCTCCACTAGGGCCAGGGCAGTTAGCTGGGCTAGCAGGCTCCACTAGTGGAGAGGGCCAGGGCAGCTAGCTGGGATAGCATGCTCCACTAGTGGAGAGGGCCAGGGCAGCTAGCTGGGCTAGCATGCTCCACTAGTGGAGAGGGCCAGGGCAGCTAGCTGGGCTAGCATGCTCCACTAGTGGAGAGGGCCAGGGCAGCTAGCTGGGCTAGCATGCTCCACAAGTGGAGAGGGTCAGGGCAGCTAGCTGGGATAGCATGCTCCAATAGGTCCAGGGCAGCTAGCTGGTCTAGCATGCTCCACTAGTGGAGAGGGCCAGGGCAGCTAGCTGTGCTAGCATGCTCCACTAGTGGAGAGGGCCAGGGCAGCTAACTGGGCTAGCATGCTCCACTAGTGGAGAGGGCCAGGGCAGCTAGCTGGGCTAGCATGCTCCACTAGTGGAGAGGGCCACGGCAGCTAGCTGGGCTAGTAGGCTCCACTAGTGGAGAGGGCCAAGGCAGCTAGCTGGGCTAGCATGCTCCACTAGTGGAGAGGGCCAAGGCAGCTAGCTGGGCTAGCATGCTCCACTAGGGCCAGGGCAGCTAGCTGGGCTAGCATGCTCCTCTAGGGCTAGGGCAGCTAGCTGGGCTAGCATGCTCCACTAGGGCCAGGGCAACTAGCTGGGCTAGCATGCTCCACTAGAGCCAGGGCAGCTAGCTGGGCTAGCATGCTCCACTAGGGCCAGGGCAGCTAGCTGGGCTAGCATGCTCCACTAGGGCCAGGGCAGCTAGCCGGGCTAGCATGCTCCACTAGGGCCAGGGCAGCTAGCTGGGCTAGCATGCTCCACTAGGGCCAGGGCAGCTAGCTGGGCTAGCATGCTCCACTAAGGCCAGGGCAGCTAGCTGGGCTAGCATGCTCCACTAGGGGCAGGGCAGCTAGCTGGGCTAGCATGCTCCACTAGGGCCAGGGCAGTTAGCTGGGGTAGCATGCCCCACTAGTGGAGAGGGCCAGGGCAGCTAGCTGGGCTAGCATGCTCCACTAGTGGAGAGGGCCAGGGCAGCTAGCTGGGCTAGCATGCTCCACTAGTGGAGAGGGCCAGGGCAGCTAGCGGGGCTAGCATGCTCCACTAGGGCCAGGGCAGCTAGCTGGGCTAGCATGCTCCACTAGTGGAGAGGTCCAGGGCAGCTAACTGGGCTAGCATGCTCCACCAGGGCCAGGGCAGCTAGCTGGGCTAGCAGGCTCCACTAGTGGAGAGTGCCAGGGCAGCTAGCTGGGCTAGCATCCTCCACTAGTGGAGAGGGCCAAGGCAGCAATCTGGGCTAGCATGCTCCACTAGGGCCAGGGCAGCTAGCTGGGCTAGCATGTTCCACTAGTGGAGAGGGCCAGGGCTGCTAGCTGGGCTAGCATGCTCCACTAGTGGAGAGGGCCAGGGCTGCTAGCTGGGCTAGCATGCTCCACTAGGGCCAGGGCAGTTAGCTGGGCTAGCAGGCTCCACTAGTGGAGAGGGCCAGGGCAGCTAGCTGGGCTAGAATGCTCCACCAGGGCCAGGGCAGCTAGTTGGGCTAGCATGCTCCACTAGTGGAGAGGTCCAGGGCAGTTAGCTGGGCTAGCAGGCTCCACTAGTGGAGAGGGCCAGGGCAGCTAGCTGGGCTACCATGCTCCACTAAGTCCAGGGCAGCTAGCTGGGCTAGCATGCTCCACTAGTGGAGAGGTCCAGGGCAGCTAGCTGGGCTACCATGCTCCACTAGGGCCAGGGCAGCTAGCTGGGCTAGAAGGCTCCACTAGTGGAGAGGGCCAGGGCAGCTAGCTGGGCTAGCATGCTCCACTAGTGGAGTGGGCCAAGGCAGCTAGCTGGGCTAGCATGCTCCACTAGGGCCAGGGCAGCTAGCTGGGCTAGCATGCTCCACTAGGGCCAGGGCAGCTAGCTGGGCTAGCATGCTCCACTAGGGTCAGGGCTGCTAGCTGGGCTAGCATGCTCCACTAGGGCCAGGGCAGTTAGCTGGGCTAGCAGGCTCCACTAGTGGAGAGGGCCAGGGCAGCTAGCTGGGCTAGCATGCTCCACTAGTGGAGAGGGCCAAAGCAGCTAGCTGGGCTAGCATGCTCCACTAGTGGAGTGGGCCAAGGTAGCTAGCTGGGCTAGCATGCTCCACTAGGGCCAGGGCAGCTAGCTGGGCTAGCATGCTCCACTTGGGCAAGGGCAGCTAGCTGGGCTAGCATGCTCCACTAGGGTCAGGGCAGCTAGCTGGGCTAGCATGCTCCACTAGTGGAGAGGGCCAGGGCTGATAGCTGGGCTAGCATGCTCCACTAGGGCCAGGGCAGTTAGCTGGGCTAGCAGGCTCCACTAGTGGAGAGGGCCAGGGCAGCTAGCTGGGCTAGCATGCTCCAATAGTGGAGAGGGCCAAAGCAGCTAGCTGGGCTAGCATGCTCCACTAGGGCCAGGGCAACTAGCTGGGCTAGCATGCTCCACTAGGGTCAGGGCAGCTAGCTGGGCTAGCATGCTCCACTAGTGGAGAGGGCCAGGGCAGCTAGCTGGGCTAGCATGCTCTACTAGTGGAGAGGGCCAGGGCAGCTAGCTGGGCTAGCATGCTCCACTAGTGGAGAGGGCCAGGGCAGCTAGCTGGGCTAGCATGCTCCACTAGTGGAGAGGGCCAGGGCAGCTAGCTGGGCTAGCATGCTCCACTAGTGGAGAGGGCCAGGGCAGCTAGCTGGGCTAGCATGCTCCACTAGTGGAGAGGGCCAGGGCAGCTAGCTGGGCTAGCATGCTCCACAAGTGGAGAGGGCCAGGGCAGCTAGCTGGGCTAGCATGCTCCAATAGGTCCAGGGCAGCTAGCATGCTCCACTAGTGGAGAGGGCCAGGGAAGCTAGTTGTGCTAGCATGCTCCACTAGGGCCATGGCAGCTAGGTTGGCTAGCATGCTCCACTAGTGGAGAGGGCCAGGGCAGCTAGCTGGGCTAGCATGCTCCACTAGTGGAGAAGGCCAGGGCAGCTAGCTGGGCTAGCATGCTCCACTAGTGGAGAGTGCCAGGGCAGCTAGCTGGGCTAGCATGCTCCACTTGTGGAGAGGGCCAGGGCAGCTAGTTGGGCTAGCATGCTCCACTAGTGGAGAGGGCCAGGGCAGCTAGCTGGGCTAGCATGCTCCACTAGTGGAGAGGGCCAAAGCAGCTAGCTGGGCTAGCATGCTCCACTAGTGGAGTGGGCCTAGGCAGCTAGCTGGGCTAGCATGCTCCACTAGGGCCAGGGCAGCTAGCTGGGCTAGCATGCTCCACTTGGGCCAGGGCAGCTAGCTGGGCTAGCATGCTCCACTAGGGTCAGGGCAGCTAACTGGGCTAGCATGCTCCACTAGTGGAGAGGGCCAGGGCTGCTAGCTGGGCTAGCATGCTCCACTAGGGCCAGGGCAGTTAGCTGGGCTAGCAGGCTCCACTAGTGGAGAGGGCCAGGGCAGCTAGCTGGGCTAGCATGCTCCACTAGTGGCATGCTAGCCCAGCTAACTGCCCTGGCCCTAGTGGAGCATGCTAGCCCAGCTAGCTGCCCTGGCCCTCTCCACTAGTGGAGCATGCTAGCCCAGCTTGCTGCCCTGGCCGTCTCCACTAGTGGAGCATGCTAGCCCAGCTAGCTGCCCTGGCCCTCTCCACTAGTGGAGCATGCTAGCCCAGCTAGCTGCCCTGGCCCTCTCCACTAGTGGAGCATGCTAGCCCAGCTAGCTGCCCTGGCCCTCTCCACTAGTGGAGCATGCTAGCCCAGGTAGCTGCCCTGGCCCTCTCCACTAGTGGAGCATGCTAGCCCAGCTAGCTGCCCTGACCCTAGTGGAGCATGCTAGCCCAGCTAGCTGCCCTGGCCCTCTCCACTAGTGGAGCATGCTAGCCCAGCTAGCTGCCCTGACCCTAGTGGAGCATGCTAGCCCAGCTAGCTGCCCTGGCCCTAGTGGAGCATGCTAGCCCAGCTAGCTGCTTTGGCCCTCTCCCCTAGTGTAGCATGCTAGCCCAGCTAGCTGCCCTGGCCCTCTCCACTAGTGGAGCATGCTAGCCCAGCTAGCTGCCCTGGCCCTCTCCACTAGTGGAGCCTGCTAGCCCAGCTAGCTGCCCTGGCCCTCTCCACTAGTGGAGCATGCTAGCCCAGCTAGCTGCCCTGGCCCTCTCCACTAGTGGAGCACAGTTCGTCCTCTATGAAGACCACACCTTCATGTTGAGGGTGGTGGGAGGAGAAATATAGGCAACGGTCTGTGTGGGTGGGTTTTCTGTAATTTATGTCGAGGGATCCCTTGCTCTCGTGGTGGAGTAGTGTGTCAAGTTCTCCACCCTTCTCCTGTTCCATGGTGAAGGTGGTGGATGGTGGGGTGTATGCTGTAAGATGGCTAATTCTTCAGCTTCTACATGTCTTCTTCATCAGAAAGAAAACGTCATCAGTGTAGTGTCTCCAGATTCTGGGTGAATATACACAGCTGTCTCGAGGGCACCTCCTTTGCAACCACAGGTATACAGGAGACCCCATTGCATCTGTTTGTCGTACATTCCTTGAAACTTGAAGCATTTTGTTCACAGACACAACTGAAAAAGGTGGGCCATGCACCTGTGTGGGTGGTATAGATCTGTCCGCTCCATCAGTGTGTCATCGTCATTCAGTCTACTATGCACCACCTCCAATTAAAGGCCTCATCCAATAGGACATTGGAAAGCAGTGATTTGACACACTGTTTCCAATGCCCTGATCTTGGAGGTGGTGCATAGCAGACCAAATGACAATGATAGCCTTGTGGAGCAGACAGATCTATACCACCCACACCACTGTACATGTGTCTGTGTACAACATAATTATTACAAATTCCAGGGATCATACTGCAAACGGACTAGCCAATGGAGCTGCAGTGGGCTCTCCTGTATCCCTGTGGTAGCAAACAACTATTCCAGGAGGTAGCCCTCAGGACAACTGCATGTGCGTCCACCCACAATCTGGAGATCAGTACGCTGATGATACTTTCTGCGCGATCACCTTACAGCATACGTCCCACCATCACCTTCAACAAAAACTATCGTTCCTTGACACACAACTCCACCACAAACACAATGGATCCCTCGACACTACAGGAACCCCCCCCCCCCCCCCCCCCCCCCCCCCCCCCCCCCCCCCCAACACACACACACACACACACAGAGCATTGCCTGTATTTCTCCTCCCGCCCACCCTCAACGTGCAAAGGAAGGTGTGGTCTCCTGCTTCAGGGGACAATCTGTCACTCTGGGCATCGATGTGGTAACAAACGAAGGACGTCTCAGAGGAATCGTGGAAGGGAATGGGTATCAGACACATGGTAAAGACAGCCAGTAAGCGCAGTAGAGCCCCAAGTTAAGGGCATCATACGTATATGGGAGGACTGATTGAGGACGTGAGACAGGTGTGCAGATAAAAGTTCTGCAGTGTTAGAATCACCACAGTGGAGGCGGCACCGAGATGCAACTGAGGCGACCAAAGCCTGGCCTGGTCAAAACAGCCCTTGAGTCTCTGTTTACAGTTGAAGGAGAGTATAAGTTATCACTATAGTTGAAATGTCGGAAACTTGAAATGTTATGCTGACAATCTGGTAGGCGTTGAAGAGATTTCATATAACTAGCAAAACAGATTGCTGAAAATATATACCAAAGATGCCAATTTGCAAATCAGCCATGGCCCAAACTGAATATGCTATGCTGCAAATGCTGACTATGTTGCCAATGCAGCCCTGCACTAATATGTTGCTAAGGCTGCCAATCACACCATGCAGGTTTTCCGCTATGTTGCTCCCAGAACTTGTTTTCCTCACGACAAAGGACTCTCTGATGGCCACATGCATGGGGGCAGACATTCTCATCAGCTACAGAGTATGAATTAGCTCACCATTGCTAATTGAGTGCAACCATATACTCAATCGTGCTGCAGGGGCAGCAGAAGGCCAGAAACATCTTCATGAATTTTGGTCAGGCAAAATATAGGAGGCATTATGCGTATACATGCAGAGGCTGCTGAGCAACCGATTATCGGCGCTAAGTTGTGACGCCAAGTGGTTAAAGCACTTGACTGTACGTGGTGTGAGAGGGAGGCCACAGGTTGACCGTTCGAGTCCCACCAGTTGCACCTAGGAAGGGTTTTTCTCCAGGTTTTCTGGTTTCCTTCCCAGGAGAGGTTTCAAATAAGCATTCCTGCCAATCCTGCCCATCTGGGGAAATTTCGTAACTAGCCCAGTTATACCGGTATTACCGAATTGATGGTCTTTCCGTGAATTGTACTTATCTGTGTGAGTGTACTTAGTCTGTACTGTCTCTCACTTATTAGGACATGCGTGATACCCTGAATATAGTATACTGTTCGGACAAAATAAAAATGGCTCTATATGTGTGGATAGGCATACAGTACTATCAACTACTTTGCAAGTACACTTCAAAGTTCAATTAGCTAGCTATATAGCTAGCTAGCAAACCAAGAATAAATCTCATTACCTACCTTCAGTGTTCTTCTGTGACTGAAAGTCCTGCCCAGTCGACATTCTCAGGCTCGCCTGCATGAGACAGCCAGCTAACACCTCTGGTTCAAGTCCCCAAACAGGTAGCAGGTAGTTACCATATCATATCAGAATGGCGCTCAGGTAGCGATTCCGGAAGCTCGGTGCGCGCGCGCAATTATTACCCGCGAAAACCTGCTTAACCGTTTACCAGCTAATGACGCCTTAAGGATCATGAGACGTAGACTTTCAGCTTCATGATGTCACATCCGGCAATGTCCTTGAGAGATAGGCTCTGCGCCAGCAGAGAGGGCGGGGCAGGGGGAGGTGGGTGGGTGCACCTGAAGGGTGCAAACAGCATGGCCGTGTCTGGGCTCCGCGATAGAAAGGTCTTGGTCGGCACTGGGAGGGCCATTTCCGCCGTTTTTGGCATAAATGGACTTAGAAAGTAGCTGTCTTGCCTTGTAGGGCCTCCATTTCCAGCATACATCGCCCGTTTTTCAGCTACGGCAGGTTGGCATTTCTCGGGAGGCTTGATTGCAAGCTCGTTAATTGGTGGGTGTGGTTAAGTCACGTATATGCTCAGTATAGCTGAAATTACCTGTGTGAGCAGTTTCGAGCCCAGCAATGCCAGGGAACAGAAATTAGGGTATGTTTAAGTGTTCTATAGACTGAAAATGACCTAGAGAAAGAATTTGGCCCCTAAAGAGTTAATGAGACGAGAGAAAGATCCGAAATGTGGGACAAAATTTCAGAGATAAGCAAGCTGTAGCTGAACTGAGCACTGAACCTCTGTCTAACCATACCCTGACTGTGACTGCGACAAGGGACGTAATCTGTCTTATTTTGTGGATCATGAATATCATTAACAGCCTATTCACTATTATTCTGTGTGTTGGAGGGTGTGCCTGTGCCGTTGGTACCTGTGAAGCCAGCTGTAGCTAACTTTGGTTGTATGCTGACACTTGACATGGTCTGACCCAAATGGCTGCCAGAATCCTCATGAATATCATTAAATAGCTCCGTTTTAATTTTATTTGCCTCCCCATTAAGTAGCGGCAAGGTAAACAAGCCAACTTGAAGAGCGTATCGCGGACAGGTTTTCCGTTGAAAGGTGGGCAAACTGCATATCGCTGGACTTGTCTCAGATTGAACTTTACATTGGTGGTGGTTGGCAAGCATTTTGAATACTTTGGTTCCTCAGGTTGATTTTTCAAGACCTAAAAGTCCCGTACAGACGAATCCATACATCCAGCTGTCAACCGACCGCCATATTCGACCTCTACGGACTGACTAGCGTTGAAGTAAGTGCAATATCGACGAGCAAATACATGCATTTGTCAGCGAAATGTATTTTACACACTGTACATCAATAAAAATGAACAATAAAGATACAGTAAAGTTATCTTGAAGCTGTAAAGAACTGACAGAAGGTAACTCAAAGCAACTGTTATAATCAATGTGGTTTCTGCAATTAATTGTGAGCTTGATTGTTTGAAAGGCATGCTGGAGTCCAATGATGGCAATTCATGGCTGTGGATCAATCTGCTACAGTAACTTGCAGAATGTGATTTCCAACAGAGCGCTTGCAATTGACGTCACCGGCCGTAAAACAACCGAAACACCCTCCGTTATTATTCCGTTTCTTTCATAAGACTGTATGGCAAAAAATTAGTCATTTCTACAGCGATCTTAGCAGCTTGGAACTTACGAAGTACTACTGTGTCAACTGTCGCTGTAGCGCAGTTACCATGCCGATTAGATCGAACAGCTACACGACCTGGAATACAAGTGAGACAGTAGTTTCCGTTCAGCTGCCATTGAACTCCATGTTCTTTTGCCATACGGAAGTACTCAGTCATGTGGTTTTGTGACGTAATTGCAACCGCTCTATTGAGAGCAAAGTAACCCATTCTGTACGTGCTTGACACTGGATTCCATTCGTGCTGTAGTAGGAAATAGAGAAGTAATGATAAGGTAAGTCAGATATCATAGTACGCCAGTCAACATGCTACCCCTGTGTGCACTTCTATGGAAACAGTTGTGCCTGAGGACCAGCATGAGAGGACTAAGGTTAAGGTTACGGGATACTCGTGCGTCGCCGTGTGAGCGCCGTGCGAAAATGTATACTTAACTTCTCTAGCCAAAAATCTCTAGTACGAAGAGCGTGAGCAACTTGATTCTGGCGGTGGAGGTGCGCTGTCACAAGGTGCAGGGCATGACGGAATCTTTTATGGATACACTGTATAGCCATGCAAAAACGAGCAGTTCAGTTCACAAAAAGCCGTGTTTACCGCTTTTCTCGAGCGAGACAGCAGATAAATTTGCCAAGGATTATGTTATCAAAAAAGCTTCCGTCATGCCCTGCACCTTGTGACAGCGCACCTCCACCACCAGAATCAAGTTGCTCACGCTCTTCGTACTAGAGATTTTTGGCTAGAGATATTAAGTATACATTTCGCTCGGCGAGCGCACGAGTATCCCGTAACCTTAACCGATCATCTCAACCAATTTTGCTTGTACAAAGAAGTACTATAGTGGCCACATATCCCAGGCACCTGTCACATTAAATTTGGACCCCGTAAATACGTTCCCCCCGGAACGAAATAACAGTGAAATTTTTGGACCTGCCTTGAAAGGTTAGTTCCACCTACGTGTACGTATAATGATTGTGTACACTTGCAACTTGACAGAAGCTGTTACTTAGCCTATGGTTTGTCTGTTAGCAGCTGCTGGGCCGATAAAGATATCCACACTACTGCAGCATCAGCAACTCTCATGATGTGCTTGGACGCTAGTGCACAGCGAAATTATATATTTCAGTTGCGTTCGAACCTCTGTTGCTTGTTCTCGATGGCATATATAGCTTGGATGGATCAACAGCCGCCCAGTTCACGTTACTTGTTGCAAAGGCTCAGGCACTGTAGTTGTACTGCACAGGTCGCAATTGGTAAGCATGAGGCAGAGCTCTGTGAGCTCTTGATCTAGTATCTTATTATGCGGTGACATCATTATGACAACACCGCCCACCTGTTTCATGAATTCAAGCTTCACAGCTACAACAGCCAATAGTTGCTTTGCACAACAGTGTTCTCGCTAGGCCTTTCTGAAGGGCACTGCACCCTTTGGGCTTGTAATGTGCGTTTGTGGTCTTCTAAAAGCAAATTGTGCCCTTTGCACTTCAATGACTTTCAGCAACCACTTGAAGTACTTGGCAGGTGAGGCTTCACAGGGTTTGTGAACACTATGAATCTCATTATGCACCCCCTCCAAACGTTTCTGGTCAAAACACTGCAGTATATTTCAGCAATAGGAGATTCGCATATTTCAACAAGCCTTTGAAACATAATCGGGACCAATGGGGGGTCCAACTATTTCACAAGGGGTCCTTCTGAAAAATTAGTTCCAGGGGGTCCATATATTTCAAGCGTTTACTGAAAAATTAGTTCTAGGAGGTCCATTTTAGGGGGCATCCAAATTCAATATGACACACCCATCCTGCCTTTCATTACTTGCAGTATAGCTAGAACACAGGGCAAGTTGTATGAATGTGGACAGCATGTAAGTACATGCAGTTGATGTACTCAGCATGAAGGGAGTACTCGGGGTATAGTTATAAGAAATCAACATGCATGCACCACTTTCACTTCAAACGAGTCTTCGTCGCGGTTTCTTAGGCAAGTCTGTCCAGTGTTGAGGCCCATAATACCGGTAGGTCTGAACAGAACAGTCGTGAAACTATTACCATCTAGTCTCGTATGGCAAGACCCTGGCTATGTGACAATCATGGACATGCATGGGCTCTTTCCAATATTCTTGTCATGGTCGCCCATTCAATTCAAGCTTTCTACCATTTTACCCACTGATGTTACTCATGTGATAAACTTAACAGGCATCTCCCGCTTATCTGCATGTACTGGTCCTGGGAACAAGGCTGAAGAAGTAGTATGTACATGTGGAATGGCTATGTAGTGAAGTTATATGGCGACATTAATAACCCCAGAGGGCCATAGAGGAAACAGTTACATGTACTAAGTGGGGAAGCACTACAGGTGTGGTGTGTACCAATAGCCCACAAAAACTTAGTTGTCCAAGTTCAGAGTTCAACACATAGTATTTCTCTATTGCAGGGCTACCACTATGGCTCAAAGTACTCCAAACCCCGGGCCATTCTGTGCAGAGTTTGGTATCACTACCACCATGCTTCTTGACCAAACAGCAGCACTATCTCTTCCGTCTGTCCCAGTAATAAAAAATGGCTTGGTGTTGGAGCTCTTTGCAGTGCTGAAGTCCAACAAATTAACATGGGCCACATTTTCCAGCTGGATAGAAAAACTGTATTCAGGGGGAACAAAACCAGACATCTGGGCTTTACGAAAGTCAGTAATTGCAATAAGCACTAGGCATGCTAACCTGAAGAAAACACCAAAAAGAAAGCCTGAAGCAGAAAGGCTACTCAATACACCATACACAACACCAACTCAGCAAAGTTCTGGCAGTTCAACTGAAGCTAAACTTCCGGCTGCTCCTTCCAGGTTTCAAACGGAAACCACAATTCTTGTGAACAAGAGCTTGGCTGTAGAAGTTGCAGAATAGAAACAAAAACACGAGGAATTGTTACAGGAGAGCATGAAAATGACGCAAAAGATTGAAAAACTTAAGCAACTGGTAGAGACATACAAGCCCCACAACGTACGTAGAAGAGAAAAAAGAAAAGATAAGAAAATCCGATGTCAACTAGATAAGATTGACAAATTAGAGAGGCAGCTAAAGTACAAGACAAGCGCTTTCTTGAAGAACACAAAAGGTCAAATTCAGTATTATAAGGACAAATGTGAGCAACTCAAAGAAAAGATGGTAGCAGCACTGAGCGAGTGTGAAAACTGTGAGCAGCTAGCAAATGAAACTTCCAAGACGAAACAAACCAATGTTGAGTTCATGGAAGCTAATGCAGAGCTACATGACGAAGTGAAGCATTTGCAGTCAAAGATGCTGACCACATTTGAAGATGGAAAATATACTAATGAACTTCGTGTGTGTGTTATGGATCTGCTGTCGCACAATGTAGCAATACTACAAATTGTGCCTGTTATCCAGTCAGTGCTGAAACTAGCAGGAGTGACTTGCAATAGATTACCAAAACACACAGCAATTAACGATATGTTAATTGAAGCACGGGCACTCTCCCAGATGCAACTGGCCGAGGTACTCACACAAGAAGACCACCATACCCTGCACAGTGATGGGACTACCAAGTTTGGACATAAGTACCTTGCTTACCAGGTTTCCACTGAGCATGAGACATACACACTTGGGATGCGGGAGGTGGCCTCAGGGTCAGCACAATCCATGCTGGAGAAAATGAAAGAAATTCTTGATGATCTCAGTGTTTCCGCTTCCACTAGCGATGACAAAAACACACAAGTGGCAAGTGAAATAGTGGCACGAATCAAGAGTACAATGTCTGATCGGGCAAGCACAGAGAAATCCTTTAATGCGCTTTTGGCAGATTACCGAGCTGAAGTATTACCGTTGGTAGTGAAGAACTGGGAAGAACTGTCACAGAAAGAAAAAGAGTCCATGTCAGAGATGTACAATTTTTTTTGTGGCATTCATTTTGTTGTGTCAATGGCAGAAACCACATCAGAGGCAATTCACTTGTTTGAAAAAGCTCACCATGAAGACGTTAGTGAGAACACAGAAGCTGGCACCATTAGGCTCATCAGAACTGCATGTAAAGCATTTGAACGTCGAGGTGATGAGAAATCTGGCTGTGCAGTGCAGTTTCATACCTATTTGCGTCGCCTTGGAATTACCAATGTACACTTGGCCCACTTCAGAGGAAATCGATTCAACATAGTATTCCTAAATGGAGCCCGAGTGTTTTACCTGCACAGGCACATGATCGAGTTCTTGACAAAAGTTTGGGGGCCCCAAAACAAATTGCTGAAGGCCGTTCTTGATGATGCGAACAATGAGTTGTATATCTCAGGGTGTCGGGCCCTAGGCCTGATTGACAAACTCATAACCGCCCCCCTCTGGAGAATTCTCGAGTCAGACCTACATATTTTAGATATATCCACCTACTTCACTAAGCTGCTAGAATTTCTAGCAGAGTGTGGGGATGATGCCTCTGAGTTCCTGACAGGGGAGAAGGTGCCCTTTCCCGATACTCCAGTCAACAAAGATGATGTGTGGGCATCACTTGTTGTTCCATCCCCCTCGGACCCGCTGGTCCAGCAAATCCTTCAAGCACTTTTCAAATCACTGGAACTGCTTGCCCAAAGGATGCTTGTGGATCATCTTCCTGGTGGAAAATGGGAAGGCGCAAGTGGATCTGTCAGAAACCAAACAAAATCTGTCACAAAGACAAACACAGTCAGTGAGCGTGATTTTGCCAAGCTAGACAGATTACTGAGGGAAAAACCCAATGCATCTCTGCTGGCCTTAGAGGCTCACATACTGTTTTCAACAAACAAGACCTCCAAGTGGCTTGCACAACAAGCTATACACAAACAGGAATCACTCCTGGCCTCAGGTCGAAGGTTAGCACCTGCTCATCGAGCCCAGTTCAGAGAACGGCTAGCAGTGATTGAACAACAGCGCAGAGAACTGCTTCAGACAAAGCAGGATAACATCAGGAAGAAGGAACAGAAGGTACTACAAGAGAAAGAAAAGCTAACCTCAGAAATTGTATCCATAGGCTTATGGCAAACCAAGGATGATGTTGAACAACAGCTGCTGAGGATAAAAAGTGAAACGAAGAAAAAGGAGGCACTGAAAATCCAACTGAAATTCAGGAAAAATGTTCTCCACCAGAATTCAGATGCAGCGATATATCGCTTTTCCAAAAAGGGGGTGGGTCAATTCTCCTCAACGATTCTCAAGGAGAATTTGTTGAAGCTCATTGAGGATGCTTGGAAAGCACCTCCAGTATCGACTTCCCAAAGTGCCACAAGTGCTGACCCAATACTTGTTGGAAAGCGAATACAGCACAAATTTTCAGAGAACAAGGAGATTGTTGCATACACTGGGACAGTTGTATCGCAGGTACCAGGATTTCCGGAATGGTATAATGTTGTCTACGAAGATGAACCAGACATAGTGTACACTTACAAGCTAATGGAAGACTATGCAAATGGTGACTTATCTATCATAGTAGGTTAAATAGTGCATCAATAGTATAAATAGCTAGCTATTACTCTACCACAATGTACTACTAAGCCATCTGTTATACCTTTGGGCTTGCCTTTAAATGAAGTTGACGTACCTTGATTCTGGGAGTCAGAAGAGCTCTGTCAAATGTAGTTGCAGCAGGAGTGTGAAGGATGTTGCTGGAATCACCGCTCGCACAGGAACATTTTGGTCCAAGTTGCATTAAAATTGGCCCACGCGTTCACGAGTTATTGTTGGAATCATGCAATTACCGAAAATTAGACCACGTTTCCTATTAAAAAGTGACCGGAAAAAATTTCATGATTACGTTTGACAAAATAATGTCTAATTTGCTTCCCGATGGACCGATTTGGAAGCAACAAAGACGGTTTTGCTCAGAATTGGATGACAAATCTAGCTGCGTGCTGTGCGAATTCCTGAAAACGTTCTAAAAAACTTGTCCGGAATCGCTAGCTCAGGTTCAAATTCAAACCCATGCGGGCGCGGCGTGCGTGGCGCCAAATTAGATTGGAGCGAACCGAGTGCAAGTGGGGGCTCTGCCGATCCTACCAACCCTCTGCGCTGCCATTGCTGTTCCTAACAAGTAGCTAACTGCTGCCATTGCTGCTTCAGTGCTTCCAATGCTGCTGCTGCTATTACCATATGCATACTGTAAGTATGCATGAGTGATTTTATCTCGGCAAAAGAAAGGGTTACACAAAATGTATTCTATAGACATTCTCCCCCTACTGAACAAAAGAACAAAGCAAAGACTACAATGCATATGCATTATAAAATGTAGAAATCTGATTAGTATAAACTACTCCTATTAGACAATATCTAATGGCAGGGTGTTCCAAAAAATTAACCCCCTTTTAGCATACTCCTCTGGCCGGCCAGACAGTCACGCATAGTGGATCAGTATCAGGTGAACAAAATGTACTTATTAGGATGTTTCAAGCGTCTAAATATTAACATCACAGGAAACAAGTGAGGAAATCAATTAACAAAAGTTAGTCTTTCTTTAAATTTGCCTCCCTATCTTTCTTCACCCTGGCTTTCAGTTTCAACAAGTCATCCATGATGTTTCGTTTCAACACCGCAGAGGCGCACAACACACCTCCGTACATGGCACCAGCGAATCCACACGTTAGAATATCCTGGCCAGTGAGAAACAGACCAGGCACGCCAATATCTGGCCGAAGTTCCACGATCATTTCAGGGGAGAACCGTACTGTATCGTGATCTATGCCATACACCTCCCCCCGTGGAGTTCCGAGGTAGTACTGGTTGCTGAGAGGAGACCCGACGTCCAAATACTCCAACTTGTCCTCCAGCTGAGGGAACAGTTCACACACCTGATTCCACAGCTGCCTCCCAATTGCCATTTTTAGACCTTGATAGTCATCACCGCGATGCATGACCTTCTCCTCCTTCCAATTTTCAAACCACTCGTATGGAGTGACAGTGATGATGGCGCAGGTTGATTTTCCAGGGTAGCGACTATTGTAAGTGGGGTCCTTTGTGGATGGGAAGGAAACGAACATGAGAGGGACGGGAGACTTTTCTGCTTCCTCAGGAGACAGTTTCAGATACTTTTCACCAATGTCGTCCAGATTTGCAGTGTTGAAGACCCAGACATTGCTCGCTTGCAGCCCAAGTTCCTCTTTTGTACCATCAAGACCGATAAACACGGAGAGCAGACCTAAACCGTGCTTCACCTTAGAGAGAATCCGTTCCAAGCCAAACTTGGTGACGACCTTAGAGGGAAGTAACTTCTCAAGCGTGTTGTGAACACCAGCATCTGAGATCACAAGGGGTGCCATTATCTCGTAAACATTGTGGCCCTTTTTCACACAGACCCCAACGGTTTGATTCATATCCTCATCCATTAAGATGTTAGTGACTCGGGCATGAACGAGGACCTTTCCCCCAGCCTTCTCGATAGTAGGGATGATGTTGAAAGCGATCTCGCTAGCGCCTCCCTTGGGATAGAAGCCCCCATGCGTGAAGTGGTTGGCCAATTCAGCATGCATCCCAAAAGATGCCTCCTTGGGAATAGTACCTAAGGAACAAAAATTAGGACTGTAACACATTTGCTGTCTTGTTCCCAGGCTGTTCCCACTGCTACACATTACTACTCACTCAGAATTTACATACCTGATGCACAATCAGTGGCATAGGATCATACTGCCATGCACTGACAGGAATTTCAGGGTAAATGCTAGTCTCGCCAGCCTTTTTTTATCAGGAAAAGTTTGTGGCTGGTCACACAAACGGCAAGGATAATTGCCTCGTTCTCAGGCTCTCCCCTCAAAAAACCGAGACTAAGAATTGCCCACCAGAAAATTCTTTTTAAGGGGCATCAGAGTAGTGAGCTACGTGG
>OZ007516.1:180005-306657 GCA_963931865.1 Axinella damicornis | reverse complement strand
GAGCCAGGTAGAACAGAGGTAGAGCCAGGTAGACCAGAGGTAGAGCCAGGTAGAGCGAGGTAGAGCAGAGGTAGAGCATGGTAGAACAGAAGTAGAGCCAGGTAGAACAGAGGTAGAGCCAGGGAGAGCCAGGTAGAGCAGAGGTAGAGCAAGGTAGAGCCTGGTAGAGCAAAGGTAGAGCAAGGTAGAGGTGTGTGTGTGTGTGTGTGTGAACAGTGCGGAGTACAGTTGTTCCGGGTACAAAGTTTACCGCTTCCAAATTGAGAGGGTGGAGCTGGCTGGAACCGAATGGCTTGGGAACGAGACCACGATCTAGTATATTTACGTGTACGTAGCTACGTAGCTATTACGTTGCATGAGCGAAATTTGAGCAAGAAACGGAAGCACATGGCGGCCCCGGGTCCTGCAATCCTTTCACATCTGGAACTTGCTGTGCAAAGCACGAAGGTGCCACGAGAGCCCACCCTGATAACTGAAAAATAAAGGCGAAAAATTTTTCCGCGCTTCGCGCGGACTCATCAGCACTACGCGGCTGCCTTCGGCAGCCTGTAAAAGAACCCCCCTTTCCAAAATC
Source organism: Axinella damicornis (assembly GCA_963931865.1). NCBI lineage: Eukaryota > Metazoa > Porifera > Demospongiae > Axinellida > Axinellidae > Axinella > Axinella damicornis. The sequence continues at coordinate 306,083 of OZ007516.1, read as the reverse complement.
CTGGATCCGCCACTGAATTCTTCATTCCCGTCTTTGGAATACAGCGTTGTATAACTTCGGAACTGTCGACAATATTAAAAAACGCTTCGTCCAGCCCTTTCTATACTGTTCGTGCCTCTTTCAATACGGTCTTCCAAGTCCAAGTCGGATCACACGGCTTTATTTTTGGTGACAAAAAATATGAAATAGCGCTTAATTAAGTATACGGTGCGCGTATCCGCGCGCAGGGATCCCGCAACCTTAATTGGAACGAATTGCAGCTTGCGCTCGCGCTACGGCGGGGTTGCAACGCGGCTATGAATGGTACTTGAGACTTGATAGCACTCTATATAATTTCTGATCTTCCCTACATATATCTATCATGGTACTCACGTCATGTGTGATAATTGGAACGAACTGTCACACTACTTCACATAAATGTTCTATTATTAGAGATATTTACCAACAACATAACTTAGGTTTAGACGCAGGGTCTGGTTCCCAGACCCTCGTAATTCGGGTGTGACTAATGCTTTGCTAACTGGTATCTGAGTTCTCACTGACCCAACAGCTATTGGTCACCATGTGATCAGCACCCGCTTCATTGAGGGTCATGTGAGTGTTAGTTACACCGATGTGTTTACTGAGTGTATTTGGGTGCATGGTACACGCCTATTGCCTAGTCTCTCTCTCTCCCTTTCTGCAATGAGGATCTGGAAGCGGGACTGGGGGGGGGGGGGGGGGGGGGGGTGGGGTGATGCAACCCCGTTGTCTACGTCTTATCATTCCTGTTCCTGAATACAACTACGTATACAACCCAAGTTGCATCTTGGCCAGACATGGTTCATCATAACTGCAATTTTTATCTTGTGCCAGGACTCCAGGAGGGCAAGCCCAGCACAAAATGGCCAGTACAAAATGGCCTCCTTCACAGGCTCCACCTATCTTGTCGGTGGAAGCCTGGCTAGCTTTGATCACATTATCTATGGTGGCTAAAACGAAGCTCGTACCTTCATGAGTGGTTGCCACCGGCGCTGCCATGGTCACAACCGTCCGAGTACAATTCAACAACAAACACTCGGAGAAGTCGCTCTGGTTTGCTCGAGTTCTCTCAACCACAGCTATCTTTATCACGTTATACAAACGTCTGGTGCTGTAAAATTCCGTATTCTATAGCTGCAAATTGTACATACCGTATAAAACCCGTTGTCCAAATATTCGTTCGTCAACGAACTCAATATTTTTACTCTCCCTGGCCGGCCCCGCCTTCCCCGGCTAATAAGAATGTCTCTCGCGCGCTCCCGTCGCGTCCGGTCCGCCAATTTACGAGGACAGACGGACGGCCTGACCGACAGGCAGACGGACGGACACACAGACAGATGGTGTGCGGTGGTGCACTGGTTGAGTGAGGGCCTCTAGTGCTCAACTCAGCTCTGTAATGAGTTTGTATCCCACTGAAGCCCTTGCTTGGCATAGATAATAGAGCGTTACGCTCTATTATCTATGGTAAAAGCAATATGCCCTTCCAGAAAAAAAAAGAACAAGTTTGAGCAATGCCATTTATGGTAACTCAAGCGAGTGATGATGTCATCACAAACCTCCAGTGCTGCAGCATTGGGGGTGTGGCATTCCAGGGTTATCAGAACTGAACAGACAGACAGGCATCAAAACAGCTGGTTGTCTCGTCTGTCTGCATGTTTATCCGACTAGCTATATATCACGGTCAAAGATGTAGAAGGATTTGCACCATCACTTGCACTTTGAAGTGTTGGAAGTGATATTGGACAAGTTTGAGAAGCGTGGAAACGTTAGCACTGAGCCATGTCAAGCAGACAGCTTCAGAGCCTCAGCAAGAGCACCTTTGCCTGTGCCTCAAGAGTCACTCTCCAGAGTCAGAAACCACAAGGGCCAGGCAGATCCTCCTAAAAGCAACAGGGTTCATGGTACATGATGGACACAGCAATGCAAGTATAGCTACAGCTACTCAGTAATTTTCAATACGCCTCAGGTCACTGTGCCTCAGGTACTAGCCTCGTTCCCAGGCCGCGTGGGAGGAGAGAAAGCTGGGAACGAGGCTAGTGATATATCAGAACCAGCTGCAGTCGCAGACTCCAGTGCAGACCGCTTCCAGTATCTGGTTTGGGTCTGGGACCAACACTATAGGAGAGCTTATACTTGACGGATGATAGGACCTGCACCTGTATCACTGTCATGCAGAAGGATGCAGCTGTGAAGTTTCTTATAGGGCTACAAGTCTCTATAGAAGGTTCCAGAAAGCCCAGCAAGGGCCTAACACATGCAGGAATAGCCACCACAGAAACCATGCAAACTGAAGGAAATTAGCTACTGAACTACCTTTTTTTGACACTACTAACCTATAATTTTAAATCTGCAGCCAATGGGATTCCTCTTGCAGCATTCGTAACCATCAGAAGCTTAGCTAAATCTTCACTGTAACAAAACTCAGCAATATAATAGCCACACATAATTTACTGCAGATTTTCTGCCTCCTGTACACTTTTAGTGACATTGTTTGCTCCTACTCCTACACTGTAGTTTCTTGTACATTATAATTGCATTCCAAAGCCGTCGGTCCGGGGGGGCTGCATGGTTCAATAGGCTCTGCCTTCTCCAGGCCTTCATTAGCCTCGAGCTCCATCAACCATCAAGGGTTCTTCAAATTCACAAAAAGTATTATTGATGATTTTATTGTACCAAGTATTTGACTATTGGTATCTTAGATAACAATGTTTTTGTGTAACACATTTTTATCTTGGCTTTTGCCTTGCTGCCCTGCATGCTCACCCACTTATCAGCATACATGGTAACTTGCTATGTCACACGTGGTAATTCAAAGGTTGAGTTAATATACATCACAACAGAACCAAGTAAAAACAGTTACAGCAGGGAAAAGATATATTCAGTGTACATCTAATGCATGGTCAGGCCTGCCCCATCCATGGAGGAGACAATGCGGCTGGCTATCTACAAAAGCTATATAATGAGGCCCAATACCTCACAAACTGAACCAAGAGCATGCGGGAATAATGTCAAATGGTGAACTTATTGCTTGCATGTAACCAATCACTACTCAAGTTTGGCCATACACCGTGGTGCATCAATCTCTCCTTGAGCAAAGGGTACAGTGGTGGCAGGAAGAGCAGGGTCAAGCAGAGGTAGAGAAGCATGGCCAAGGTGGCACAGAGAAGGAAGTATGGTATGTTGATGTCAAATTCAATGAAGTAGGTAGTGAGGTAAAGTGGTATCCCCAATCCACAAGTGATGCTGAGTAAGTAAACAAGAATTGTCACATTCTTCGTTTTAAACTGCTTCCGGCGCACTCTACGAGCAAGAATCGCAAAGAACAACGAAGAGAGCATTAGTATTACCTTATGTCCACTAAGAGCAAAAAGCCAGTAAGGTGTCAGTTGTGATTTGCAGATCTTCTGATGCACAACAACAGGAACACCTTGCTTGTACTGAAACACTTCCCTTTCCAAGGAAGTATATGGGTCCATCACAACCCACAATGTGCAGATAAGGACATCCACTGAGGGTTGTAGCAGGATAATGAAAGCCAGGAAGTAATCCTTATGAATGTACACTTGTGGTCCACGTTTGATTCTGATGAGTTTCTCTGAGATGTGAAAGAGGTTGTATATCCGCCATGTCTTAAGAAACACTGTTCCCAGCATGAGGGAAAGACCGATGCTCATAAACCAGGGGACTAGGTTACAAAGTACGCCTTGTGTGCCATCACTCAACCAGAATGTCACTGTTATAGTGTGCAGTATGATAGACAGTACCAGGAGGTAGTACCCCGCAAAACCAATATGGTTGATCCGAGGACTCGATGCCTTGATAGTCCTGTAGTCCGGTCTCATTACGTTAATGATCTGTGCCGTAATTGTTGGAGGCAATGTAATAACGATGAGGAGGAGGAGTACTACGGCAACAGGTATTGCCACTCGATCATAGCATGGCTCAAACTCACCTCTGACAAACTCTTGGGAATAGAGCACTAGCTTTCCTGAACTGTAGACACCAGCCTTCTCTTCACTTCCATTGATGAACTGGTATCCTATTAATGTCCGATTATTGAATCCAGTTTCTTGTTTGAACTTTATTCTTCCAGAGATGCCCTCAAAGTCTAGCTTGTACATGTGATGTGTTACTATGTCCGTAATATTGGGTTTGCCACGCCCATATTCAGTGAGGCTGAAGTTTCTGTTCTGTAGTTCTTGAAGAGATGCGTTCAGAGCCAGTGCCAAGGCCCATATAGCATCATAATATGGATTTGCCCAGTCTGTTGTGCTGGCATTACGCAGTTCAGCTTTCTCTTGGTAGTTGCGAAGGTACTCTTCGTACGACTGTCCAGATACAGTTGTGTTTGAGTCTTTTGTGGTGCTTACGTCTGGGACGAAACTGATGCCACCATTAACTGCAACGTTCATCATCTCTGCTGCACTGCATGTGTACTTTTGGCCACTGTAAGAAAAGCTTGTGTTAGCAAACTCTGAAATACGTCTCTCAGTGAAAACCCATTGGTAAGTTGGATAAACCATTCCTTCGTGGTATGCCATGCACAGCAACAATTTGGTTATTTCTTCTCCAGCAAAGACTACAATAACTGGAGCAAATGAATTTTTTATTCCTTTCAGAGGGAGGTACGTCTCAAAGACTACAGAAGAGAAAGCGATTTCATAGTCCGGGAGTTGATTAATCTGTTTTTCTGTATTGCGATACTTTTCAAAGAACTCCAAGTCTTTGTCAGTGTAGAGAATGGCGACTCTTTTCCACATCCTGTTCTTCATGAGCTCTGTTACACCTTTGGCATAGACATCAAATGAATCCAGTATACCAAAAGCATAAGGGTACTCTTTCCGATCTCCTAGCTGTGGAAACTGACCATAGTGTACAGTAGTAAGAGCTATTTCATTTTGGCTTGTCAAGGGAGCAACAGTCACTGACGAATCACCACAGCTTGGTCCAACCACCCCTACAATCTGCTTTGAGCTGCTCAGAATACCAGACTCTGCAAAACCAACCACTGTTCTAGTTCGTAAGTTGCATCCACCATCACTTTCTATCAATCTTATGGTGTAGTCGTTCAAGATGTCGGTACGGTTGTTGATGTGGTCCAGTGCCAAGTATCCAGAGGTTACTATTTCTTCTGCATCTTGCCACGTAGCCTGAAATGTTTGCCGTTGATCGGGGTATGGCAGAAATGATACAAAGTACAGAGTATGCTTCTCCTGTTCTCCCACAGTGACAGTGGCAGCACTCAGTACAACGAGAGCAGCCACAGCTGCAACTTCCAGTCTGATTCGCATTCTTTGGTCTGGGGAATGTACACAAAATGACATTGATGACATTACAGGCAGCAAGACTATAGTCTTTCAATTGCACGAACATGCGACATTCTGCTCACATCAACCTGTTAGCTACCATTATTTGTATGGAACAATCACTATATCCGCTGAATAGTTGATGAGGGGTGTAGTTGTGTTCAGTTCACTCGAACCGTTCGAACACAAATTCGGCAAACAGATATTCAACCATTCAAACAAAAATTCGAACTGCATGATTGCATGTTGCTTATTTTTGGCGGATATGGATATGGCGTTCCATATATGGTGTGCAACCTTTGCTATTGGTGTGCAACCTAGTCTCGCCTTAGTCAGCAGTTCGTGTTAGTATCTTGACTTACTATGGATTTTCAAGCGAGCCCTCACAAAGTATGGCATTGTATGGATTGTAGCACTTACCATTTAAGGAGGTTTGTGTGACTGCTAACTTGTCATCTAACAATCTCATAAGCTTCTGGTACTCTTATAAGAGTGCATGATGACATTGTTGTCATGTGCTCTTGATACTGTAGGCTCATGCACAGCCTATCAGACCAGTCCTGAGAACTAGGAGGCCTGCGCTAGATCTAGGTGCATTGCTACAATGCCCTATGCATGTCCTCTAAAAAGTGTTTTTTGTTTCTAGTTGCATGCATCACTATGAGTGATCTGCATAATTATGTCTAGAACATTCACAGGAAAGAAATGGCCTTTTATATATATGCTGGAAAACATTAATATTTTTGTTGGAAAAGTAGTGTAAAGTTTGCAATATCCATGGCACTAAAGGATATGGTTCCTAAGTGCAAGGTTAGCAACCATAAGTTTGCACAGTGCTGTTTCAAGAACCTGCGAACTAAAAGCACATGTATTATAGCCTCGAAGAACATTAATCTCGGAAAATCTGCAACCATATATACTGCTCAGTATGCTGGTGAAGGCTAGTGCAACAGGTATACATAGGACAAAGTTATTGTGAAAATGCTATCCCTAAACGAGCCTTATTCAGCTACAGTGAAATGTATAGCTTCGTTCCCAGGCCCATGCCGGCAACTGAAAACAGCATGGGCCTGGGAACGAGGCTATACATTCCACTGTAGCTATAGTGAAATGTACAATCTCCACTGGACTGAACAATCATACTACTGCCCTTCAGAGCGAGTTTCTCGTTTGCGTGACGTGTACTGGGGACACCATGGTGACTTGCAATTTCCACGAGTGGTTATGGTCTGGCAGGAAGTGGCTGATGTGAAGCTATTGTAGTGTAGCCAGCACTGCTCAGGATACAGTTACCTTGTCTGTTAGCATGGTGGTCACTGTTGGCCGGTATCCATATACAAGAGTGTACAGGTGAGAGTGTACAGGTGAGAGTGTACAGGTGAGAGTGTACAGGTGAGAGTGTAGGTGGTGAGTGTACAGGTGAGAGTGTACAGGTGAGAGTGTACAGGTGAGAGTGTAGGCGGTGAGAGTGTACAGGTGAGAGTGTACAGGTGAGAGTGTACAGGTGAGAGTGTACAGGTGAGAGTGTACAGGTGAGAGTGTACAGGTGAGAGTGTACAGGTGAGAGTGTACAGGTGAGAGTGTACAGGTGAGAGTGTGCAGGTGAGAGTGTACAGGTGAGAGTGTAGGCGGTAGAGTGACCAGCATTTTTCTGTACAGTGTATTTAGCTAGCTAGATATATTTTAAACATCCGTTTTCAGATGAAAAAATCACACGCACTTTGCACGCGTGATTTTTCTCACACTCCGCACTCGCATCCCAACCTCCCCTCTTGCAAACTGGCCAGTGCTGATATATTGACGGACGTTCCACTGTATGTAGCTATCAGGAGGGTAAAGACCACTCAGCCCTACACTCCGCACTTGGCTATACCGACGTCGGACTTACCCCGGAAACAGCTTCACTCTCAAATTTCACTGATAGCATCTGCACTGCACCGTGAATGAAGTTTCAGAGAGATCACACTACATGCTTGCTGGAATAGCCTGGGAACTTACCCATGTCGAGCAAATCACGAAGCCATTACGCTGCTGCAAATTGCAACCGCCAACCGGAAGGGATGTTGCGTGTTTCCGGCAGGCCGCACCGTACCATGTACCATATGGAACGCGGAATGCGACAAAAATCAATTATAAGCGATCATCGATTTAATAGCGATTTCCGATCTTTGAAAATCGATTTCACAATCGTTTGCCGATTTTATAATCGATTGTCGATTTTATAAGCGATTTTCGATCCTTGAAAATCGATTTCACAATCGATCGCCGATTTTATAATCGATTGTCGATTTTTAATCGATTGTCGATTTTATAAGCGATTTTCGATCCTTGAAAATCGATTTCACAATCGATCGCCGATTTTATAATCGATTTTGTCGATTTTCCAATCGATTGTCGATCGATTGGCAATAATGGGACTCTGTAAAAGCTGGACTCTGGACTGGACTGTGGACTGGACTCTGGACTGGACTCTGGACTGGACTGTGGACTGGACTGTGGACTGGACTGGACTATGGACTGGACTGGGCTGACCAAAACAGCCAGCAAACGTCACCAAAGCTGTGAAAGGTCACGTGCATAGGCCTTTTTAACTTAATGAGCTTCAACAATGGGCTCAAACTACAGTCATGGATAACATGGGACTTCTGGTTCTACACTTCACAAAGGCTGGAGTTTGGTAATAACCGCTCTTCTAATCCATCAAGCAGGCAGAGCATCTAACTGGAGAGTTTGACGATGGTTCTTTCCAACAAATGTGTGTGACCTCCATAAGAAAACAGTCGATACAAGTCATGGATGCTCAAAACTGGTTCAGAACCCATGCTAAAGAATTCAGCCCTAGCCACTTTTGTAGAAGCTCATTAAATATGCACGTGACCTTTGACCTCTCGGATATCGAGGAGACGATGCCGCAACAGGCTAGGAAGCAGCTTGAGACAGAGCTCGAGACGACCCTTCATAGCTTTGGTGACGTTTGCTGTCTGTATACAGCTGTTTTGGTCAGTCCCGTCCACAGTCCAGTCCAGAGTCCAGCTCCATTGGCGATTGCCAATCCATTGCGATCGATTGCAATCGATTATAAAATCGGCGATCGATTGGAAAATCGACAATCGATTGAAAATCGACAATCGATTATAAAATCGGCGATCGATTGTGAAATCGATTTTCAAGGATCGAAAATCGCTTAGCTATAAAATCGACAATCGATTATAAAATCGGCGATCGATTGTGAAATCGATTTTCAAGGATCGAAAATCGCTTATAAAATCGACAATCGATTATAAAATCGGCAAACGATTGTGAAATCGATTTTCAAAGATCGGAAATCGCTTATAAAATCGACGATCGCTTATAATTGAATTTTGTCGCATTCCGCGTTCCATAGTACCACGCGATCGCGCGCGCGAGACTTTGTCACTCACACAAAAGCTGGGTGTGGAAGCCTAGCGCCTGGGAACGAGGCTAGTCTAGTAACAAGCTATTAGCCCCTCGCTTTCTCCAGCTGGGGACAACTAGACGAATGCAGAACATTGTGGGGCGAGCCTGAGCGAGTACAGTTGTCGAATGTGCATGGAGCAGTTGCATGAGCATGTGTTCTTACATGGAGCAGATGCATGTGCATGACTGTCAGTGCATGCATATGTTATCTGAATGTGACAGAGAGCATAGCACGACTTAAGGACACAGAAGTTATGACACTAAAATACACCCATGCACTTCACAGCAACTGCGAATCAGGTTAGCCAAAGCAGTCTGGTAGGTAGCTAGGTCCAGGAGAGCTCTCTGTCTTTGTTATCACCACCGGAGGGCGACTTTCTCATTCTCTGCTGATGCCAGATCTGTGTCTTGACTGCATGTCACAGTGAGGTAAGTGTTACAGAGCGCAGACCAGTCAAGTTCCCATCCTCTGGCAATAGCTGAAGCAGCAGTCTAACACACTGTGATGGTTTATAGCTATTAAAGCCTGCATGCATGCTAGCTAGCTAGCTAATGCACACCATGATGTGCTCTGCACGCAGGACATGAGATCGCTTGAAGCACTCTCCCCGTCTTCATGAAATGCTTTATATAGCCCCTCACCGCGCGCTCCATCCTTGTTGAGGTAGACCGTTCACCGCGCGCTCCATCCTTGTTGAGGTAGACCGTTCATGGTTCGTGTCTATGTCGTTGACGTTGCAATGGTGACTTGAGTTCGTTTGTGGTTTGAATTAACGCATGACGCAATGACACGCAAAATACGAGCAGGAAGTGATTTACGGCACGACGTACGATAGATAGATATATATGGAAAATTCACAGCAAACTCGTCTATGTGGGGCTCGCTCAGGCTCGCCCCAATTAGGTACTTGCATGTGGACGCGTGTAGCCAGACTTAACTTTACATCTGGGCGAGGAGAGTTTACTTTTGTGGGGGGGGGGGGGGGGGGTCGGTTATGGCAGGAGCGCATAATGAGGTAGCGCTCGCTTCCTCATTATGCGGTCCCGGGGGGGGGGGGGGGGGGGGGGGGGGGGGTAATTGGTTATGGCTATGCTATCAATAACGGTTAGTCGGTTAATAACTATGCGGCTAATAACACAATGCTATCAATAACATAATGCTACAATCCAATAACACTGGCAGTGTCAGGCCCGTAGGCAGGATTTGTAGAAAGGGGGTTCGGTCCGGGCACTGCCGAAGGCATTGCACAGAGGCGCGAAGCGCCGATCAGTCAGCGCGAAGCGCGCAAAAATTTTTTCACTGCCAAAGGCAGTGAACTGAGCCGCGAAGTGGCAATCAGTTCGCGCGAAGCGCGGGAAAAAATTTCGCGGTCGTTTTTCAGTCACCTGGATGAGCTCTCGTAGCACTTTCACCGCTTTGCACTGCACTACCACTGCTTCTGGTTTGCTTCACCTCTTCACTTTCACTAGAAGAGTTGTCACTAGGATTAGGGCTGGACGCGCGGAAGAATTTGAGGATAGTGGGAGTATCAGCAGCATCTTGCTTTCTCTTCGCCATAATATTATATTTGCTCGCTTGAGTTAATCTTCGCTTCCCAGGCCAGACGATCGCAGTGTGGGAACGAGACATCCCAGCCCCGCCTAGGTACATGACGTCGATCGCATGTTGAACCTGCCGGCGTCCTGGCCGTAGCGTTGACACATAGTACAGCGAAGGTTAGTTTAGTTTTGTCGTGATAACGAAGCATAAATTTTAGGGGGTTCGATCGAACCCCTCGAACCCCCCCTGGCTACGGGCCTGAGTGTGCAACACAAACTTAACTATACAGCAACAGCATATTGCTGACGTAGCCAGAACATCCTGGCTTGGTACATAGCTAAGTAGCACTTACCATGAACGGCATTTGGTATCCATGTTCATGGCAGGACTTGCAGGTATCTAGCTATGTTACAACGTATTTTAGATGACATAATTATTAATAAAATCACTTGCCCGCCACCTTAAGTTATACTGTACGGATTTTAATGGTTCGAAGCTACAGTAAAGATCTAGCTACACTTGCCACTGGTTAGATAGCTAACGGGCTGTTAGAACTCCTGGTTCTACCAGATAGATAATAGCCTAGGGGTCGCTTGGTGGCCATGCAAGTGGTGTGGACCTAGCTAAAGCTGAGGCTCTAGCCCCACTAAGTAATGTCTGCCTGGCCAGGCCTACCCCGTGACTGAAGAGAAAGGTTACCTGTGTCGTCAGCTGCAATCAGACCTAGCTATGGCCATTCAGACATATCAGTCGAGCTCAGGAAGTCAAGTGCAGCTGCAGACTGAGGAAGATACTCTTAACTTTTTCTCAGATGCACCACATTCTTCTGACCATAATTATGGGGCCGGCGATACCGAATATCCGGAGGAAATATTGCACAGGGTTGCGTGCAGTACAAATTAGGGATGTCATATCATAATTATGTATAATTCATGACACCAATTGTTCAAGGGTGAAGAAACTGATGGGTAAGTCTTCGGGTTCAGTGTGGGGAGACTAAGTCATTGTGGGCTCCTGTACTGACTTTAGCTACCGCGGAACCGCACCGGGTAGTCAGCCAGACTGCAATAGCAAGTAGCTACGTACGTTTCGCATCAGCCACTGCACTGAGCAGTGCTCAGCATCATACTGACATCTGCTGTTGCTGTCGTCAAGAGATGTCCACTAAAGCTGTTGTCAAGAGCGTCCTTCATCTGCAAATGATAGCCAGACTGGGGCACGACGCCGCACGACTCGGGTTGTATCACGAAGGAAACATAACTAGGTGTAGCTAGTTACATTTAGGAGTTCATGCAAGCCTCAGTGAAAATCATAAGTTTGCTACAATAGACCATATATGGGGGGGGGGGGGGGGGGGGGAGTATTAGCTATGCAGCATTGAGGCCTCAACTGTCATGCATGACATGGTGCAACTTGCTGTAACGGTCAACAAAACAACTCTACCAGTCAATGACTTTGTTTAGCTACTGGCCAGTCAACAAATTGTTTTCGCAGTAGCTACATTTGGAAAACTAGTATAGGTAGGTGGTCTTGCTGTGAATGTGTCATTTGTTTACATTCTGTAGACCAAAGAATGAAATTTGGACTGGAAGTTGCAGCTGTGGCTGCTCTCGTTGTACTGAGTGCGGCCACTGTCACTGTGGGAGAACAGGAGAAGCATACTCTGTACTTTGTATCATTTCTGTCATACCCCGATCTACGGCCAACATTTCAGGCTACGTGGCAAGATGCAGAAGAAATAGTAACCTCTGGATACTTGGCACTGGACCACATCAACAACCGTACCGACATTTTGAACGACTACACCATAAGATTGATAGAAAGTGATGGTGGATGCAACTTACGAACTAGAACAGTGGTTGGTTTTGCAGAGTCTGGTATTCTGAGCAGCTCAAAGCAGATTGTAGGGGTAGTTGGACCAAGCTGTGCTGATTCATCAGCGACTGTTGCTCCCTTGACAAGCCGAAATGAAGTAGCTCTTATTACTATACACTATGGTTCTCTTCCACAGCTAGGAGATCGGACAAAGTACCCTTATGCATTTGGTGCGATGGATTCATTTGATGTCTATGCCGAAGGTGTAACAGAGCTCATGAAAAACAGGATGTGGAAAAGAGTCGCCATTCTCTACACTGACGGAGATGTGGAATTCTCTGATGTCTTTCGGACTACGGAAAAGTGGATTAAAGAGCTTCCGGACTATGAAATTGCTTTCTCTTCTGTAATCTTTGAGACGTACCTACCTCTGCAACAAATCAAAGAATCTTTTGCTCCAGTTATTGTAGTCTTTGCTGGAATCGCAATAACCAAACGGTTGATGTGCATGGCATACCACGAAGGAATGGTTTATCCAACTCACCAATGGGTCTTTATGGACAGACGTCTTTCAGATTTTGATCATACTGAACTTTCTTATGACGGTCAAAAGTACACGTGCACTGCAGCAGAGATGATGAATGTTGCAGTCAATGGTGGCATCAGTTTCGTCCTAGACGTAAGTACGACAACAAATACGACTGTATCGGGACAGTCGTACGAAGAGTACCTTCACAACTACCAAGAGAAAGCTGAGATGCATAATGCCAGCACAACAGACTGGGCAAATACATATTATGATGCTATATGGGCCTTGGCACTGGCTCTGAACGCATCTCTTCAAGAACTACAGAACAGAAACTTCAGCCTCACTGAATATAGGCGTGGCAAACCCAGTATTACGGACATAATAGCACATCACATGTACAAGCTAGACTTTGAGGGCGTCTCTGGAAGAATAAAGTTTGAACAAGAAACTGGATTCGATAATCGGACATTAATAGGATACCAGTTCATCAATGGAAGTGAAGAGAAGGCTGTTGTCTACAGTTCAGGAAAGCTAGTGCTCTATTCCCAAGAGTTTGTCAGAGGTGAGTTCAATCCACGCTATGATCGAGTGGCAATACCTGTTGCTGTAGTGCTCCTCCTCCTCATCCTTATTACATTGCCTCCAGCAATTACGGCACAGATCATTAACGTAATGAGACCGGACTACAGGACTATCAAGGCATCGAGTCCTCGGATCAACCATATTGGTTTTGCGGGGTACTACCTCCTGGTACTGTCTATCATATGGCACACTATAACAGTGACATTCTGGTTGAGTGATGGCACACAAGGCGTACTTTGTAACCTAGTCCCCTGGTTTATGAGCATCGGTCTTTCCCTCATGCTGGGAACAGTGTGTCTTAAGACATGGCGAATATATCACATCTTCCTCATCGCAGACAAACTCATCAAAGTCGAGCAAGGACTGCAAGTACACATTCATAAAGATTACTTCCTGGCTCTCATCATCCTGCTACAACCAACAGTGGATGTCCTTATCTGCACACTGTGGGTTGTGATTGACCCCTTCACTTCGGAGGAAATCCAAGTGTTTCAGTACGAGCAAGGTACCGGTGTTCCTGTTGTTGTGCACCAGAAGATCTGCCACTCACAACTAACAGTTTACTGGCTGGTTGTACTTGGTGGACATAAGGCATTAATAATTCTGTCTTCATTGTTCTTTGCAATTCTAGCCCGTAAAGTGCGCTGGAAGCAGTTTCAAACAAAGAATGTGACGATTCTCGTTTACTTGCTCAGCATCACTTGTGGACTGGGAATTCCACTTTACCTCACCACCTACCTCCTTCAACTCAACATCAACATACCATACTTCCTTCTCTGTGCCACCTTGGCCACGCTTCTCTACCTCTGCTTGACCCTGCTCTTCCTGCCACCACTGTACCCTTTGCTCAAGGAGAGATTGATGCACCACGGTGTATGGCCAAAGGTTTCATACAAGCACTCACAGTGTACAGACCTTGTTACATAGCTCTTTAGATAGCCTGCAGCTGTGAGAATTACCATGAGAATTGTATTAGCCACTATATTGCCTTAGCTATATTATAGTTATACTTATTGTGAGGATGTATACACAACACTATGATGGTTATGCGAGTGAGAGAGAGAGAAATTCCATCCACTGAGCAGATTTTAAAGCCTACTGAGTACTAGTCAGACACTCATACCACTGGTGTTTTGGCAAAGTGTTTGTTACCGGTGCATGTCTATCCTTCAGCCACTGCTAATTATTGGAACAAAGTGCATGCAGTGTTTATTAGTGCCTGGGTGGCTGATGATCATCTCCATACACTGCATGAATTCATAGAGAGCATAACAATTCATACGTAGACAAAGCTTGAGGTTAAGGTTGCAACCATAATATTATAGTTTGTTAACCAGCCATTTTCGCCCACAGTTGCGTGACCTTCCTTAATTCCCATGGTAATTCGAAGAATGCTGCAGATCTGTATTCATGGAGTTCATGATTCATAGACTAAGCTTCCGGTTGCAACCAAATAGTTTATTAACCCCTTTCCTCCCACAGCTGCATGAGTAGTGGGTGGCTAGTGAAGTTTACTCAGCAGGGGCGGCGGCACGTATTACAATTGGGGGGGCAAGATAATATTACACGCTGCCGGAGGCAGTGAATAGAGGTGCGTAGCGCCGATCAGTCCGCGCGAAGCGCGGAAAAAAAATTTTGCCTTCATTTTTCAGCTATCAGGATGGGCTCTCGTGGCACCTTCGTGCTTTTGCACTGCAAGTTCCAGATGTACGAGGATTGCAGGTCCCGGGGCCGCCATGTGCTGCTTTCTTGCTCAAATTTCGCTCACGAACGTAATTAGTCTCGTGCCCAGACCCTCCCGAAACGCGGAAAGAGGGTCTGGTGTTCTGAGCGACATTTCTTGATTCATGGGGCGTGGTCGCTCTCGGATTTTAAAGCTCGAATCAGATTGCAGAACGCGAATGACGTAGTCAATCAGCGTAAGTCGTCATGCATAGGTACGTTACATGTAACATACAGTGCAGTGTAGCTAGTACGGACGGTATGTCAGTGAAATGGATACGACAGGCCTACCGAAGAGCGAGCTGAGGCAGTAAGCCAAATCGATTATCTTGCCGGCTGGTTTTGGGAAATCTCTGTGTTTCGTGACACTTCCACTCATCTTTGACAACCTCAGATAGAATTCTGTACAAGCGCAGGGCAACTGTACGTTGTTGTTGGCCCTTTGGTGTCACTCGTGAAGGACCAAATGCGCTGCTACAGTAAGCTTATAAGAATAGTGATAGGTGCGCTTTTATTGGAGAGGACATACAGAATGCAGGTAATTACATTCCTTACGCCGTATAGCCCCGCCCCATGCGCCAAGAAATGTCGCTCAGAACACCAGACCCTCTTTCCGCGTTTCGGGAGGGTCTGGGCACGAGACTAGAACGTAATACGTACGTACACGGGTACCGGTATACTAGATTGCGGTCTCGTTCCCAAGCCGTTCGGTTTTAGCTAGCCAGTCGCTGGCTATACGTCGATAGCTGGACTTGCGCCAGATCAGCAACTCGATTCGCGTACATCGTATGTACACAAGGTTAGCCGAGTCAGCCTAGTACTAAGTATAGGGCAGCCGTTGGCTGTTTAATAGTATAGTAGCTAGCTGCTAGGAGTTAGGGGGGGCGATGCCCCCCCTAAATATTTTTCGGGGGGGCGCTTGCCCCCCCTTGCCCCCCCCGTGCCGCCGCCCCTGCTCAGCATCTATCAGCTCGCACACATTCACCTATCTATCAGAGAACGCGATAGCGTTCTCTATTTAGGGATGGCCAAGGAATTTCGAATTTACCATACTGATGCACTAGCAGGAAAACGGCAAAAGAAGCTACAAAGGTCCAAACCAAGCATGCAGACAGAATGACACTGCCTAGCAGTTCACAAAAACACTCTAGCTAAAATGTACCTGAGAGTACGCAGGAGTCGAGAAACAAGTCGCTGCAAAATTCCGATTTCGTCATCTTTCTTCATAGTCAAGCATAGCTCACCAACGGAAGAGCTCATTTACGCACAGAATAACACCGCTTTCTCCGCAGTAGAGTCCTTGCGTCCGTATGTCTGCAAACTGGCAACAGCAGCGATTCTGGCCGGCCAAGGAATTTCGAATTTACCATACTGATGCACTAGCAGGAAAACGGCAAAAGAAGCTACAAAGGTCCAAACCAATACTGTATTTCAGAGTTTGCTAACACAAGCTTTTCTTACAGTGTCCAAAAGTACACATGCACTGCAGCAGAGATGATGAATGTTGCCGTTAATGGTGGCATCAGTTTCGTCCCAGACGTAAGTACCACAAAAGATTCAAACACAACTGTATCTGGACAGTCGTACGAAGAGTACCTTCGCAACTACCAAGAGAAAGCTGAACTGCGTAATGCCAGCACAACAGACTGGGCAAATCCATATTATGATGCTATATGGGCCTTGGCACTTGCTCTGAACGCATCTCTTCAAGAACTACAGAACAGAAACTTCAGCCTCACTGAATATGGGCGTGGCAAACCCAATATTACGGACATAGTAACACATCACATGTACAAGCTAGACTTTGAGGGCGTCTCTGGAAGAATAAAGTTCAAACAAGAAACTGGATTCAATAATCGGACATTAATAGGATACCAGTTCATCAATGGAAGTGAAGAGACGGCTGGTGTCTACAGTTCAGAAAAGCTAGTGCTCTATTCCCAAGAGTTTGTCAGAGGTGAGTTCAATCCACGCTATGATCGAGTGGCAATACCTGTTGCTGTAGTGCTCCTCCTCCTCATCGTTATTACATTGCCTCCAACAATTATGGCACAGATCATTAACGTAATGAGACCGGACTACAGGACTATCAAGGCATCAAGTCCTCGGATCAACCATATTGGTTTTGCGGGGTACTACCTCCTGGTACTGTCTATCATATGGCACACTATAACAGTGACATTCTGGTTGAGTGATGGCACACAAGGCGTACTTTGTAACCTAGTCCCCTGGTTTATGAGCATCGGTCTTTCCCTCATGCTGGGAACAGTGTGTCTTAAGACATGGCGAATATATCACATCTTCCTCATCGCAGACAAACTCATCAAAGTCGAGCAAGGACTGCAAGTACACATTCATAAAGATTACTTCCTGGCTCTCATCATCCTGCTACAACCAACAGTGGATGTCCTTATCTGCACACTGTGGGTTGTGATTGACCCCTTCACTTCGGAGGAAATCCAAGTGTTTCAGTACGAGCAAGGTACCGGTGTTCCTGTTGTTGTGCACCAGAAGATCTGCCACTCACAACTAACAGTTTACTGGCTGGTTGTACTTGGTGGACATAAGGCATTAATAATTCTGTCTTCATCGAGGGGCAACCGCACTCCTGGTAGCCGTTGCAACGCCGCGGTTGCCTCGCCGTAGCGAAGCTAATTATTGCAATTCGTTCCAATTAACGCACATGCCACGTGGCTCAGTCGATCGCGAGAAATGGCGACCAAAAGGAAGACAAGACAGCACTCACAACTTAGCCAGCACGGTGAGTTTTGTCATGTAAGCGTCAGTTAACGACAGCGATCACGGCTGTGTGGTCAGAATCTTCGTGTGCCTTTCCTAAGAACGGTACTGCCACCGGAAGTCGGAGAGAGCGCTCGAGCAATGGCGGCCACGGCGAGACAAAAGCGCTTGTATCTCCACCACCAAGGTGAGTTTCGCCACAATTATTGTGTGGTTGTGGCACTGCATGATAGCGATCACGATGGTGTAGTCAGAATCTCTTTAGACCTTTCCTGCGTGCTGTGAGGTTTGATTATTTAATTATTTAGATTATTTCCTATACCAGGAGTGTAATGTTCTTTGCAATTCTAGCCCGTAAAGTGCGCTGGAAGCAGTTTCAAACAAAGAATGTGACGATTCTCGTTTACTTGCTCAGCATCACTTGTGGACTGGGAATTCCACTTTATCTCACCACCTACCTCCTTCAACTCAACATCTACTTCCTTCTCTGTGCCACCTTGGCCACACTTCTCTACCTCTGCTTGACCTTGCTCTTCCTGCCACCACTGTACCCTTTGCTCAAGGAGAGATTGATGCACCATGGTGTATGGCCAAAGGTTTCATACAAGCAGTCACAGTGTACAGACCTTGTTACATAGCTCTTTAGATAGCCTGCAGCTGTGAGAATTACCATGAGAATTATCCACTATAATTGCCTTAGCTATATAGTTATACTTACAGTGAGGATGTATACACAAGACTATGATGGTTATGCGAGTGAGAGAGAGAGAAATTCCATCCACTGAGCAGATTTTAAAGCCCCCGCATGCACAACTATATACTGCCCCCTAGCTGGCCCCATGAATCCAGCTATCAGCGTTGCTGCATTGAAAATGTGCACCCTCTGCAAGAGTATATTATGCACTCCTAGTTCCACACATGCCCATAAATCTGAGCCCAGTTTCTGAAACTTCAACCTAATGACCACAACTAGGTATATATATCAGTACAAAAAATATTTAGCTAGTTGAAACAACCCCTGAATGGTTACTCCAGTTTCAGTCAAGGGGGGTTAGGATAAATAGCTATAGCAGATGCCATGGATGCTCTTTCAAGCTTTATGGAATCCATCATTCCCCCCTTGCAATTCCATCAAGTTTGCAATGTAGCTATGCTTTTCCCGCTCGCCTCTAGGTTAGGGAGTTTTCTCCACAAATGGGATGCCACACTCCCACTCACTTTTAGCTACTTTTTCAGTCTCAATAGCCAGTCATCATGCTGGGGGGGGGGGGGGGGGGGGGGGGAGGTCAGGGGGGCCAGTCATCATGCTGGGGGGGGGGGGGGGGGGGGGGGGGGGGGGAGGTCTTCAAGTCTCCAATTGACCGCACTGAAGAGCTGATAGAGCACTGCAAAGTGTCACTTTCTACATCAAAGGGGCACACTCCTCTTGTTGATTCTGGTTGCTGCCATGGGCTAAAGAACATCATCAGATACGAAGGTGGGAATTGTGAAATTGTGATCAGCATAAAAATGATGTCCTCAAATGATTTTCACATGATATTGGATCAAAATTCAACCAACAGCAAACCGGACATCATTGATACCTAGCATATTAGTCTGCTTACATAGCCTCGTTCCCAAGGTCTTCTACACCACCAGGACCATTAGCTACAGTACTTCACTGGAGGTGTGAAGGCCTGGGAACGAGGCTATGCATTCACGATGCAGGACGCCCTCCTTAGCAAGTGGCAGCTGGTGTGCATGTAACCAACAAGTTTAATTGCTGACTGTGTATCCTTGGTGTGCTGCACGTCACTCACCGGCAGGACGTTATGGGGCAAGCGTGATACATTTTAGCCACTGAGGATGATAGGGATTCTGGGAATGAGGTATCAAACAGGAGTGAGGTCACAATAATTACTCTCCCAGTAGATGAATCTACACAAACCTTGCATGGGGACGACATAAAAGAGTTGGTAACAACCAAATCAAGCATCAATGGGCGAACTTCAAAACCAGCAAATGCTTTGTTTTCTGGTCGAGAAAGATATATGCCCCCAGACGCTAGCAAAAGCAGTGCTTACAATGATGGCTAGTCCCAAGCCACTCAAAGTTTGGCAATGTGATTTCAGCAAATTTTCTGCACTGGAAGAAAAGATTTTAATCTTTGTGATCTCACCAGGAAAGATGCTGCACAATACACTGGAGCTCACTGCAACAATAGACTTTGCTACAAGGGCTGCCACAGATGTTTTACGTAGGAAGATTATGTGGATAGATTACTTACGAAATTTACTTAGGTCACAGAGAGATTATTTAGGTCACAGATAGATTACTTAGGACCTTTGCTACACTAGAGATAGGCCGAGTTCAGTTATGCAACAAAGCCCTTGCATGTATCTTTAACTTTGGTCTAAGGAAACATCCCAGCAAATTCAGCAGCTGTTGTGCTCCATGCGCCTGTTCAGTACATGTATTGCCCCATAGTTAGTCTGGATTATCCCGCAGGTGTCCCAGATGGTGACTTCTCTAGCATGGAGGCGTCCACACTAGTACTGCCCAGTAGCTTCCCTTCGCCTAATTCGATTGTCTGATAATACAGTATAGCTATCTATCTCCAAGAGCTCCATCATTTTCACCCATCATGCATCCCCTATGCTCAAGTTGGCCACACCTAAACTCATCCATTCAGCATCAGACTCTCTATTCATCAAAGAAGACTCCACAATGATGCTGTACATACACTCCATAGCTAAATGCATCAGCAAGGACTACCTTTACTACACCCAGTGAACCAGAAATTTTACGGACGGTTTCCAGCTGAAATTGGAAGCTAGTATTACGGTGTACACTGGTCATGCACGAAGTGCCATACCTACAAATGCTTAGCAAAATAACAGCTAGGGGCTATATTATTGTACACCTCCTGTAATTCCCGGGTATGTCATTCATGATTGCAGAGCAAAATGTCAGGGTTTAGCGAAGTACATGCATTATATAGCCGTCTCTCTGCTGACTGAGCACACCATTATTTTTGTTGCGCTGCGCATCGATCATGACGTCATAGTTATTCGCTCCGCAATAAAATCTGCGCCGAACGGCTTCTCGTGCAGACTGCAGAGCGGAGGTTATCTGAGGAACTTCTTTGCAAACTAATCGGGTAAGCACTAGCCTTCAGGTTCAGTGCATTCATGTTCTGCTCCTGTACCTGCTGATATCGTATCGTCCCAACCTGTGTGTAGCTACGCGTACGAGCTGATGGCGCGTGCGACGCGATTGCAAATAAGCATCAAAGTCTCCACCATTTTGCCTAACAAATCAATGGCAATGCGACACGATCGTGAGGTCTTTGTTTCGTACTATGAACAGGGCCGGTGCCAGCTCTTTTGAAGTGGGGCGGCAGTGCTGAACGCCCACGATCGCAGCGCACGCGGTACCCAGAGGCGCGATCCAAGCGCGGAATTTTTTTCGCGTATTCTTTTAGCGATCAGGAAGCGCTCTCCTAGCATCTCTACGCATTCTGGACACGTTCCTAGATGCAAAGAGTATTGACTAAGTAACCAGTAAGAATCGATGACTGGAGGTATTGCCATTCAGTTTTTGAAGGGTTGCCAAAAAGTGGGGCAGCCATGGCCATGACATCAGACAGACATTGACGTGTAGCTACTGTGCTGTTTACTGCAAACAATCGGGCACAGTTTCATTCTGTGAACCGGACAATTGACTTACCACCACCATGTACTAGTGCTGTCATGTAATATAATTGTGTCATTTCGCTACCTTCCTGGACCACAGAATGAAATTTGGACTGGAAGTTGCAGCTGTGGCTGCTCTCGTTGTACTGAGTGCTGCCATTGTCACTGTGGGAGAACAGGATAAGCATACACTGTACTTTGTATCATTTCTGTCATACCCTGATCCACGGCCAACATTTCAGGCTACGTGGCAAGATGCAGAAGAAATAGTAACCTCTGGATACTTGGCACTGGACCAGATCAACAACCGTACCGACATCTTGAACGACTACACCATAAGAATGATAGAAAGTGATGGTGGATGCAACTTACGAACTAGAACAGTGGTTGGTTTTGCAGACTCTGGTATTCTGAGCAGCTCAAAGCAGATTGTAGGGGTGGTTGGTCCAAGCTGTTCTGATTCATCAGGGACTGTTGCTCCCATGACAAGCCGAAATGAAGTAGCTCTTATTACCATTCATTACGGTGCTCTTCCACAGCTAGGAGATCAGACAAAGTACCCTTATGCATTTGGTGTAATAGATTCACTTGATGTCTATGCCAAAGGTGTAACAGAGCTCATGAAGAACAGGATGTGGAGAAGAGTGGCCATTCTCTACACTGACAAAGACGTGGATTTCTTTGAAATATATCGGATTACAGGAAAATTGATTAATGATCTCCCTGACGTCTATGAAATTGTTTTCTCTTCCGTAATCTTTGAGACATACATTCCTCTGAAACAAATCGAAGAATCGTTTGCTCCAGTTATTGTAGTCTTTGCTGGAATAGAAATAACCAACAAGATGTTGTGCATGGCATATCACCAAGGAATGGTTTATCCAACGTATCAATGGGTTATCATAGACAGACTTGTAACAGACTTTGACTATACTGAGTTTTCTTACGATGGGCAAAGCTATGTGTGCAGTGCAGCAGAGATGATGAAAGTTGCCGTTAATGGTGGCATCAGTTTCGTCCCAGACGTAAGCACCACAAAAGACTCAAACACAACTGTATCTGGACAGTCGTACGAAGAGTACCTTCACAACTACCAAGAGAAAGCTGAAATGCGTAATGCCAGCATAACAGACTGGGCAAATCCATATTATGATGCTATATGGGCCTTGGCACTGGCTCTGAACGCATCTCTTCAAGAACTACAGAACAGAAACTTCAGCCTCACTGATTATGGGCATGGCAGACCCAATATTACGGACATAATAGCACACCACATGTACAAGCTAGACTTTGAGGGCGTCTCCGGAAGAATAAAGTTTGAACAAGGAACTGGATTCAATAATCGGACATTAATAGGATACCAGTTCATCAATGGAAGTGAAGAGAAGGCTGTTGTCTACAGTTCAGGAAAGCTAGTGCTCTATTCCCAAGAATTTGTCAGAGGTGAGTTTGAGTCACGCTATGATCGAGTGGCAATACCTGTTGCTGTAGTGCTCCTCCTCCTCATCCTTATTACATTGCCTCCAGCAATTACGGCACAGATCATTAACGTAATGAGACCGGACTACAGGACTATCAAGGCATCGAGTCCTCGGATCAACCATATTGGTTTTGCGGGGTACTACCTCCTGGTACTGTCTATCATATGGCACACTATAACAGTGACATTCTGGTTGAGTGATGGCACACAAGGCGTACTTTGTAACCTAGTCCCCTGGTTTATGAGCATCGGTCTTTCCCTCATGCTGGGAACAGTGTGTCTTAAGACATGGCGGATATATCACATCTTTCTTGTCTCAGCTAAACAAAGACCACTACTTTACAAACAATTCATTCATAAGGACCAGTTCCTGGCTATCATTATCCTGCTACAACCAACAATGGATGTTCTTATCTGCACACTGTGGGTTGTGATTGACCCCTTCACTTCGGAGGAAAGCAAAGTGTTTCAGTACGAGCAAGGTGTTCCTGTTATTGTGCATCAGAAGATCTGCCGTTCACAGCAAATACCTTACTGGCTGGTTGTACTTGGTGGACATAAGGCATTAATAATTCTGTCTTCATTGTTTTTTGCAATTCTAGCCCGTAAAGTGCGCTGGAAGCAGTTTCAAACAAAGAATGTGACGATTCTCGTTTACTCGCTCAGCATCACTTGTGGACTGGGAATTCCACTTTGCCTCACTACCTACCTCCTTCAACTCAACATCAACATACCATACTTCCTTCTCTGTGCCACCTTGGCCACGCTTCTCTACCTCTGCTTGACCCTGCTCTTCCTGCCACCACTGTACCCTTTGCTCAAGGAGAGATTGATGCACCACGGTGTAAAGTCAAAGTAGTTATTCAGCATTCAGCATTTAGTACTTGGATGGCTAGCTATATAGACCTTGTTATAGATAGTCAGCTGTTGAGAATCTCTATGCCTATGTATGTAGCTATAAGCTTGATGGTTATGTATGCCGAGAGAGAAGAAATTGCGTCTGCATGCTAATTTGGTAACTATGTAGTCAGATTACAACCCAAGACGATCCAAATACTACTCAAACTCTCTCACCACTAAACCACTTAGCTGTGCCCACACAGCAGGGGGGCAGCTGTGCCCACACAGCAGGGGGGCAGCTGTGCCCACACAGCAGGGGGGCAGCTGTGCCCACACAGCAGGGGGGCAGCTGTGCCCACACAGCAAGGGGGCAGGTGTGCCCACACAGCAGGGGGGCAGGTGTGCCCACACAGCAGGGGGGCAGGTGTGCCCACACAGCAGGGGGGCAGGTGTGCCCACACAGCAGGGGGGCAGCTGTGCCCACACAGCAAGGGGGCAGGTGTGCCCACACAGCAAGGGGGCAGCTGTGCCCACACAGCAGGGGGGCAGGTGTGCCCACACAGCAGGGGGGCAGCTGTGCCCACACAGCAGGGGGGCAGCTGTGCCCACACAGCAGGGGGGCAGCTGTGCCCACACAGCAGGGGGGCAGCTGTGCCCACACAGCAGGGGGGCAGCTGTGCCCACACAGCAGGGGGGCAGCACACAAGTTGCATACAGACAGTTAACCCCATAAATGCTGTTTTCTAGCAGTCATCTGGAATCATGAAGTTTCATGCAGTAGGGAAAATAGGTGCAAAATGAAGCTCCTTCAGGTACACAAAACAGCCATTATTTTGTTGTAGTTTATGTGAAGATATTAAGTTAGGGTCCATAATTATCGCAAGATTTCAGAAGGACGACTGCTTAGCCCCTGCTGCGCCTGCGTGTGCGAGGTAACTAGCTACGGCCGCATAGATATGATACAATAATTAGGCCTACAGTGCAAAATTCATGTGTAGCTACACATGGTAACTCACAATGGAAAATGCATTTACAGAGCTATAACAAGACTTCATAGCTAAATGAACCAAGTGCTGGCCGAATATGAAGTTACTGCTTGCATAGAACCTGTAACTACTTTAACTACTCGGCCATACACCGTGGTGCTCCAATCTCTCCTTGAGCAAAGGATACAGTGGTGGCAGAAATGGTGTAGAGATTTAGATGTAGGCCTTATAGCGCGCCGCGCCATAATGCGGCGCCATGCGCAGACTACGTGCATCGCCGTAAAATTCCGTACATTGATGTAGCGGATTACAAAGACGAAATTATAGTGAGTTCAGCACTAGCACTACTTTTACACTGCAAGAGCGTTGAGGAGCGAGATGGCGTACGAAAATTTTATGGGCAACAAGGACTTCCACCCCAGCAGCTTCAGAAACCTGAAAAAGGCAAGAGAAACTAACAGGCTGGCCAAAAAACACTACTTACGTTAGTAGTGTATTGTCCGTGTTCGTAATTCTTGACCCCTTTAGGGTTATGCCAGTTAAACAGTACACTCCACAGTGTTTACAAACATCGACTTGCAGCACCAGGAACCAAGTTCTAACTAACGGTAGTCGTAATTTGGTGTCTCCAGTCTGTAAGCCGTGTGATAACCATAATTCCTGCTAGCAAATAGGGAAGTAGTGCCATTGCAGAAGTTGTTACTACCTAACGTATGGTGCGATAATTGGCAACAATAATAGTTGTCTATTTAGCCCTACCATGCAGTACAGATGGGTACACTCCCGAGGAGTGAATCTTGCTCCTGAGGAGTGAGTCATGCTCCTGAGGAGTGAATCTTGCTCCTGAGGAGTGAGTCATGCTCCAGAGGAGTGAGTCATGCTCCAGAGGAGTGAGTCCTGCTCCTGAGGAGTGAGTCCTGCTCCTGAGGAGTGAGTCTTGCTCCTGAGGAGTGAGTCCTGCTCCTGAGGAGTGAGTCTTGCTCCTGAGGAGTGAGTCCTGCTCCTGAGTCCTGAGGAGTGAGTCCTGAGTCCTGAGGAGTGAGTCTTGCTCCTGAGGAGAGCGAGTCTTGCCACTCAAAGGTTGAATGGCCCATATTCTCTCTCTGTGTGCAGTTGTGGGAGGCTGAGCAACGCAAGCAGCAGGAGGAGAAGAGGCAGGAGGATCTGAGGCAGCAGTACCTCAAGGAACAGGAGATGTACAAGAACAAGTAGGCACACGTCACACACACACACACGTCACATGCACACAGTCCCACACACACACACGTCACATGCACACAGTCCCACACACACACACGTCACATGCACACAGTCCCACACACACACACACACCACATGTACCAACCGGCACAGAGAGCATGAAGGGACACACATGTAGGGTCTGGTGAATAAGTGGACTCCAGCGCAGCTGCACAGCTGCCTAATTGTCATCAGTTTGATGAGGGACAGAAGAACAAGCTGCAGAATCTTTGCAACAGAATAACCTGTCTGTGGTTTCCATGTGGTTTTCGTGTGGTTACATACTCATCAGCTGTTTCAGAGATGTTTAGCACTCAGTTCAGGTCTGGTAAATGACACTCCTCCAGTGTGGATTCACATTCCACTTGAGGGTTGCATATGAGTAGCCTCGGTCCCAGGCTCTCTCCTCAAACCGAACTAGCATATGAGTAGCCTTGGTCCCAGGCTCTCTCCTCAAACCGAACTAGCATATGAGTAGCCTCGGTCCCAGGCTCTCTCCTCAAACCGAACTAGCATATGAGTAGCCTCGGTCCCAGGCTCTCTCCTCAAACCGAACTAGCATATGAGTAGCCTCGGTCCCAGGCTCTCTCCTCAAACCGAACTAGCATATGAGTAGCCTTGGTCCCAGGCTCTCTCCTCAAACCGAACTAGCATATGAGTAGCCTCGGTCCCAGGCTCTCTCCTCAAACCGAACTAGCATATGAGTAGCCTCTGTCCCAGGCTCTCTCCTCAAACCGAACTAGCATATGAGTAGCCTCGGTCCCAGGCTCTCTCCTCAAACCGAACTAGCATATGAGTAGCCTCGGTCCCAGGCTCTCTCCTCAAACCGAACTAGCATATGAGTAGCCTCGGTCCCAGGCTCTCTCCTCAAACCGAACTAGCATATGAGTAGCCTCGGTCCCAGGCTCTCTCCTCAAACCGAACTAGCATATGAGTAGCCTCGGTCCCAGGCTCTCTCCTCAAACCGAACTAGCATATGAGTAGCCTCGGTCCCAGGCTCTCTCCTCAAACCGAACTAGCATATGAGTAGCCTCGGTCCCAGGCTCTCTCCTCAAACCGAACTAGCATATGAGTAGCCTTGGTCCCAGGCTCTCTCCTCAAACCGAACTAGCATATGAGTAGCCTCGGTCCCAGGCTCTCTCCTCAAACCGAACTAGCATATGAGTAGCCTCGGTCCCAGGCTCTCTCCTCAAACCGAACTAGCATATGAGTAGCCTCGGTCCCAGGCTCTCTCCTCAAACCGAACTAGCATATGAGTTGTACTAGAGGGTCCCACCCTGCACGCCACGCTGTACATGGACTGCATGAGTATGCTACAGGGTTCACTGCACGAGGGGTGGGCATGTGCAGCACGAGGGGTGGGTCGAGATGCATGTGCAGTGTGAGGTGAGGCTGAGTGCTGTAAGGGGGAGCCAGGGAACAAGGCTAGTTCCATAGTGTATGAGACTTGTGTTACATTTGCTGCAACATATCCAGAGCACTGTTTCCAGTGCTATAGTTTCCAGCATTGTTCACAGAGATGTCTATTGCCATACCTCATGACATGCTGTAATACAATCTGTTAGGATGAGATGTAGTGTACTACATATTATGGAACTAAACCACATCCACCTTACACCACTTCATACAATTACTACTCAATTGCAGGGAGCTGCTTGGTAGGGCTAACCCACTAGGCTTCATGTATGAACCTCCTCCGGGCTTTGCTAAAGGTACACAAGCACAATAGATTGCAGTAATACCCACTCCAGTGTTGTGACGTTGCTATGCCTGGGTATCTTGGGCTAGGAATGAGATACGAGGCTGGGATTTGCACCGTTGTGATCAGCATGAACAGAGCTTTCAGATGATGTCTGTTTTGCTGTAGGTTGAATTTCAACCCAAACTCATGAAAAACCATGGATTATAGCCTTTGGTCGAGTGGGATTTTGACAAAAATGTGACCAATATTGAAAGTCATTTTTAGGACATCACTTGAAGGTTCTTTTCATGCTGATCGCAATGGTGCAATCCCCAGTTTCATATCTCATCCCAATGCATCGATACGACATTTCTTTCTTTGGACTACCACATGACGGTGTTTCTGTTCCATTGCCAGACAAGAAGGAGGGAGGGGGCGAAGATGGAAAGGAATTGAAACTGAAATTTGACTGGCAGAAAACTGGCAAGACAGCACCAAGAGAAGAGTATGTGCACATGTTTAGGTTCTTGGTGGATGAGTATTAGTTGGCTTGACTTCCTTGTGCTCAGTTACGCAAAGGACATGGAACTGAGGGACAAACCATTTGGAATTGAAGTGCGGAACGTGAAGTGTGTCAAGTGTGACAAGTGGGGCCACATCAACACCGACAGGGAGGTAGGTGTGGGAGGTGGGTACAGGGAGGTGGGTGTGGGAGGTGGGTACAGGGAGGTGGGAGGTGGGTACATGGAGGTGGGAGGTGGGTACAGGGAGGTGGGTACAGGGAGGTGGATACAGGGAGGTGGGTACAAAGAGGTGGGTACTGTGTCCCAGCTGACTATTACTCTCTCTCAACAATGATAGAGTTGATACTGTACTTCCAAGCATGTGAGGATGGGAGTGCAACTGTACTCCCCAACCTGCCTAGCTCACAGAATCCCCTGCTCCCTCTTGTCCAGTGTCCACTGTATGGGAAGGCAAGGCCTGAACCAGCTGAAGGTATTTAGCCCACTCACTCCACCCCACTCACATTTCCCCTCCACTCCTCCACCCCACTCACACATTCCCCCTCCACTCCTCCACCCCACTCACACATTCCCCCTCCACTCCTCCACCCACTCCTCCATGCACGCACCTCTCCCTCACTCCTCCATGCACGCACCTCTCCCTCACTCCTCCGTGCACGCACCTCCCCTTCACTCCTCCATGCACGCACCTCCCCCTCACTCCTCCATGCACGCACCTCTCCCTCACTCCTCCATGCACGCACCTCCCCCTCACTCCTCCATGCACGCACCTCCCCCTCACTCCTCCATGCACGCACCTCCCCCTCACTCCTCCATGCACGCACCTCTCCCTCACTCCTCCATGCACGCACCTCCCCCTCACTCCTCCGTGCACGTACCTCCCCCTCACTCCTCCATGCACGCACCTCCCCCTCACTCCTCCATGCACGCACCTCCCCCTCACTCCTCCATGCACGCACCTCCCCCTCACTCCTCCGTGCACGTACCTCCCCCTCACTCCTCCATGCACGCACCTCCCCCTCACTCCTCCGTGCACGTACCTCCCCCTCACTCCTCCATGCACGCACCTCCCCCTCACTCCTCCATGCACGCACCTCCCCCTCACTCCTCCGTGCACGTACCTCCCCCTCACTCCTCCATGCACGCACCTCCCCCTCCTCCGTGTGCTCACCTCCCCCTCACTCCTCCATGCACGCACCTCCCCCTCACTCCTCCGTGCACGTACCTCCCCCTCACTCCTCCATGCACGCACCTCCCCCTCACTCCTCCGTGCACGTACCTCCCCCTCACTCCTCCATGCACACACCTCCCCCTCCTCCGTGCGCTCACCTCCCCCTCACTCCTCCATGCACGCACCTCCCCCTCACTCCTCCATGCACGCACCTCTCCCTCACTCCTCCGTGCACGCACCTCCCCTTCACTCCTCCATGCACGCACCTCCCCCTCACTCCTCCATGCACGCACCTCCCCCTCACTCCTCCATGCACACACCTCCCCCTCCTCCGTGTGCTCACCTCCCCCTCACTCCTCCATGCACGCACCTCCCCCTCACTCCTCCATGCACGCACCTCTCCCTCACTCCTCCGTGCACGCACCTCCCCCTCACTCCTCCATGCACGCACCTCCCCCTCACTCCTCCATGCACGCACCTCCCCCTCACTCCTCCATGCACACACCTCCCCCTCACTCCTCCGTGCGCTCACCTCCCCCTCACTCCTCCGTGCACGCACCAGGAGCTCCTCTGAAACCAATGCTGCTGGACCTGGACACCGTTGAGGATGGCATGATCTTCAAGCAGTGCGTGCGAGATAGGGTGGTGGACAGTGCTGCTCTCAACCAGCAGATCCTGGCCTCAGATGAGGAGACAGAGGTTCAGGAGATGCTCGCTGGGTTCTCCAGGAAGGAGAGGAAGAGGATTCTGAGGTGTGTGCGTGTGTATGTGTGTGTGGGTGGTGTGTGTGTGTGGGGGTGGTGTGTGTGGGGGTGGTATGTGTGTGTGTGTGTGTGTGGTGTGTGTGTGTGTGTGTGTGGGTGGTGTGTGTGGGTGGTGTGTGTGTGTGTGTGTCTGTCTGTCTGTCTGTCTGTCTATGCATGGTGCGTATAGCCTTGTTTCCAGGCCCCATACGATTTTCAGATGGGGCCTGGGAACGAGGCTATGGTGTGTATGTATGTGTGTGAGGGACCTTCACTTAATCTTGCACAGGAAACTGGCCAAAGTGGAGTCTAAAGGTTCGTCTTCTGACAAGAAGAGAAGAAAGAAAAAGGCTAAACGGCACAAGGAGTCGTGCAGTGCCTCAGAGGAAGAACAGTGTGTTGGGGAGAGGAAACACAAAAGGAGACACACGAGGGCGAAGCACAAAGGCACGACCAGCAGCAGCTCTGAAGGCAAGCGCTTCCTGAATCGGTCATTCTTGTTTTGCTGTCTGCCATCACCACACAATCTTGATCTTCTCCTCCTTTCAGATGAGGACTCGAGCCATGAGGAGCGGGGAAGAAAGGTACATGGGAAGAAGCAGAGACATTGCGTTGAGAGTTCGGGCTCTTCTGGAGGAAGTGATGCTGAAAGAAAGTCATTTGACAGGCACTCAACTAGGCAACAACATAAACACCACCACTCCAAATTTCATGGGGAGACCAATATACACCACTCCAGCGCTCATGGGGAGAGGGATAGACACCAGCCCTCCAGCTCTCACAGGGAGAGGGATAGACACCAGCCCTCCAGCTCTCACAGGGAGACTGACAGACACCACCACTCCAGCTCTCACAGGGAGACTGACAGACACCACCACTCCAGCTCTACTGATAGACACCACCACTCCAGCTCTCACAGGGAGACTGATAGACACCATCATGATCACTCCAGCTGACACCATGACAGCACTCTATACAGCACGAGACATTGAATGTGCATTAATTATTTTTAGAGGATCTTTTCTTCTCCTGTTAATGCACAAAGTTGTTGTTTTACAACATGAAGAGTACAGTGTCATCAAACAAACCATGCTTTCAACTATGCATCAAGTTGTCTCCATGACATGTTGGTGTTCCTTCATCTCTGGTAGCAATGTGTCCTCTAGTGGCAGCCCACTGCCCCGCCCATCACCCCCTCCTCCCTCCCCCAGCTCCTCCAGTAGTTCTCTGGTGTGTGCTACCATCTCTGTGTCATCACACTCCAGCTTAGCAAAGAGCTGTGAGGATGGGAGAGAGTTTGGTTAGGGCTTTCGGTTGTCTTCACACGTAACACAAGTGCACGACAGCTTCCAAACCATACATAGGTACAGTCATTAAGACAAGACTTGAGCCACAGGACTGAATTAAGATCGACCTCCTAACCCATACCAAGACCACAGCTCTTTCCTCGGATGTGGGAGGAAGAGCTTGGGTACAAGGACACCCACACACCTTCTCTGCCTGCTCCAGGTAGAATCGTGCGGAGTCCCTGCTGGCAGTGGTGTAGTTCAGCCATCCCATGAGGTACCAGACAGCCACCACCTCGTCATCCTCACACAACAGACCTTCAAGAACCTCGTACGCTTTCTGGAGAGAAATGGAATCTGATTTCCCAAGGCATCACCGACCATGAGAAGTACTCACATCATTTTCATCAAGCTCCAACAGCAGCTTTGCACAGTTGATTCTTGAGCTGTACGCTGGCATTACAGCCTACAGTAGAAGTGTTACAGATCGATCAACCTCTGAAGGACGAAGCATTCTCAGGTGTCCTTACCTCCTCCCACGGTGGTGATGGGAGGCTGGCAGATGCCCCCGCACCTCCCTCCTCCTCTCCTTCCCTCTGCTTGTCCCCTTGCTTGCAACTAGGGAGCCACAGTGCCACACCCTTCAATAGCACTGTCCTTGCCTCCTGCAGTCATTATCATAGTGGTATGCTCACAGTAGGATGAGTATACTTGTGCCACTCCTTCCCTCACCACACACACACACACGCACGCACACACACAGCACATTCACACCTGTTGGTTGTTCTTGCTGAGCAGGCAGCTGGCCATCAGTTGGTATGCCTCCGAGTTGCAGGGAGCCAGTTCCATGGCCTTGGTACAACACTCATAACAATGTTGTTCCGCTTCTGATGCAAAGCTGTGAGTACCATTGTCATCATGCTGTGAGTATCGCCATCATATGACCATCTTTGTTTATGTTCCCATGAAGTCGAAATTTTTCTCTCCCCAAATTGTTATAAGCAGCTCACCATGAATCCGTCAGGTAGACCTCGGCCAGAGCACAGTAAGCCGTGGATATAACTTCCGCAGTCACCTCCCCCTCGACACTGCCACACCCTCCCCCCTCCACTGCTGCACTGCGTGCATGAAGTGCTTTGGTCATGACGTTGATGCCCTGCATGAGGTAGCCGACTGCCTCCTTCCCCTCAGTCATCTGACCCAGGTACATGTACTTGGAGTGACCCTGCTCCGGGTTGAGCTCCACTGCAGTCTTCAGGCAGTACAACACTGTCAAGGACAAGTACACCTTAGCTCTGCTGTAGCTTAGCCTGTAAGGTAGTAACAACATATTTGGCCAAGAAACTAACTCTGGGCAAAGTCTTCCATGTACCAACAGCTGCAGGTGTTGGTGGTACAGCACTAGCTGAAGCTACAACTCTAGTAGTCATAGCTGGTCATGAGCAGGAAGGCCCAATGGCTGGTGAGTATCGTATTGAAGACTGGTAGCCTATCATTCAATGGCTGGTGAGTATCGTATTGAAGACTGGTAGCCTAGTGGCTGGACCGTGGATCTAGAGGTCTAAGGACCCACCATGCAACAGGCAGTTTCTTCCCCTTTAGGAAGCATCCAGCCCTACTTCAGGAAGCACCCAGCCCTGCCTCAGGATGCAGCCCTACTCTCAAAATTGAGTGACCTTCACAGACGTTAGGCCATTGGGATCTCCTCAGGACTTATCGCAGCACACCAGAAGCTGTGTGAGGTGATCGGGGGACTAGCACTACCAGTGGCGGATATCTCGATGGCTCTGTCCGTGTAGCCCAGGTCCAGCAGCAAGGGTCCCATGGCCTCCAGCACACGGACACTACTGGGCTCCAGCTGGAGAGCCTGCTCACACCACCCCAGAGCCAGCTCCGGTTGACACGAGTCCAGACATTCCTCAGCCTTAATGCAGAGAAAGACAACACTCCTGTATACGTACATTCACTCGTGCAGAGAACAGGACACCAGCGTGATACACAAGTACTCAACCTCTTCTAGAGAATCATTCAATTCCAAGTGGAAGACTAACAACTCACTAGCAAAGGAATGTGAAGTTCTGAGGTATGCTTTTGTGCCAAAATTGGCACATCTTGGAAACCATTTTCAACCAATATATATGGCACATCTTGACATGCCAATTTTACCTAAATTGGCAGAAATAGCACTCCAGGACCTGTTCTATAGGGTGATTGGTGTGCCATTTCCATTTCTGCCAAAAAAGGACCAATGAACCAAAATTGGTATTGGCAACAGACTTGAAAGTGAAAGAGATATGAAGCTGCCATTGTGTTCAGCATAAAATGAGCTTCAAATAATGTTGATTTTTATTGTCAGGCTATAATCCATGGTTTTTCATGATTTTGGGTCAAATTCAACTGATGGACGTCATTGCCATTCACTCCACTCATGCTGATCATAATCGCGCAAATTCCAGATTCATCTCCTCTTCCTAGTCCAAGCATGCATAGCCTCGTTCCCAGGCCTTCTACACCACCAGTTTTTGATCACTTATAGCATACTGTAAACAATCAAATACTGGAGGTGTAGAAGGTCTGGGGCTCTGCATGCAGGACACCCTCCATAACATGCTGCTCCAACATTCTTTGAACTGAGCAATGATTGGCTGTCTACCTGCAAACCCCACCAGCATAGTTCTGCCGTTCTCAGGATGGCAAACCGGAAAAAATATATATTTCTACAACATGGATACCAGTCCAGCAGGAAGTACATACTTTAGGTAATGGACACGCCTTTGCAATCAGCTCCCGACCTGGCCCTAATATACCCTAACCCATCGCCCTACTTCCTGCCAGACCAATAACTACTTAGGTTGTACGTACCTTGCCAAGCAGATCTTCAACAGTGAGCTGCGCCTTTGCTGCTCGCAGCTGCTTTGACCTTC
Organism: Axinella damicornis; assembly: GCA_963931865.1. Classification (NCBI taxonomy): domain Eukaryota; kingdom Metazoa; phylum Porifera; class Demospongiae; order Axinellida; family Axinellidae; genus Axinella; species Axinella damicornis. The sequence goes on along the minus strand of OZ007516.1, from coordinate 271,843 downwards.
TCTTTGCCCTTGCCACAGTCTTCACATCTGTACAAAATCATACAAGCTATCAACAGCCAGCACTTTCTCAAAGAGCTAGCTCCAGAAGCCGAGGTGTTAAGGGAAATGCAGGTATTTCGGAACAGGGGGGAAATTGGAACACCTACTAGTTCGGTTGAGTCCAGTCTTCTCCTGACTGGAGTAGTTAATAGACGGTGCCAACAGCTGACTGCTCCAAGGAACTGCAAAAATTCCTGTCAGTCTGGTTGTACGTAAGCCATTTGAAATGCACGAATCGACCTCAACGACAATTTGATCTTGACCACTAAACTAAACTCAAGTTGTGGGCTAGTCTACCAGCATACCATTTATAGCCCTCTACAGTACCTTTGCAATCGTAGTGGGTGTTCGAAATACCCCTTGGTGTTTCTGAATACCCGCAGTAGGTTAGTCTCGTTCCCAGATGATTTTTCGCGGGGGGGAAAAATACGTCTGGTAATCTGCCTAGTCCATTTTGGTTCCGGTGCGCCGGAATGCTGGTGCATTGTTCTACCGTAGTCGCACGTTATTAGGCGCATCTCACTTATAGGCGCATATTCGCTGTTAGGCGCAGGTTCAACTCTCGTCCCAGGTAAGCGCTGCAGTCTTCTTCCAGAAACTCTGCCATTTTCGATCTTTTGGAGTGCAAAACAGCTATATTCGAATTGAAGTGCGCTTCCTATTCGAGGAATGTCAGTATTTTTATGCGTTATTAGGCGCATCTCGCTTATAGGCGCATATTTCCTTCCTGTGGAGTTATAGGCGACTACGGTATTTCAATTTAACTTGTGACGTAACGTAGGATTGCATTCCACAGCGCGTGAGCTGTCGAAGAACGTTGAACATGGATGTTGATCGGGCAATCGACGCCGTTATGCCTTCGAAAAGAGGAGGAAGCCGTGAAGAATTTTGCTAGTATTTTGAACATGACGACATAAAGCAATGTAAGCATTCCGTTTACGTGACGCACAATCATTTTGAATTCCGTGAACCATATGCAGGTTCCCAGACTTTACTTCCCCTCTCGGCGGAATGTCAAGTCTGGCCCGCGAGACTAGCAGTAGATGTGCAGTGGTACAGTAGTGACATTCGGTTTGAAGTTAGTGCACTAGGTTGTGTTCCTGTACCATGTATCCAAGAGCTAGTTACTCGTAACTTGCTGGAATCCCTGAGGTATCCCCATTTCCCTTACTTCTACCAAGAGATCACACTTGACTTCACATAGACCTTACCAGCCTTCTTCCTCTTTGACTTGCCCTTACTACCGCATACGTACTTCGGCATGGCCCTCTGAAAAAAACCCCCGTCCACGTGGCTGTTTGTTAGCCACGTCCACACGCACGCTAACAAAAGCTGGGTGTGGAGGTCTGGGAACGAGGTCGAGGCTGTCCTCGCCAAAAGTTCAAAGTTCAAAGTACCACCTGTCTGAATTTGAATATTTTTGGCGGGATAATACGCGCATGCGTAACCTAACCGGAAGCAGTCAGTTGAAATACTGAATTTGTAGCAAGTTTTGGCGGGATGTCGGGATGGCACACTCGCTAAGCACTTGCTTTGCAGCCTGGGGGTTGAGTGTTCGCCTCCCCAATAACCGAGTACGAGTCTGGGCCACTCCGTACACACCGGTTCCTGACTCCCCGCCTAGCAGCTTGAGTACGCCGGTTCCCATCTGACCACCGAAGCTAAAGAAAGGTGTTCTGGTTGAAAGCAGGTAGCCTCCTGTGATTCCAGTCACCGGCGCCTATCCAGCGCTCCTGAGGCTTACACTTCGGTGTCTGACCTGTCACGGAGGGGTGGGTTGTTGCTAGGTTGTTTCTTTTTCCTTTTTTTTTGTTTTTGGTTTATCTTTTTTTTTTCTCTTTCTCCAAGTTATGATGGGAGAATCTGACCTCAAGTTACTGAAATTAATGATTATAATAATTATTATACAAAACAGTGACAGATTGTGATATGGATGCAGATACAACTGCCAGTCATCTACTACACATGCCTAGGCCAATAAAACAAGTTGTGAATAAGTGATTTTTTTTTGGGGGGGGGGGGTAATTTCCCCCCTAGCCCTCCTCTCCTTTTTACCAGGTTGTCTTCTTTCTCTTTATTACGTTTTTCCCCCATCTACCAGGAGACAAGTACAGGGGCCTTCTATTGAGTTCTTGCCTGTGTATTACAAATTATGACTACAACCCATTTAAATAATACTCTTATAGAATTTGAACACCAGAACATCAATCACAGTGTTTGTAGTGCACTGCGAAACTAGCCTCATACCCAGGCCCATACTGGAACGCACGAGGCTACTGTGAAACACCTTCAATTTCTCTCTCCAATAAACCAAATACAGCACATTCTTTTACCACAAAAAAAATTAAACAGTGCGTGCACACAAGGTGGTATGTAGTGTGTTTATGCTGTAGAGCAGGCAATACTTTGATGGCCTAATGCAAGCAGGTCTATGAATCCAAGTCCGGCAATGGCTCATCATCACTGTCAGTTGAATCATCAAGATCCTGCAAAATGGAATACTCACATCGATCAGCAGTTCAGACCACCAGTTACACTAGACATTGTGGGGCGAGCCTGAGCATGCACATCACTGTCATTGGAACGTAACTAATCCACAGGCTCGAGAATATGCAAGGCACTTACCCAGTACAGTAATTGAAGCGGTTGCTTAGTCATCGATATTACCTGTACACCGATACCGCCCACTCTACACTGCAAGGTTGCACTTCAAGTCCATCTCCCAATACTCACATCTAAGTTAGGCTTGCCGAACTGTCCACCTCCGCCCATCCCGCCCACGCCGCCCATCCCGCCCATGCCGCCCATGCCGCCCATCTGTTGCATCAACTAGAAGAGAGAAGAGAAAGAATGATCTAACTGCCACTGTGACTGCTGAATGAGAAGATGTGTTCATACAGGCTTGGAAAATAGAGGTATTGACGAAATATGAGTGACAATTCCACGGGGTATGGTAAATGTACTGTCAATGCATGTGGGGGGGGGGGGGGGGGGGGCTTACGCTGTTCAAGCTGCTGTCATCGTAGGGGTTCTCTGATTCTGAGTCACTTTCGTCCTCGTCCTTCCATCTGTTGAAGTCTGTGTGGATGTACGGGTGCTGTGCACGTGTACGCATGGTGGATACGAGAAATATGCCAGTAAATAACCTAGCCTTGTTCCCAGGCCTCCACCCAGCTTTTCTCACTTGCGATATGAAAGAGTTGACTCGTGTAACATCAACAGTAGAGAGTAGAATGAAACGTAGGTAAGACTAGCCACATAATATAGAAGCATGGAGAATACATGTAAGTTATGTAATGCCGACTATAGCAGTGTGGCCAAATCAGGCTTGGAAGTTCAGGCTCTCGACTGTTAGCTACATGGCAGCTATGCTTTGGTAGTCTGCGATCATCAAGTGTAGAAAATGCTAAACCCAGGAAAAGAGCAGTTTCACTCCTCAGACCCGCCAATACAGCAATCAAGCAAATGGTATGATTTGGAGTCTTTGGGTACGGATAATAATGAGCTGCTGCTATTCTACGGTCTGATTGGAGCTGTCAGAATCCTGAAGGCTCTGGGAACGCAGGGGCTCACACAATAACACCCAGACATCACGTCAACATCCAGACATCAAGTCCACATCCTCCTTCGACATAATCTGATCGATGCGTAGACAGCATTTAAAGGTGTCTAATACGACTTTGTCCACACATAAGTGACTGCATTATTGTAAGGTCTGGAACGAGACTACCGATTTAGGGATGCGAGGATTTTGATGGAACTGGAATCTGCTCCTTCAATGCCTGTGGGGCTATGTGCTCCAAGTTCTTCAATACGCGCATCAATAGAAATGTGCCCACACACACACACACAGTGCACACACACGCACACACACACACGCACACACACACACAGTGCACACACATGCACACACACACACACACGTGCACACACACACATATACACGCGTGCACACACGCACACACGCACACACACAATTGTTGCTTACCTTCTTTGAGTCGCTTAATAGCCTTGTCCAGTAGGGTCCAGAGGTTTTCTTTTTAATTACAAAATATATCCCTCTGTCCGTCTTCTTGTGCTTTGATTCCTACGGAAACAAATGCAGTTGCCGACTCACAACCCCACCCCAACATGCGCCAGTAAGCAGTCTGTTATAGACCCTGCTGCTGGGGAGGTTTGGTTATTAACTAACCCTGCTGCTGGGGAGGGTCTGGTTATTAACTAACCCTGCTGGTGGGGGAGGGTCTGGTTATTAACTAACCCTGCTGCTGGGGAGGGTCTGGTTATTAACTAACCCTGCTGCTGGGGAGGGTCTGGTTATTAACTAACCCTGCTGCTGGGGAGGTCTGGCTATTAACAACCCTGTGGCTGGGGGAGGGTCTGGTTATTAACTAACCCTGTGGCTGGGGGAGGGTCTGGTTATTAACTAACCCTGCTCCTGGGGGAGGGTCTGGTTATTAACTAACCCTGCTCCTGGGGGAGGGTCTGGTTATTAACTAACCCTGCTCCTGGGGGAGGGTCTGGTTATTAACTAACCCTGCTCCTGGGGGAGGGTCTGGTTATTAACTAACCCTGCTCCTGGGGGAGGGTCTGGCTATTAACTAACCCTGCTCCTGGGGGAGGGTCTGGCTATTAACTAACCCTGCGGCTGGTGGAGGATATGGACATCTTGTCAACCCTGTCCCGCCCTTTCTGCTGTCGCAGAGCCTATCTCCCAAGGACATTGCCGGATGTGACATCATGAAGCTGAAAGTCTCATGTTGCAGATATGCAACATTAGGACTTAAAAGGGCTAATCTTAGCCTCGTTCCCAGTCCCACGCCCAGCTTTTCGTCGCTGCTTAGTACGGTAAAGCGGGAAGGGCCTGGTACATTTCCTCACGTGAGCATGACGTAATTGAAAAACCGCAAAATTTTCAGAACGAAGACGCTACGTTTTGCATGTTATTCAGCCATCTACACGTTCAACGCTCGGTGAGTATGACAGTCGCCCCCCGCTAGCTAGATACGTGTGGTGTGTTACCTGGTACGTTCGTTCTTCTTGCTGTTCTGAGACCCACTACGCCCACGTTAAACTTCCGGTCTTTCTACCCCTTTCTACCCTTGACGTCACTCACGTGAGGAAATGTACCAGGCCCTCCCCGCTTTACCGTACTAAGCAGCGACGAAAAGCTGGGCGTGGGACTGGGAACGAGGCTAGGCTAATCTAATAACATTTCATATACAGTCTCATCTGTGGCGACATAAACATCCATTTATTCAAGGTAGCAACCATTGCAAACTCCTTGCACCAAAACAGAACAGGTGGATGACCAGATATATTTTCCCCCTCCGTTCTCAAAAAATCTTGGAACGAGACTAACTCCCAGGTGGGTTGTGCTTTCCCTCTCTCCAAAGACGACTACATGTGCTGTAGTCTACTGCTATATTACTTCACCTGAGGCACCACCTCCTCCATGAACTCCAGCTCACAGGCGTACTGCCGCTCGTCTGGTCCACCCATCCCTTCAAATTTCAGCTTTTTCTCATCTAGTGAGAATTTCTCGTCCTTGATATCTGTGAGGTTGACAGTCAACAGCAAGGTGTCATTTCTCTGAGCCCAGAGAATACGCGGACGCAGAACCCTGAGGAAAAATAGATCGGATTTATGTCTTTCTGCGCTGTAATTAGAATAAGGGTGGCGCGTTTGCAGAGTGAACATGAGGTTGCTCAACAATAAATTTCTTGCTAGTTTTACGACTGCATCGCTCACTCAGACTGTGCCATCTCGTTCTTCGTTCCAGCAGAGAGCGGCTCTTGCGGCAAACTCTTCAGCTTCAGTACAGAAAGCAAAAAATTCCCAAAAGACTCCGTCGTGAATTCACTTTCACATGCAGGCTCCAAATATCCGAATTCCACGTGGACGGGCAAAGAAATATTAAAACCTGGTTAATGCATATGCATACGCTGCTGCATGCATGGTCTAGCAGGTTGCTGCTTTAGGAGTTCGAGCTCAGAGCTGTTGTTCTGACCAAAGATGGACAATACACTATCGCTTCCTGCACTGGAAGCAGTTGCTGTTGCGGTGCCAGCCTGGAGTGTGTTCTCCCACATCTTGATTGCAGTCTTAGCCTTCCCCGTCCAGTCTCTTGTGCAGCGATCGTCCTACTCCAAGCCTATCAATGAGTTTCTCTGCAGCTTGCTGTGGACCGCGTGGTCACTGGAATGTGTTGTCATTGGCAGTACCAGGTCCTTCCCTGTTGCACTCTTCACTCTTTTCATACGGTTAATGGTGGTACCGTACGTGTTCCGAGGTGCGTATGGAAATCCCTGCACTGTTTTACACGATCATCTTAGTAAAGGACTGAAGTGGAGGCAGCAAGTGATTGGAATTTGCTCTTATGTTGGGATAGAGATGGCGGCCATGGTGTGTGGCGTGATGTACTGTACTGTGATGTGGAGTATCTTGGGTGAATCTATGTCGCAGGACCACAAACAATTCCTCGATACTAAGCTTGATCGATTTCTGCAAGTTCCTCTCCCAGTTGGATTCCTCGTGGAACTGTTCTTAGCATTTGTGATGTACATGCCAGGACTACTCATGAAGGCATCATTTTACCGGGTGCTGGTCGAGGCTCTGTTTGTTATCTTCCTTGTAGCCACTTTCTCAGGGTTCACTGGTGCTTTCATGAATCCCATGGTTGCAATTGCCTGCAACCTTGCCTGGAGCAACCATGGCTTGCTAGACCACTTGCTTGTGTACTGGTGTGGGTCACTTGTGGGGGCAGCACTGGCAGTGATGGTTGCTAAGCTACAGAACTCTCGTGAATCTCATCTCCATTTGCACTCAGACTGACCTTTGCACATCAGAAACTAATATCACAGTAAAGACAATAGAAGTTATAGACAACTGCAGTTTGTTTATGGTTGTGAGATGATCCTGGCTAGCTACCTCTCAAATGCAATCCGTTTGTATTAGGTCTCTACTGTGACATGTCTCTTCAGCTTATCTTCATTTTGTAACCTGTGTAACTATTTGTGTGGTGGTTGTTTTTGTGGATACATTTTTTTCAGCTCTTTATTTTTTGTGACGGTTTAGCCTCATTCCCAGGCCACTTGGGGATAAAGTCACTGCATGGCCTGACCTAGGAAGAGCTCAATGTGAAACCACAAAAGAATGCTGGGACTCCAGCCCAAGATCTTGCAGCTTAACCACTGGGGCAGGGGCAGAAGAGTACCACATTGGCTGCACATGTAGGTCTCTACCAAACTCCCTCTGGTAACGATTAGGTGTGCAGCCAGTTAATGGTAATTAGCTGCATGCATGTGTGTACTCAATTACACAATGTAGTCTGGAGATGTTTGCAGATGGGAGGCGTAGTTAGTTGCAGATGATGAACCAATGGGAGGCCTAGTTTCAGATGATGAACCTGGCCATGGGAGGTGTAGTTGCAGATGAACAAATGGGAGGCCTAGTTTCGAACCCAGCCATGGGAGGCGTAGTTAGTTGCAGATGATGAACCAATGGGAGGCCTAGTTTCAGATGATGAACCCGGCCATGGGAGGCGTAGTTAGTTGCAGATGATGAACAAATGGGAGGCCTAGTTTCGAACCCGGCCATGGGAGGCGTAGTTAGTTGCAGATGATGAACCAATGGGAGGCCTAGTTGCAGATGATGAACCCGGCCACAGGAGGTGTAGTTAGTTGCAGACGATAAACCAATGGGAGGCGTAGTTGCAGATGATGAACCAATGGGAGGCCTAGTTTCAGACAGTGAAGCCATGGGAGGCCTAGTTGCAGATGATGAACCCAGCCATGGGAGGCCTAGTTGCAGATGATGATAAGGGGAAGCCTAGTTGCAGATGATGATAATGGGAAGCCTAGTTGCAGATGATGATAAGGGGAAGCCTAGTTGCAGATGATGAACGTTAACCCACTGGAGGCCTAGTTGCAGACGACGAACCCGGCCATGGGAGGCTTAGTTGCAGATGATGAACCATGAGAGGCCTAGGTGCAGATGACGAACCATGAGAGGCCTAGGTGTAGATGATGAACCATGAGAGGCCTAGGTGCAGATGGAAAGCAGTAGTCTGGGGCTGACATGAACAAGATTGAGATTCTACTTGCCTCCTGAGGTTCTGCAGGTGTTATAGATTTACTGAAACATGGATATCTACATGTAGTCCTAACCACATGTGTGTATGCTACCTTAGTTACAACTGAGACCTATGAACTGCTCAAGCCTTAGCAGTTAGGCCTTCACACAAACCCTACTCGGCCAGTTAGACTACCCTTTGATCATGACACACAATTGTGGGTGCTGACATTGCAATTGAAAGCACAGGGGGAAGTTTTTTCCAATCTAAATCAACAAAAAGTTGGGAACACATGTACCAGGAGTTTCACAATAATTGTGTCAAGTCAACTGTGTTCACTGGGCAGTGTTTCATAGGTTGAATGCTTCTTTGCATACTTGGCCCAGATGAAGTAGCCAGCCACGATGATGATGACCGTAATGATCACAACAGCCGCGATGGTCAGGCCAACAGCCAGACCAACATTTGGTTGCGTCTGAGGAGGGGGGGCGATAGTGGGAGAAGTGGGTGTAGGACTTTGGGTCGGGCCACTGTGGGTTGTGGGAACCACCGCTGAACTCATGGGAGGCATGACTGAACCAGTCATGGGAGGCATCATTGAACCAGTCATGGGAGGCATCATTGAACCAGTCGTGGAAGGCATCATTGAACCAGTCGTGGGAGTCATCATTGAACCAGTCGTGGAAGGCGTCATTGAACCAGTCTCGGGAGGCATCATTGAACCAGTCTCGGGAGGCATCATTGAACCAGGCATCATTGAACTAGACGATGACGCCGAAGGAGCAGCACTTGCAGACGGTGTCGCAGCGGGGGCTGAAGCGCCGGATGTTACAACAGTAGTAGGCATGAGGACGGTGGTGGATTGCGCTGTACACCCGCGGAGCAGGGCAAAGGCCAGTAACAGCAGAGTCCGCTTCATGTTGCAGTTCAATCACCTGGCACGACTCTGCAGATGTTTGAGAACACGAGAAAAATGTTTAAAAAATGTTAAACTAGTCTACTACAATCTCACCGACGAGAGACGTAGGTTTCCACAGTGTGGCTAGGTTGCGCGAGCAATAACTTACAAGCGAAGTTGAGGAGAAATTAATGTGTTCGGCTGCACAAAAATGGTGACCTCTCAGCTTTTTCTTTGCAACCGGAATAAACAAGCTTCCCAGCTAGCTAACTCCGTGCACAACACGTGAAACGAATCCCCCCCTTACGTCATAATAAGTTGGGCGTTAGTTGGATCTGAAAATGGCTGGGAGGTCTCCAGGACTTTGCCTGCTCCTGTGCGCGGTATCTTGCGCGTTATGTCCTGCGTGGTGTTTCCGTTGCGAGCCCACGAACTGCGGCTGCACGAACACCTCGCGAGGGGTCACTGTGGACCTTACAGCAGTCGACAAGATGCTCACATCTCAGAAGTAAGTTTAGTTAACATGTTCCCACCCCCTTGTTTGGCCGCGGCTATTTCAGTGAACAGAACGCAACACTTGGCAAACATGGAAGAGCTATGTAGGCTAAATCCTGACTGCTGTGTCTAGTCTGTATATCACTGGTTAGAGCCCGACGACCCCTACAAGGGGTGTCATTCACCTATTGTCCGTAATCACAGCTGCAACTGGGCATCTTGTTCCCAAAGGGATGGAGTCGCTACACATTCTTCCGTATAATATCTGGTCAAGGGCAAAAGGTGTGGTCAAACGAGTCAATGGCCTTTTTGCGATGTGGTCAATGACGGCCAAGACTTCTATGTGACCCTGTGACTGCGGCATCTGTGTGACGTCCCTTGAATTGGATCCAAATGTGGACGGAAGCTCAAGTATGGGTATTATTGGGTAACCTGGTCATAACTCTCCCTAACGCTAACCCTGAAGTTCCAGCACCATGACCACCAGCATATGGTCTCTAGCCTGTGATATGCAGTTTTACACTATAGATATACAAAACATGTAGTGCTCGAAGTGCTCCCCTGTATCGAGCGGCTGCATTGACAAAATCACATGACTGAGTACTTCTGCAAGGCAATAGAACATGGAGTTCAATGCAGCTGAACGGAAACTGCTGTCTCACTTCTACTCCAGGTTGCGTAGCGGCTCAATCTAGTTGCCATGCAGTCTTATTAATAAACGGAATATGACAGAGAGTGGACGAAGAGCTGCCTTCACTGTTGCCACGTGGACTGATATACTGTCAAGGCCAACAGCAATGTGTGTGGATAATTATTGCAGTACAATAATGCCATGGTAATAATTAGAAGTATGTCATTGTTTAGCATACGAGTAGTTCGGTTTGGTTGTACTAACAGTATGTTTCAATGTAACTAGTGTTGAGGTAGATGTATGACTAGCTGTACTGGACAGGGAAGTAATGCATGCTACACATGGCTGTTGCCTAGTCACACTGTAGGTTATGAACTGCTCTGGTTCTCCTTCCATGCCCAGCCTGACGGTGGATGCCCCCGATGGAGTGCAGTATTACCTGAACCTCTGCACCCCACTCAACCTGCCTGACAACTGCACTAACAGCTTGGTGAGTGATCGGGGAAGCCTGGATGGCCCCTGGGAAACTCATTGCCCCCCAAGCAAGCCACACCACTGGCATTGAGGCTTTTCCTGAGCCTGGTCTAGTGTGTGTCAGATTGTGGGTCTTGAGTGTGGAAAAGCTGACAAGGTGGTGTCAAGGCAGTGTTCTGGCTGACAGCTGGTATATAGTGTGCAATGCACTGCGTACCATCTTGGCTCTGTGGGCGTGACAGGCTTCATCAACTCCAAGCAATGTTGCTTGTAGTCTCGTGCCCAGATCGGAACGAGACTATGTTGCTTGCAGTTTGTCAACAGCCACTTGCACCCACTGGAGCTGAGAGCACACTGGGTGTCAGGTTACCAAAGTGATTATCACCTCCTCAAGCCATTAGCTCTGCCTCTTGCCCTCGTTCTGAGAGGATGTGGAGGGGGTGTAGGGGGTGAATGAGGCACTGAGGACTGTATAGCCCCTGGTGGGTGGGTAGGTGGGTGTGGATAGGTGGGTGGGTGGGTTGGGTGGGTAGGTGGTTGGGTGGGTAGGTGGGTGGGTGGGTAGGTGGGTGGATAGGTGGGTGGGTGGGTAGGTGGGTGGGTGGGTGGGTAGGTGGGTGGATAGGTGGGCGGGTGGGTGGATGGGTGGAGGAAGGTTCATCACAATACATCAAGAACGCATGCATAACTGGAGACTCAGCTTATGATGTTGTAGTACATGTATACCTTGAAGGTTATGATAATGTTTACATTGTGCTGGAAGATAATGATGACCCTGGATAGGCTAGCAAACCCACATGGGAGGGAGTTTACTTCAACCAGGATTGTGAGTATACATTTGTGCAATCAGCAAAATTTGAGAGTGTGAAATGCAGACTCAATCTGGTTGGACTAGAGATAGTAGACGTATCTATGGTTGGACACTTCAGTCCGGCAATAGAAATCTGAAATGTCGAGTGTAGGAGTCCAGACTTGGCTCCAGCCTCCAGGTAGTCTCAGTCCTGGACCCAAACAACCCTGTCTGGGACTGAGACTAGCCTCCAGGCTATCAGTCCTGGACCCAAACCAACCCTGTCTGGGACTGAGACTAGCCTCCAGGTAGTCTCTGTCCTGGACCCAAACCAACCCTGTCTGGGACTGAGACTAGCCTCCAGGCTATCAGTGTTATTTCCATGTAAATTGGGAGTGCAGGTCTTCCTTAACAAGTTGCAATTTGGCGTGCAGTTAATCTGGGGACTAATTATTGTAATACTCTCAAGCATCCGATCATGTCATCATCGGCTGTCCACCACCTGCAGGTTTGTGAGAGAAACACCTCGACAAACACGTATACCAGTTTCGGACAAAAGGGAGCCATCAGCTACTCTGTGTTCCATATGCCCCAGCTTTTGATGGTTGTCATGACGATTGGTGGTGGGGGTGCTGTGTCCCAGAAGGTTAGAAGGTGAGGGCTGTACCGGTCTCATCCCCGGGTTGGAATGGGACAGAAGCTGGAAGAGCAGGAGGTTGTGAATTCCAATTGTGGTTCTGTCATGTGAGCATGCAATCAGCAATGAATATGCTTAGCAGTACTAGCCGGATGCCATTAGTGTACCTAATCTGCACACCCGTATAACTAACTTGGCAGCGCAATGCGATTTTCCACTTGGATATACGGTCATACGCTAAACAAACACCGGACGTCGGACAGACACCAACTGGACGGACGGACATCCTGGAGAGCACGACTATGTGGGGCTCACTCAGGCTAGCCCCAATTATACCAGATCTGACCCAGTGGCAAACCAGTGCTACCATTAGGTAACTCTGGAACTGAGCAATCATAACAGCAGTTGCAAAGCTAGGGTGGAGGAGTCAATACTATCCTGCTATGAACAGTACAGTGTCCCCCTACTAGTCACTGTGGATATGATTAACCATGAATAATGTACCCAGCCATGAATAATGCGCCCAAATGAAGAAAAGGTGAACTACCAGTAGCATTGGCACAGTTTGCTGTCACCTGGTGGGAGTAGCATTGCCACAGTTTGCTGGGAGTGTTGCTCACCTGGTGTGCAGGGTTTGGCCAATGCCAGGCCTCATCAGCTGTGCTGGGGTGACCATTCATCCATCCAAGCAAGGTCACCCTAGCAACGTGTTGGACTTGCATATTCCTTGGGACAATAAAACTAGCTGTTGTCAGATTGCTAACATTGTTCTCCGATCCTCTTCCCTGTACACGTCTGACTGCTATGTTAGTCTGTAGAAGGCTGTGAGGAGTTGCTGATATAGATCATGTGAAACTGATGCTGTGAGATCTGTGAACAAATCCTCAGAACACTCGTCAAGTGTTTCTGTTTTGCTGGTTGTCCATCAGCCAACAGCATTGCCATAAAAAAAAATTTGAGCTGAGAAGGTCAGTGGTGTTTAATTCTGTCCTAGGGGGACAAATGAATGTAGGTAGCGCCAAAGGCTATGAGCCACCTGCAGTAGTGATCAGTAGCCTCGAGCAAGGAAGATACAGTGTGGAGTCAAAATTAGCTTTATACAAATGATGTAGTATTGGTCTCCAATGTGTGTGCACCAACATAAAGTGCACACTCAGCAGCAGCCCTACCCCTTTGTGCTCAGTCCCACCTCCTTTGTATGCTTAGCAGCAGCAGCCCCACCCCCTTTGTGCATGCTTAGCAGCAGCCCCACCCCCTTTTGTGCATGCTCAGCAGCAGCCCCACCCCCTTTTGTGCATGCTCAGCAGCAGCCCCACCCCCTTTTGTGCATTCTCAGCAGCAGCCCCACCCCCTTTGTGCATGCTCAGCAGCAGCCCCACCAACTCTGACAGAGAACTCATCACTGCACTCAAACAACATGTGGCAGCCTGTTCTGAGGTTTGAGGTTTGGAGGGTTGCCCTCATGTGATGTACACCGTTGCACTAACAATTGTGTGTGTGTGTAGAACAGTTTGGGTAACTGCTGTTAAACAGCTGGCATGCTTTATGACTTCAACCCTTGAGCTCCCGCCTTCCTCCGCAGAAGCACGTTGGTGAGCCTTGCACTTATCCCTGGTAGCAACAACATGGTCAAGCTGGTCTCTGCCAATACTACCACACTGGTAAGACTGTCACATGAGATCAGTGTACTGTGTAGTATTCAAGCTGGTCTCTGCCAATACTACCACACCATCACATGAGCTCAGTGTACTGTGTAGTCAAGAAAGTTGTTATGAGTTGGTATGACCTTGTGAGCCAACTTTCAAACATCTTCCCGGGTCTCTTTTCCAGGAATTCTCCATTGTTGCCTCTGGTGGCCGTCCACTGCTGGTTGAACTGGAAGGCCGTCCACTGCTGGTTGAACTGGAAGGCCGTCCACTGCTGGTTGAACCGGAAGGAAGTGGGAATTCAGGAAGTGGGAATTCAGGAAGTGGATTGATACCTACCAGTGCAAGAGTACCTCCAAAGTCTTCCATGGATCTTTCCTCCACCTCCTCAAGCTCTTCAACTTCCTCCCCCTCCTCAAGCTCTTCAACTTCCTCCCCCTCCTCAACTTCTCCTCTGACTCTGTCTGCTTCAACCGTCTCCCCTTCAAATGTCTCCCCCACAACCTCCTCCAGTTCAACCCCTTCTTCAATCCCCTATTTTCCTGCCAGTTTAACCCCTTCTGCATCCCCCTATTTTCCTACCAATTCATCCCCTCCTTCAACCCCAAACATTTCCCCCTCTACTGCCCCCACCCCTCAACCTCCCACCTTCCCCCCACACTGTACTGACTGCTCCACAAGCCTTGCGCTTGGCCTCGGGATAGGCATCCCCGCCACGGCCATCTTGAGTTCCCTTGCTACTGTTACCCTCTGCGTCTGCTGCCAGCGAGTTGTCAAGCGAAAGAGACAGTACATTCGACTTGCTCCAACCGTCTACTTCGATGAAGAGGAACACGACTGAGCCTTGGTGCTATAATGATTCTTGGTGCTATATATAATGATTCTTGGTGCTATATATAGGACTGGTGCTATACATAGCTCCTGTTGTGTGAAATGAAGAGCACGTCTAACCTGTTAAACTCTTGGTCATGTACATGTATACTGTTTTGTGTGTTGCTTTCCTTGTACACTGTAATGCATTGTCATAGGATACTCTGTTATGTATTGTCCTTGTACACTGTAATGCATTGTCACATGAGACTCTGTTATGCATACATCTCTGCTACGTTTTATGTTTTGTTTTTGTTTTTTCTCTATGCAAGTTTTACACACAATGCACACAGAGTGATTGGTGTAAGGGTAAAGCCACCTAGCCATGAGGCTAATATGAAGGCTCTCCTGGGAAGGGAAACCAGAAAACTGGAGAAAAACCCTTCCACGTTGCCAGGATACATGTAGTTCTCAGTACACTGCCATTGTTTTTGTACACCAAGCACAGCTTGTATGGTTGAGTTTTAAATCCCTAGCTCACAACAGTCTTCACGAGATGTGTGCCAGTGCCAGGCAGAAATTAACATCAACTTTTGACCACTTTCTCATCATGTAGACTCTGAAGTTTGCCTCGTTCCCAGGCACACGGTACGTACAGTACCAAGAGCCTGGGAACGAGGCTAAGAGACGATGCTTGCTGCATGGAACAGGCAAAACAGTAGGCGGACTACAATGTTTGACCATTGCAGGACGGACATTAGGCTTGCTATTAGCACACCTGGTCGACTTGGTCGACAGGTAAACTCACGAACAATGTCATCAATAAAATAAAAACGTGTACAAGAGCAACACTAGAGTGAATCGGGGGCCAATAAATGAGCAGGTTGCAAACTAGTATTTGTTGATGCCAAAGAGTCTGAACTTGTGCAACTGGGCTAGCTTCGGGACCACCCCTATCATCAGTGCAGCAATGTTGACCAGAGAATGGCGGACATCGTACGCAGTGTAGAAACTGGCAAGCAGAAAGCTGTGTGTGTGTGTGTGTGAATGTTAAGTGTCAGGAATGACAGCTAGTATCTGCCCATTCTGTGCATGGTTGAATTGAGAAGGTATCTGAATAATAATTATGATAATAAATCTCCTCTAACTTTGATTGGTTCGCATCAGCCTAGTATTCTACAATACTTGTTTGGTAGCTACTAAGCACCTGTGGCTTATAGATCTTATTACTGTGTGCATGATGCATGCATGCATGTGCAGCGCGGGGTAGAGTGTAGCCTCGTCCCCAGGCCTCCGCCCAGATCTTATCTTGCAGCTTCACGGCTGCGAGATAAAGGCCTGGGAACGAGGCTAGGTAGAGTGATTGTGTACGTTTGCTTGTGCGTGTCTTTGGACACAAAAATGAGCCATTTGAGTAAAAATAGGTACACTTGCAGTGAGTAAACGACACCTTTTCAGTTGAAAGGCAAGCCACCATCACTGTTACCGTTCATCTGAATCAGATGCCCGACCAATGTGACCTACGACCCTTCAGGCCCTTACATAGCAGATAGACCAGGGCCTTCAGTTCTCTAAACGTACAAAGGGTGGCACTCTCAGTACAACACTCACAGTACAATGGGCACGGCAATGAGGAACTTCCGTGTAGCCGTGTACTGCTCTCCATGGTCGATCTGTTCCCAGTTAGTGAGTCTCCTAGCGTCCGCCTGGTCCCCCGTCACGTAGGGAGTTCCCTTCAAGTGATGAAACATAATGTACATCCCCTGTACGGGTATGGTGTGGTGTGTGTAGAGTGTGTGTAGTGTGGGTGTGTGTGTGTGTGGGTTGCTAGTGTTAGAGGCTACAAAGAAGTATGCCTTATGTCCTCCTTGAGACAGACTGCAATCTGCATATGCAGGAGCTGTATCCCACGGAGGCCCGTACATTTGCTGATAAAGCACCATCACCACACTTGCACTTTGTTGAAGCCAAACTTCAGCTGTTGCTGAAGCACTAATTATCCAAACTTCAGCTGTTGTTGAAGCAATAAACCCTCCTATCATCTTATGCCAAACTAGGCATTTTATGGCAGTTTAGCAGTCTAGTCAAGTGTAAGTGTACCACACGGAATGTACGGCGTTTGTAACGATTAGTTCATACCTACCCTTAATTATGACATGAAGTGCAATGTGCAGAGTAGTGATGGCTATGTGGGGGGAATATCAGCACAGATTGGTGACAACATTGTCCATAGCCACCATCAAAGGTGAGTTCTACCATAGACCTATGGTTCTACTGACACAACAAAGAAAGGCATGTTGTGTGTCTACATTGCATTTGCAGGTACTGCCCAGCCCCTCCGAACAACATTCAATGTGGACGAACCGTCCCAGATGTAAGGGGAGGTCACGGCAATAAGCACCACAGTCACAGCTGCGACCGCGCACAGTCAACCCGTATACTAAGGAAGGGGTTGAGTCGCTACGCATTCTTCTGTATAATTATTATCGTAAAGTCAACAGTCTAAGCCCAGAAATCAGTGTGGTCATCAGTCAAAGCCTCGACAGTCAACGGTCCGATCAAGCAGTGCAAAAGGTTTCGACCCACAGTCACAGCTGTGCCCCCCCCCCCCCCCCCCCCCCCGGCCCCCAAGATGCTCTATCAGGGTTCCCTTTACCCTCCTCCCCTTGGGAGACCCGCCTCTGGAAATGTGTTTCCTAATTAAAGCCTACCACCACCACCTAAGACATACATAGTAGATTATAAGAACTCTGCTATCTATTCCTAATGTAAGTTACTGCTCTCCCCTTCTCCCGCACTCACAATGTTGTGTAGGACGTGCGTGAGCGTCCAGGCCATGGCAGTGCTGAGCAGCGGGATGCTCATAAGCAGCAGGTGTAGTATGGCCACCGTAGTCAGGTACCCCAACCACATCCCACGGTGGTTGAGCCAGGAGGCGTTGGGGTTAGGCTCGGACGCTGTCAGGACCTCCATCCCTTCGCCTGAGTATCTGATGAAATTGGTTCCCGTTTTACTCTGTGGCTCGGGAACGAGGTTAGGTGCCAACCGTGACGTCACGTAGGTGTGCGCTAATTGGATATGACCGATTATACTACTTATTTATTATGCGAATCACCATAGCGCTAGCAAATCAGCTCTCTGATCTCCAGCCACACAGCTCAATTATTCCAGATGCATGATCATATTTGTGCACACGAGAGTACAAAATAACAAATACTGCACAAATATTATAGCAGCAACAGCAATTGATTAATGAATTGCCCCTACAATAACACTGTCTCATTGATCACATTCCCATGCCACCCATGCCCCCCATCCCACCCATGCCGCCCATGCCTCCTGGGGGGACGGGGTCGTCCTTCGGTAGCTCTGTTACCACTACCTCTGCCGTGGTGAGGAGCGAGGCAACACCCGCTGCGTCCTGCAGGGCAAAGCGTACCACCTTCGTTGGGTCGATTATTCCTATATACAGTGTGTGTGTGTGTGTGTGTGTATGTGTGTGTGTATGTGTGTGTGTGTGTGTGTGTGTGTGTGTGTGTGTGTGTGTGTGTGTGTGTGTGTGTGTGTGTGTGTGTGTGTGTGTGTGTGGTGGAGAAAGATGCATAGTGACACGTACATGATCACGAGTCTCACTCCTGCAGATGTCTGAGAGTGAAACAATTTGGAACAGGAAACACAGTTGGTCTCATTCCCAGCCCACCACGGTTTCTCACCATGCAGCTCATGGATGCATCACCATGCAGCTCATGGATGCATCACCATGCAGCTCATGGATGCATCACCATGCAGCTCATGGATGCATCACCACGCAGCTCATGGATGCATCACCATGCAGCTCATGGGTTCATAACTGTGGGGGTCTTTCTGTAACTAGACCATGCAAGGAAACTGCGCGTGTGTAACGGTGGATGCCTAGGAACAAGGCTAAGGGAGAGAGTGGGACACTCACCCTCCTGGATCATGTCCACATATCTGTCGTGCAGTGCGTCGTAGCCCATGCTGGGGGTTGCAGCAGTCATCACTTTCTGGACCACAACGGAGGGGTCTGCACCGGCGTTCTTAGCAATAGTTCCACAGGGGGTTCGAAGGGCACGCATAACAATATCCACACCTCGCTGCTCATCATTCGACTCCAACTTGAGTTCTTCCAAAGTAGACATGCACCTGAAGAGAATATACCAGTTCAAGATAAACCACCTAGTTGTACTCCAGTAGGTTAGAAGTCCTGCTGACTGCAGTTCAACTATTGACTACATTCTGTGTTGCATTCCTGATGCTGTGATTGGCTTCACATGACCGCACACACTGACCTGAGCAGTGCCACGCCTCCCCCTGGTACTATACCCTCCTCCACAGCTGCTCGGGTGGCGTTCAGTGCATCGTTGACTCTGTCCTTCTTCTCACTAACCTCCACGTCACTGGAGCCTCCAACCTGAGGGAGGGAGGGAGGGAGGGAGGGAGGGAGGGAGGGAGGGAGGGAGGGAGGGAGGGAGGGAGGGAGGGAGGGAGGGAGGGAGGGAGGGAGGGAGGGAGGGGGGAGGGGGGTAGGGAGAGAGTGGGGGAGGGAGGGATGGAGGGAGGGAGGGAGGGAGGGGGGAGGGAGGGAGGGAGGAGAGTGATAAATACTTATTAGCCACGCATCTGCTCCCTGCCAAACACACACACACAATCAACACACATTCACCTTCAGCACAGCTACACCGTCAGACAGCTTGGCCAGTCTCTCCTCTAGCTTCTCCCTCTCGTAGTCTGAGGTGGTCTCACTGATCTCCTCCTGGATCTTCTCAACACGCTCAGCGATGGTTCCACTATCACCCTTACCTGTGAAGGTTAAAGAGGGTGGACGTGTGAGGAGACGGAGAGGGTGGGTGTGTGAGAGGATGGGTGGGTGTGTGAGGGATGGGTAGCGGAGGTCAGGGGTGTGGGTGGAAGAGATGAGTGGACTGTACATCATCTAGTTCTATGTGGTTGCTGTTCACTGGTCTGACAATGCGGTGAATGTTGGCAAAGCTGTGAATGTTGGCACAGCTGTGAATGTTGGCACAGCTGTGAATGCTGGCACAGCTGTTTCTGCTTACCCTTCATGAGCAGCGTGTCATCCTTGGTGATGGTGACCTCGCCCACTTCTCCGAGCTCAGACAGTGTCACATTCTCCAGCTTCATTTCCAAGGCCTCATCCCCAAATACAACACCGCCCGTTGCCACAGCAATGTCATGGAGCTGGTTCTTGCGGTTGTCACCAAATCCCGGGGCCTTCACTGCTGCAATCTGCAGCCCGACCTTGAGTCTGCAGATGTGCATGCGTGGATGCGTGTGTATATGTGTGGACGCAGCAGAATGACTTTGTCCACAAAACAACAGCCTCTCCTGCCCAGGCTCAAAAAGTGGAGTTGATTAGGGTGAGTGAGAGTGAGCCTCACACTGATGTCATGTGTTGAGGCACATGGTAGGTACATATGTACATAGGGCATTATGTCATATATATCGTACATTCATGACGTCTTCAACAATTTTGTTTCACGAACGCTCTGATCAAACACAATGGAGCAACTCAGCAAGACTTGGAGCCAGAACTGCTTAACGCTCAGCAGCTGTTACCAGCAGTCTCCCTAAGCAGGACGGAAGCCGTTCCTACTCTTGTGGCATCTCACAGTCGCCCCCATGCTTGAATCATCACTTGTAAAAGTATACCTGGCTTCCTCAATTGGAGAGCAGGGGAAGAGCGCTAGGAAACAAAGCTAGAACGTAGACAGTCAGGAAATGGGGTCCAATCCTATGATATTACCTGTTGATGACAAGAGTGGTCAGAGCCTCCCCATCAATGTCTTCAGCAATAATTACTAGGGGCCTCCTCTGAGTGTTAACCAGTTCCAAAGCTGGCAGGATCTCTTGAATGTTAGAAATCTTCTTCTCGCACAGTAACAAATAGGCGTTCTCAAACTCCACACGGCTTCCTAGAAGGGGAGGGAGGGGAGAAGGCAGGGGAGGAAGGAGCAGGCGAGGGAGGGATGGCGGGAAAAGGGAGAGGGAGAAAGAAGGAAGGAGGGGGGAGGGAAGAGGGAGGAGATGAGGGAAGGAGGGGACAAGAGAGGGGAGGGAGGAGGGACAATAACCAGCTAGTATCAGCTGAAAAGCTCACAACAGTCAGCTGTACAAATTTTCACAAACCAGAGAACAACCCTCACTCTTCGTCTATTGTCCAGAACAATAGCATTATATCAAACACATTCACAGGCTAGTTGGAGACCAGACCCTTTCAGAACATGTGCATCACACAAGCATGCTGAAGACAAGCAGCACTAGCTCTGCCTTATGACAGGTCTACACTCCCAGCTTTGCTACAAGACTCATACCTTTTCCAACATTAATGAAGTAAGGTGAGATGTACCCACGGTCAAACTTCATGCCCTCGATGGTCTCCAGCTCGTCATGGAGCGTCTTCCCATCCTTGACTGTGATGACACCATTCTTTCCGACCTTCTTCATTGCATCCGAGATCAGCTTGCCTGGAGAAAATCACCACACACTCACTTGCACACATCCACGGCCAGAAAAAACTGATACCTTAGTCTCAACCAACACCCCCCATTACCATTACCTGAAAGTTAGGAACTTGTACTCTCAGTGTGTTGACAATGGCATTGCCAGATTAGAGAAAATTGCATTCTGCTCAACTTTGAGCTACCACAGCCAAGGGGAGGGGCTGTCTACACTGGTGTGGAGGGGGAGGGGCTGCCTACACTGGTGTAGAGGGGGAGGGGCTGCCTACACTGGTGTGGAGGGGGAGGGGCTGTCTACACAGGTGTGGAGGGGGAGGGGCTGTATACATTGGTGTGGAGGGGGAGGGGCTGGCCGTATGCAGGTTACCTATTTCCTGGTCTCCATTGGCTGAGATGGTTGCCACCTGTGCAATCTCCTCCGGAGTAGTGACAGGCTTAGACAGCTTCTTCAAGGATGTCACTGTAGCCTCCACGGCAGCCATCACCCCTCTGCGCAACTCGTGAGGGTTGACCCCCTTTGAGACGTGATCAAATCCATCCCTAGCGATGGCCCTAGGGGGAGAAGCAACCACCGTGACTGTGTGGATAAACTGATCGACCCCAGGATGTCTTCA
This sequence comes from Axinella damicornis, assembly GCA_963931865.1. NCBI lineage: Eukaryota > Metazoa > Porifera > Demospongiae > Axinellida > Axinellidae > Axinella > Axinella damicornis. Next base: position 250,235 of record OZ007516.1, on the reverse strand, counting down.
CACACAGGTCACACTAGTCTGGATGCAAAGATCACACGATCCCCCCACCTTGCTAGGACGGTGGCGGTGGTGGTGCCGTCTCCTGCCTCTTCATTGGTGTTGCTCGCAACGTCCTGGACGAGGCGTGCCCCAATGTTCTGGTATTTGTTTTCCAATTCAATGTCCTTTGCTACAGTCACACCGTCCTTCGTGATCTTGGGGCTTCCCCATGACTTCTCAAGAATCACATTGCGACCCTGAGGGGGGGGGGGGGGGGGGGGGGGGGGAGAGAGAGAGAGAGAGAGAGAGGACCAGGGATGACTACCAATAGCACTGAGAGAAGTTGAGACTACCCTATGAACACACCTTGGGACCCATCGTCACAGCAACTGCATCTGCCAGCTTGTCCACTCCTTGCAACATGGCAACGCGAGCTTCAGCACCAAACTTGAGTTCTTTGGCTGCATAAAAGCGGCGCTGGGTCTGGGCACTTAGCCTCCCAGTAAGTAGCCGGACACTCGGCCGAACGAACCTGCCTGCTCGTAGCATTGTGTGGTAGATCTAGATTGAGGAGACAGAAAAATTATGGCATGGACCCAAACTATGCACAGTGGTGCATACACAAGATCAGCACAAAGTAAACTTGGTAATAAAATTATGCAATCTACTTGACATAAATCTGTGAAGTTTAAAACGTAACCCACCTGAAATAGAGTTGCAATCTAGATTGGAGCTTCTGCACTGCAGCTCAAGAATTTAGTGACCTCCACGTGGCCGAACTTTCCAGAGTTGGCTGATGCAATCTACTGCGCATGTGCAGAAACCACGTGGAGTAGACGCGTCCAAAGGTCAAGGAACCTGCTAGAAACTGCATGCAATGGTGAGTTATGCTGCAGGCCCAGAGGCCATGGCGTCACCTTGATGCAATCTGGCTTGGCAGAGTCTGTAGATAGCCCTCATTCTGATGTGGACTGATGGTATTGGTCCCCTTTGCAGGCTGCACTCAAGAACTTCCGTCCACTGTTGGACCGCATCCTGGTCCAGAGGCTGGCCCCTGAAGCTGTTAGTGAACAGACACCTTAAGATCTGATGCATCTGTGAACTAAACTCTATTTCTTCTACCCAGAAAACCAAGACGGGTCTGTTCATTCCCGAGAAGGCCCAGGGGAAGGTGAACCAGGCGACCGTGGTCGCCACTGGACCAGGAGGGAGGGATAAGGTGAGGAACGTGAATGCTGTGGTTGTCTGTGGGTGCACACAGGTAGCAGTTCCAAGGCCTCCAACGTTGTCCCAACAGTACCCTTGAAGGTTGAACGAAGTTTTCCTGCCTAGCTAGCTGTCGACTTCATTGGGATGCAAAACTATGCCCAGGCACCATGTTTATGCAACATTGCTATCCTCCCTGGCAAGGAAATGGCCAAAGAAACTAGCTAACTAATGTGTGGCCATATAAATGTCTGCTTACAAGAGGCCGCAGCTTTGATGAGCTCTACTGAAAGGTAACTAAGTTGTATACATGGGAGGTTGTCCATACAAGTTTCAAAACAAAAGGTATGTGTAGAGATCAAGTCATTGAGATGTATATTGTCAAGTCACATCTTCAACCATTACATCACAATACCCTACTGCTCCGCAGGATGGCAACACTGTTCCTGTGGCTGTCAAAGTTGGTGACAAGGTTCTGGTGCCCGAGTATGGTGGAACAAAGCTGACCTTCGAAGAGGAGGTTTGAGAGATTGTTGACCTGTTGCTGTGGGTGCAGATAGCTGCAGGAAGGGGTTACTTGGTCCATAGGGTGTTTATTGAAGATACCCACATGGCCACTGCATGTGGCAAAGAAAACCTGTGAGCTAGCCTTAATTCCAGACTTCATCCTAGCTGTTCAGGGAGCCTAGGAATGAGACTGATGACAGCTTGTGTAGCGAGTGTTTCTTCATCTTCTGCAGGACTTTCATTTGTTCCGAGATGGAGACATTTTAGGAGTATTTGACAGCTGAAGCCCTCAATCAGATATCAACGTGCTCTTTTGCTGCTGTTAATCCACACACACTGTATGTACCAGTACTCATGAATCAGTGTTTGGTTTTGTGACACATTCAGTTGACAGTGATCATTGAATTGATGGTACACACAACAGTGCCGTGCATGTTCATCTGTATGCCTATATCTCAAGCATGTGCCCGTCTCTGCACGCCTGTCAGTCTGCACGCCTGTCAGTCTGCACGCCTGTCAGTCTGCACGCCTGCAGTCTCTGCATGCCTGTCAGTCTGCACACCAGTCTCTGCATGCCCGTCAGTCTGCACACCAGTCTCTGCATGCCCGTCAGTCTGCACGCCTGCAGTCTCTGCATGCCCGTCAGTCTGCACACCAGTCTCTGCATGCCCATCTCTGCACACCCGACCATTGGTAGCTCTGCATGCAAACATCTCTGCACACCCAACCATTGGTAGCTCTGCATGCATGCGCCCATTTCAACCCCTGTGTCTGAACCCCCATGGTGTGCATCACATAGTGCTGTAACTTAGCTCAAGCATACTGTAGGTTTTCATAACATGGTCATATATAATTTAGACATGCACACAGTAAATACAGCTATGTATATTGGCTAGTAGTGAGTTCAGCTGCTGCTAAGAGAATGCTAGGAGGAGTGGGTATGTGGTTTGTGCTCCTACTTCTTTGCTGCTACCATCTTCTTGAGAGCTTCGGTGGTGAAAGATTTGGGTCGCTCGATGGGTAGTCCGAGGGCTCTGTCCCAGACTAGGGAGCTGAGGACACCAAGGGCACGGGAAACGCCAAACAAGACCGTGTAGAAACTCATCTCTGTCATCCCATAGTACTGTGTGTGTGTGTGTGTGTGTGTGGGGGGGGGGGGGGGGGGGGGGGGGGGGGGCTGAGGGTGACACAACTGATGCAGAGCAGTATGGTGTGAGAGGGGGGGGGGGGCTGAAGGTGACACAGTGATGCAATGCAGTACGGTGAGAGGGGTAACAATGTTACATGGCCTTGTTCGCAGGCTATGCCCACCTAGTGTTTGCAGCTCCAACATTGATTACCCCATTGACAGAGCTGCTGGACCTTCCTGGTTAGGGGATCGGACCAGGTACATACCAGTGCGAGGACCTCACTGATGGAGAGAACCATACCTGCAGGAGGACTCCGCTGTGGGCATCCACGTTGGGCCAGGGGTTCTTGGTTTTGCCCTGTTCGGTGAGAACATCAGGAACCACCTCGAAGAGCTGCGCAACCAACTTGAAGAGGGGATCGTTGGGGAGGTGCTTGAAGGCAAACTCACGTTGGCACATGTAGCGCGGGTCAGTCTTACGCAGCACTGCATGGCCAAACCCGGGGACAACCTGTGTGTGTTTGAGTGGGTGTTGTGTTGTGTGTGAATGGTAGCCTCTCTCCAAGGCTGTCCCATACCAGTAACCAAAGCTGGGTCGAGGCCTGGGAACGAGGACCTCCTCCACTTTACCTGTCCACTCTTGAGTGTCTTCCAAATGAATTCCTTGAGTTGCTCGTTAGTGACCTCTGACCCGACTTCCTTCTGCATCCTTGTCAGCCACATGAGCACCTCCTGGTTGGCTAGCCCGTGCAGAGGCCCTGCCAGGCCATTCATCCCCGCCGCGAAGGAGAGGTAGGGGTCGGAGAGGGCGCTGGCCACCAGGTGGCAGGTGTGGGCACTCACGTTGCCTCCCTCATGGTCACTATGAATGGTCAGGTAGAGACGTAGCAGTTCTAGGGGGGGGGGGGGGGGGGGGGGAGAGGATGAGGGAAATAGGAGTATGGAAAGGAGGGAGAGGGGAGGTTATTATCGGTCAAGTCAACACCACTGCCATGACAACCACAGGCACACCCCGTACAGCCAACCTGTGAAGCTCTCGTCCTGGTATCCCAGCATGCAGGCAAAGTTGGCAGACCAGTCTTTGTCCGGGTCAATGGCACACACCTTCCCATCACGGTACAGGTTGCGGTAGATGGCAGATGCCAATGTTGGCAGCTTAGCTATGAGGTCCATGGCGTCATCATATGCATACTGAGATCAGGTGATGCAGTGTGTGTGTGTGTGTGTGTGTGTGTGTGTGTGTGTGTGTGTGTGTGTGTGTGTGCATGTGTGTGTGTGTGTGTGTGTGTGCATGTGTGTGTGTGTGTGCGTACGTGCGTAGAGGTGTGTGTAGGGGGTGGATGTGCGTTGGGTACATGTTCTATATTCATGCTGTAATGATGCAAATTAGGCCAAAATTTAATGTTTGTGCAATGAGCTAAGTACTATGCTAGGTATCTTGGGATAGGAATGAGATACAGAGCTGGGATTTGCACCATTATGATCAGCATGAATGGAGCATTCCAATGATGTCAATTTTGCTATAAGTTGAATTTTGATCTGAAATCATGAAAAACCATGGATTATAGCCTTTGGTCGAGTGCGATTTTTGACAGAAATGTGACCGACATTAAAAATCATTTTAAGGACATCAATAGAAGGTTCTTTTCATGGTGATCACAATGGTGCGAATCCCAGCTTCGTATCTCATTCCTAGCCCAAGATACCTAGCATAGTACTTAGCTGGCTACTCTATATATCTATTGTCTGACATGTTGAATCCATGCATATTTGAATGAGATATGAAGCTTGGTATTGTGCCATTGTGATCAGCATGAAAAGAACCTTCAACAGAATGACTTGGTCACTAAGGTCTGGACCCCTCCCCTCAATATTATTGATATTCATTTTCTAAAGCATAGCACCATGATTGGTATAGCAACCTGATTAGAAGTTTGTGTGTGTGTGTGTGTGTGTGTGTGTGTGTGTGCGTGCGTTCACATAGGGAGGACAGGGAGCAATGACACAACCATACTGAGTAAGGTTGCAATTCAACTACCTTCTCGTACGGTCGTACCCTCTCTTACCTCCCAGTACTGTGTCTTGGGTATCCCCTCAGAGTAGGCTTTGGCAAACTTGCTCTCCGACTGCATGGCTGTAACACCCGCGCTGAACTGGGACATCGGGTGCAGCGAGGACGGGAAGTTGTTCACCATCTGCACCACGTGCTGTGGGAGGGCCGCACGGCTGGCCCAGTCTCGTGAGATCGCATTCACCTGCAGTGAGTCAGTCAATCAGTCAATCTTATACCCAAAGCCCTCCATAATGTCTGCTCCTTCATCCTTGCCCCACCTCTCTCTTTGTTTTCCTAGAGCCCTACCCCCTCCTGTTTTCCTAGAGCTCTTGCTGTTGCAACAGCAGCATCAACAGAATTGATTTGCTGTTCTCCCTCCATTCATACATCCTCCCTCCGTCCCTCCTCCCTCCCTCCCTCCCTCACCTGCTCCTTGGAGGGTATCTTCCCCGTGAGCAACAGGTAGAACAGTCCCTCTGGCAGAGGCTCCTCCCCTCCCTCTGCCCTGGGCAGCAGCTGCAGAACATTGTGGGGGTACACAGCAGCAGTGAGCAGCAACATGGCAACACAGGTGAGACTAATGAACTTTAGTCCATCAGCTTCCGTGCTGTAAGCCAGCAGAAGATGGGAGCGAGGCTAGCAGTCAAGTATGTTTCTTCCACGGGTTCGTCTGTCAAGTAGCAAACAGCTCTGTTCGCTTCAGCTACAGTAACTGCTCCCCGGGTCCCACATTAACACAACATGAAGGTCAAGTACAAAGGTCACCCGCACCACTACCCCGAACAACCCACTTCCGTTACTCACACACACACTTAAACTTACGTAGGAGAACGGCACATACCTTCTGACATTCTGGGATGCTGTAACCCCTGAACCTAATGCCCTGGTGTGGTGTGGTATGACAGTGGGGGTGGACGTGTGGTGTGCGTGGTATGGTGAGGTGTAGTGGTGTATGCGGTATGGTATACATAGTGATATTCCTTAATCATAGTATCCAGAGCACAAACACTAGGTGCACTGTCAACTCTGAACTCTGTCTGACCTCTTCAGGGTCCAGCAGTGAGGTCTCTGTCACCAGGGCCCTGATGCCACGCATGCCTCCATACATCTGGACAGTGAGATCAAACACAGCTGCAACAATGAAACACAGCAGTGCCATGCATTCATGGATAGGTCAAGTGAAAGGTCAAGTGAAAGGTCAAGTGAAAGGTCAATGACATAAGGTGATGGGCTACATCTCAAAGGTCAGTGAAAACGGCAAGCATGTCAGGTGATTACCAGGAGTGTCCGATTAGATTGCAGGAGTGAATCTCCACGGGTGTATACAAGGGTAGATGGGCGGTGTCCACTGCAGTGTCTAATCCCCGCAAACTATAGCCTCGTTCCCAGTCCCACGCCCAGCTTTTCGTCGCTGCTTAGTACGGTACTAAGCAGCGACGAAAAGCTGGGCGTGGGACTGGGTACGAGGCTACGCAAACTATATATCACTACATAGATGCTAGACAAGCATTACAGACTGGTACCCATACTGCTAGAAGTGTTCCATTCTATTCCGTGCTTTAGGATAGACAGAAGGACGCTCACCATGTCGATGGAGACCTCTCCAGCCTTGAAACCACCATGCTGTGCTCTGAACTCCTTCACTTCTTTCTGCGTCTCTGGAATGATCTCCGCCAGAATCTGCTTCAGGCCACAGTCATCACGTGCCTGGTGGTGGTCGTAGCGAACCTGTGAGGGGGAGGTCAGGAAGTGAGGAGGGAAATGGGGAATAGAGGCAGGAAGTAGTCTCACAGGCCAGACATTCACGACACACGGGGGGAGAATGTCTGGTCACTACAGAGGTTCTTGCGGACATCACCAGAACGTAATCAGATTGGAGAACAGTTACCTTCCGTGTTGGTCATATGATTGCAACCTGACAGTGGCAAGCGAGCTACACAAACACAACAAATTCTTACCGACCACCAACCATCGTAGTGCATAGTTTGGTTCCCAGACCCTTCTTGGGCGAGACAGGCGGAGGGGAGGGAGAGGGAAAGGTCTGGTGAATAACATTACACTAGCGCGGATCCGCGGAATTTTTCAAACGTAATAATTGGCAATGTGTGAAACCATGAATATACTCGTTGCTCGTAAATGCTAACAGCACAGCCACGTGTAAGTCAAAGATGACAGTCTGTAAGGTCTGTTACCAGTCTTTCGATGCCAGCAGGGTGATCGGGGAAGTCTGCACGGCACTACAACAGGTGCGAGTGATCGAACATTTTCGTGTGAAGTGCGCGCGGCAGTACCTTGCTGAGCCAGCGTTTGTGTGCAAGAGTTGCTTCAATACGGTCGAGAAGTACACGGAGACCAAACAGACGGTAACTGCAACGCTACAAACAGCCTTCACAGTCACAATCACAATGTAATGCTGTAAGTTCATAAGCCACTTGACCCGAGTTGGAAGCGACACGAATATAAGTCTACATTCATGCCGCTGACAAACTGATGATCATGTAGAACTTGTACCTGCTCTGCCCGTCTGCCACAGCGCGCTGAATAGCTGCATCAAACAAATCACTGGTGTAGCTAGCTATCTAACTGCCGCCATATTGCTATTCACGATTCACAGCTACTCAAGATTCGTGTTTTTTACCTCATCAACGCTGACGGCTGGAATGCAGCCGTGGATCCGCGCTAGGGCAAGGTTATTCACCAGACCCTTCCGTCTCCCTCCCGCCCGCCCTCCCCGGAAACGAAACGCAGAAGGGTCTGGGAACCAAACTACGTAGTGCAGTGGTGTGTACACCATAGTTGCGTTCATTCCTCGTGACATTCATCAGCTTTTAGAATTTATCCGTGCCACAGAAATGTCAATTCTCTTTAGTCAAACAAACAACAAACACGCTCAAGATCTCACCAAAGCTGGCATCCATTGTCTTGATGACCTAGCTGTGACCTATAGGGGAAACAGGGAAGGGAGAGGAGACCGTCAGTAGCAGTTCAGTCAGAGTTCTGATTCGCGTAGGTACTCACCCGGTGCAGGGAGCCAGTAAGCCTGGAAAAAGCCGGTCTGAAGGCCATCACTGCAAGGATACTGCACTTTGACAGTAGCTAGTCACGTGCAAAACATGTAATGGTTAATTAACCCTTACGTTCCCAACACAGCGTTTCATTGAGGTCATACTGCTGCAGTCTACTGGTAACAGGTAATATATCTGGTCTATCTACTGTGGTATTATGTTAGCCGTTGACCTGTGTTATGAGTGTGCATTTCTATTCCTACTGCAGCATAATTTGGATCACTGGAATTAGAGTATCTATGAATTTCTACAACCAGTGACCCCCACCCACCCTCGCCACTATGAGCTACCAGCTGTACCGCAATACCACTCTTGGCATAACACTTCAGGACTCTTTGGATGAACTCATCACCTCACAACAGATCACACCTGATCTTGCTCTGAAGGTGCTGAAGCAGTTTGACTCAAGCATGAGTACACATCTCTCACGGGTGCGGACGAGGTACAACTTCAAAGGGAAGCTCAAAGTGTACCGATTCTGTGACAATGTATGGACATGTGTTGTTGAGGACGTGGACTTCCGTGACAATCACGGGCAGGACAATGTCAGTGCTAGGAAGGTCAAGATTGTGGCATGTGACGCCACCAATACTAGCAAGTAGACAAACCACCCCCAGGCCAGTGCTTTTCTCCAGATTCACTTGTTCTCTGTCAAGAAATATTCTTTTAAACACTGTTGTATTATAGTCAATGAGAATCATATTTTCTATAATTATGTGACTTGCAAACATTGCCGTGATGTTAGGCATGATGTTCGAAAGTTGTGTCATTGGAGACTGCGAGAGAGTGGAAGGTTGTCTCCATTCCACCACCAGTGGGTGCGCAGCAGTACACCCCCACCCTCACAGCAGCGGCACTTGGACACATCTGTGGTGTGATCCGAATGAACTCCCATTTCCCACCCAGCTTGCACTCCACAACAAAACTGTGTTGGGTGTATGACACACGTATCCAGACATGTTCAGCACCACTCCAGGGCTGTGTGCTCCAATCACTGCACCCATTGGTGACGACACAGCTCATCTTACGCTGGCCATCAACATTCTCAATACCTGCCTTCAGCCAGTGGCAGTTGTCTATGAATACCATTATCCCAGCCTGGTCATACTGGTTTATTGGTTTGAGTGTGAACTGGGTCTGTGCACTCCACCGAGTCAGTCCTGCTGGGATCTCCCGCAGAAGAGCATGGCCGTCACATCTATCAACTGGAGGGCTGTAGTAAGTCTTGCGCCAGAAGTCTGTCTTGCCAGCCGGGATGATCTGGGAATGGATACAACGCAACTAATGCCAATTTGTGCAAAGGAGAATGGACAGACCCTACTTCAATTGAGGGCAACTACAACTTAGCCCAGAAAGAGCTAATAATTTGCGTAGCATCTCAGAGGTCATGTGCTGAAAATTATATTACACGACACGCATGCATCACCATAGATAATTTTCGTAGTATATTATCTATGGCATCACCTTGAGACCTTCCGTCCCCATGACTGTCTCCGGAGGAGGGTTGGTCCAGGAAAGCTCCTGAGGCAAGCTACCCAGCTGGCTGAAGTCATAGCTCTCCTGGAAAGTGACACCGAGCTCAGCCATGATGCAGTTCGGCACGTGGGTGGGGCTGAGTAAGTCTTGTCACGCCTACTACCGACAGTCTGAGTTTGAATATTTTTGGCGGGAAGAGAGGCGAGTCGTCCTCCTTCCCAAGAGCCAACTGTCGTAGCCTCTTCACTGAGCAAACTGCTTGAAGTCTGCGTACTGTTGAAGCTTTCTCCAGCCAAGCTATTCTCGCTTGAACTGTCCAAAAGTTCAAAGTTCAAAGTATTACCTGTCTGAATTTGAATATTTTTGGCGGGATGGCACGCGCATGCGTAACCTAACCGGAAGCAGTCGGTTGAAATACTGAATTTGTAGCAAGTTTTGGCGGGATGTCGGGATGGCACACTCGCTAAGCACTTGCTTTGCAGCCTGGGGGTTGAGTGTTCGCCTCCCCAATAACCGAGTACGAGTCTGGGCCACTCCGTACACACCGGTTCCTGACTTCCCCGCCTAGCAGCTTGAGTACGCCGGTTCCCATCTGACCACCGAAGCTAAAGAAAGGTGTTCTGGTTGAAAGCAGGTAGCCTCCTGTGATTCCAGTCACCGCCGCCTATCCAGCGCTCCTGAGGCTTACACTTCGGTGTTCGACCTGTCATGGAGGGATGGGTTGTTGCTAGGTTTGTTTCTTTTTCCTTTTTTTTTTTTTGGTTTCTTTTTTTTTCTCTCTTTCTCCAAGTTATGATGGGAGAATCAATGACCTCAAGTTACTGAGATAATGATAAATAAAACAGTGACAGATTGCAATACAGAGGCAGATACAACTGCTCAAAAATCTATTATATTATAGCTATACTTGCAGGCCAATAGAAACAAGTTGTGAATAATTGAGTTTTTGTTTGTTGTCGGTTTGTCATCAAGTTGTCTTCTTTATTTATGGCACTATGGTCTGTCTGTGTATTGTATATTGACTAGCTAATTTATGCTGTTCTTCCTCACCCTTCTTGTCTCTTTCTCCATTTCAAAGTCTTCCAATTCCTCCTCCAAGAGTTGTTTCTCTTTATAACAATGCTCGTACTATGCCTTGGTCAGTTTTTGGGTCAGTTTTTGGTGTGCCCCTCCACTGGGGTGTACTCTAAAGTTGGGAGGCACCTATCCTGGGACCGAGGTTAGTCCAGGGGGGCAAGGGCCCTAGGCTCTACTCCCGGTCTGTGTATTGCGGTAATGACTCCATTTACTATACAATTTGAACACCAGAAGAAGGATCACTATAGCAAACATGGTCGTCAAGGTTTACAAGTTCTTTGGTAGCAGTTGGCACACTTTCGACTGTTGCTAAACATGGTGCTTATTGATGGTACAGCATTGTAACAGCTATGTAGTTTATTGCCAATTGGCAATTGCAAAAATCTCAGGCTACATTTGTCTACACGCTCTGTCTACATGCATGCATGGTTGCCTGTCATTTTCCAACTGTCCACTTACAATAAGAATTACTATGAAAATGTAATCACAACTTCACTGATGTACACACACATAGCCTTGTCCCCAGGCCTCTGTCCAGATTTCATCTCGCAGCCATGGAGAAAAAAATTCTCCGCAGCTGTGAGTGGGTGGACGCCAGGGGACGAGGCTAACACACACACACACACACACATCACTCGTGTAGTCTCGTACCTAGACACATTTCATAATGAATCACTCAACCTCGGAAGCAACACACTATAGCACTACATTGAGTGCATTGTAGAACACTTGTATTATGGGCAATGGCTAGCCTCATTGCCAGTCCCACGCCCAGCTTTTCGTCACTTGCAGTACGTGACTGGGAATGAGACAAGGCAATGGACATTTTCCAGCACATTCAAATTACATCATGGTTTGCAAACACTGCTAGGCATGATGTTTGAAAGTTGTGTCATTGGAGACTGCGAGAGAGTGGAAGGTTGTCTCCATACCACCACCAGTGGGTGCGCAGCAGTACACCCCCACCCTCACAGCAGCGGCACTCAGAAACATCTGTGGTGTTTTCCGAATGAACTCCCATTTCTCACCCAGCTTGCACTCTACAATAAATTCTTGCCGAGTGTATGACACACGTATCCAGACATGTTCAGCACCACTCCAGGGCTGTGTGCTCCAATCACTGCACCCGTTGGTGACGACACAGCTCATCTTAGGCTGGCCATCTACATTCTCAATACCTGCCTTCAGCCAGTGGCAGTTGTCTATGAATACCATTATCCCAGCCTGGTCAAACTGGTTTATTGGTTTGAGTGTGAACTGGGTCTGCACACTCCACCGAATCAGTCCTGCTGGAACCTCACGCAGAAGAGCATGGCCGTCGCTTTTCTCAAACGGAGGATCATAGAATGTTTTCTGCCAGAAATCCGTCTTGCCAGCAGGGACAACCTGGGGTGTCATTAGGTTGCTGGTCAGTAAACTTCAACAGCACGTGCACACCTCAGAGACCACAGTTTGATTATATGCTGCAATACCACTGTATGGATGGATCATGACATTCGGACATATACCAGTCACCTTCAGCCCTTCCGTCCCCAGGACTGTCTCCGGAGGAGGGTTGGTCCAGGAAAGCTCCTGGGGCAAGCTACCCAGCTGGCTGAAGTCATAGCTCTCCTGGAAAGTGCCACCAAGCGCAGCCATGTTGCAAATTGTAACGAATATGGGTGGGGCTGAAATAGTATAGTTGCCACGCCCACTTTATAATATTGATGGAGTCAGACTTTCTTGCTGGCAACTGTACTGCACTGCAGGCTATCTGTGAGTTTATCATACACTGCGATACAAAATAAGAGAGGTGGTTACAGCAGCAGCTTGCGGTTGTAAATGCCTTGTTTGCATGGCTATGCACACTGTCACACACACTCACACATACACGCACAGGTGCTTCAGTGCAATCTCTGCTAGGCCCTAACAAAAGGCAAGTGCAGCATGCACTCATTGTTACTGCAATAGAAATGATCAATCCATGTCATTACGCTCTTGCAACTGTTTTATTCAGCTTGAAGTGTTGTGAATCAGACACATCCACAGAGAGTCGTATCCATGGAGACACACTGCAAGTGCTGCAAGCTCTGATGGACAGGACAGAGGTGAGTGCACGGCCCACACCACTTAACACGGCTGCAGTGTCCTCATGGTGGGTTGCTGTCTGCAAGGGGTGCATGAGACCGCTACATTAATGAGTAGTTTGCTCTGCCTTGTCCCAGCATCCACTGGGGCAGCTGCTCTACGGTGGTGCTCTAGCTCAACACGGAGCCTATGGTAATGGTGTCACTACACTTGTATGTCTGGCAGCCTACTGGGCCAGGGAGATCCTCCAGATGGTTGAAGAGGTACGTATAACTCCCACACACAACCATCCACGCTGTTCGGTTGTGAGCTGTGAATTCTCGACCCCATGAAAGCTGCTAAAGGTGGTGGGATTGAGGCAGACTAATTCTCTTCTCTCTGACAGGGTATTCCTCTTCCTGTCGTCTTTGCTGTGTTTGAGGAGGCACTGGAGGTCTGTGTGCACGTCACGTCAAGCGCTGCAGTCCCACTGCGAGTGCTGCAGCACTGCTACAGTGAACAGAAGATGGTGGGAACTCTCGCACACGGTCAGCGCAGCTCAAATCAGGACAGGCGTTGCTTTCCAGGTAGAATGTTGCATAGTGGTGTTGCAACGGCACAAGCTGGATCACGGTGGATGACAACAGGCCATGTGCACGAGGAATCCCACTGTACACCAACTGACACCATAGCAACTCGGCCAGCTGGAGGTAGCAGGGTTGGAGGGAGCAGGGCTACTCTGCAAGCTGGAGGTAGCAGGGCTACTCTGCAAGCAAGAGGTAGCAGGGCTACTCTGCAAACTGGAGCAAGGACATTTCAGAAATCACGAGTTCTGTCCTTCAGTAGACACTTTGTAGGAGGTGTAGGAGGAGTTGGAGGAAGTGGAGGAGGAGGAGGTGGAGGAGGAGGAGGAGGAGGGTGGGGAGGAGGAGCTCTGAACTCGGTTACAGGTGACAGGTCTGGTGACGGAGGAAAGGAATTTGAAAGCGAAGGAGCCCAAAAGAGTTTCCTCCAATTTTTGGGGTGAGTTGGTCAGCTGTAGAAATTGTGGTGGACATATGCATTGTGTGTTGGGTAGAGTTCTTTGATTGCACTGCAATGAAGGCTCTATATGAGATCCCCTCCTCTCCCCCCCCCCCCCCCCCCCCCCCCCCCCCTCCCCTTCTTGATGGGTTTTACCCCCAATCTTCCCAGTGAAGGGCTGGCACATGGCCGGGAGGTAGCCATGAAGCTGGCTGTCACAGCCGTTGAGTTGCAGACTATGGGTACACCTTTCACCCCCAACCAGCACTTTGACCAACGGTGAGACTGAAAGACACATAATATTATGTACATCTGTTGTGTTACACTGCTGCTACTCCTGCAAATCTTTATTAACTAGCAGACTGAAGTATTAGCAGTAATTCCCTCCCGCTTCCGCCTTCCTTCCCTCCCCCTCATCCTTCCTTCATCCTTCTCTCCCCCTCTTCCCCCCTCCCTCTTTCCCTCTCCCTTCTCCTTCCCCTCCTCCATCCCTCCTTCTTCCTCCGCCCTTCCTCCTCCCTCCCTCCTTCCCTTTCTCCTCGACCCTCTTTCTTCCCCTCAGTCTGGTGCTTGCCGTGCATGTAATGGGGATAGGTGGAGAGTGTTCTGAAGTAGTCCAAGGGATTGTAGTCAAACTTGGTCTGGAGATGGCAAGTCTTCTACAGTCTGTAAAGGCCCCTCTCAGAACACTAGTGAGTGTGGCTGGTATCCAACATTCCAATGCTTGTCTGTAATACAGTGTCCTTCGTATGTAGGTGGTAGATGCGGATGCCACTCCGGGCCATGCATCCCTTGGCATGAAACAGGATGTGCATGTGATGTCACATGACCTGGGCCAGCTGTATGAAAGCCGCTACTGTTCTGAATGGGTGGCGAGATGTGCTGTTGTTCTCGGCAAGGTGAGTGTGTTCATGCAATAGAGGGTTTCATTCAGCATGTAGATTTTTAGATGTAGTTTTTCACTTGACGAAAAACACTGCTCCAGTTAATCTCATACTGAAAAGCTAACAGATTCTATGACACAATAAGCAATGATTATCCCTCTTCCACATAGCATGGTGGGATACTCACCCAGCCCTCCTCCATACAGCTTGGTGTAGGTCTGGTGGGTGTGAGGGGGATACTCACCCAGCCCTCCCCCATACAGCATGGTGTAGGTCTGGTGGGTGTGAGGGGGATACTCACCCAGCCCTCCTCCATACAGCATGGTGTAGGTCTGGTGGGTGTGAGGGGGGATGCTCACCCAGCCCTCCTCCATACAGCATGGTGTAGGTCTGGTGGGTGTGAGGGGGATACTCACCCAGCCCTCCTCCATACAGCATGGTGTAGGTCTGGTGGGTGTGAGGGGGGATACTCACCCAGCCCTCCTCCATACAGCATGGTGTAGGTCTGGTGGGTGTGAGGGGGGATGCTCACCCAGCCCTCCTCCATACAGCATGGTGTATAGGTCTGGTGGGTGTGAGGGGGGATGCTCACCCAGCCCTCCTCCATACAGCATGGTGTAGGTCTGGTGGGTGTGAGGGGGATACTCACCCAGCCCTCCTCCATACAGCATGGTGTAGGTCTGGTGGGTGTGAGGGGGGATACTCACCCAGCCCTCCTCCATACAGCATGGTGTAGGTCTGGTGGGTGTGAGGGGGGATGCTCACCCAGCCCTCCTCCATACAGCATGGTGTAGGTCTGGTGGGTGTGAGGGGGGATGCTCACCCAGCCCTCCATACAGCATGGTGTAGGTCTGGTGGGTGTGAGGGGGGATACTCACCCAGCCCTCCTGGATCACTGTCTGGCGGCCGGAGTGCTGGTGGCCGGTCCTCTGAGTGAGCAACAACTGCGAGCCCTCTGCTGGGTCAGCCATACCACAGCTGTCACCTCCGTTCTGCACTGCAGGGAGGTAAGAGCCTGACCTTCCAGTATAGCCTCATTGAGCAGCAGCTGGCCTGGGAACAAGGCTGGGGTGTGTAGTCAAATACCTCCTCGTGTTATGGCAGTAATTGTCTGTCTGAAGTATTTTCAACTGGCACACCTTATATTCACCTTCCTTCACAGAGACGTATGTTATCAGGTGGTGTATGGTCAATGCTGGCCTCCTTAATTCTCCCCCATACAGAAGCATGTTGGTGTGTGCGTGGTAGCGGAGGAGGTCAGTGAGAGGTGGAGCAAGCCAAGGGGAGGACACACTGCCAAGACCTCCTATTGCAGGATCAAAGTGAGTGTGGATGGTGATGATGTCATACACTATCAGAATATACTATACTGTCTGAGCTTAGTTGTAATGACCATGGTAACCTGAAACATGCATCTGCTCGAGTCCTGAGTGCTACCTCTTGGTTAGACTGCTGATTCTGACCAAGCAATGTTACTGGTTATGATCACTCCTCAGGCTGCAGTACTGGGTACTCACCAGGGGGTGACGACAGCTGTCCTCTGTGGGCGGAGCACGAGCTCTGTGGGTGTGCTGGAGAGACAGTTCCTCAACTGCCTCTCGCGGCTGCAGTGTGCTCTCACTGACGGCTGTGTTCTCCCTGGAGGGGGAAGGACGGAGGTGGAGTGCATACAAGAGCTTATGCAAAGGGCAGGGGACGCGGCTGGTGTGCGGGAGGCAGGGGACAGTACAAGCCACCCGTCCAGGATTGCACAGAGAGAACTAGGCTGGAAACCACTAGTGGCCCAGGACAGCAGCTGCAATAATGTTCCACCACCAACCACTGATCTGGGACGAGGTTCGGGTGGCCGCACTCCCCCAGGTGGCCGCACTCCCCCAGGTGGCCGCACTCCCCCAGGTGGCCGCACTCCCCCAGGTGGCCGCACTCCCCCAGGTGGCCGCACTCCCCCAGGTGGCCGCACTCCCCCAGGTGGCTGCACTCCCCCAGGTGGGGGGGTTGTTTCCCACTCCATGGGCCCCAGTTGGCTTGGGAGCTGTCTCTCTGAATGCAGGGGCCGAGTTTACAGGGCCTATGCTGAGGGTCTGAAGCGTTACGTCTTGGCTGCTGAAATGAACGTCCGTCCTGGTGTGGGAGTGTACGAGGCCCGGGCCACAGTGGTGTGCAGAGTGGAGGGGAGGGGGTGTGGTCACGATGCAGTGAGGGGGTGTGGTCACGAGGCAGTGAGGGTGTTTGATGTGAAGGAGAGCAAGTGTGCAAGCTGGACAGGAGCGTACCACATCACACGCCTCGTCTTCCTGACACATACCCAGTTCTGTTCTTGATCGTGTGTGGCCACAGTGTACATTCAATCATGCATGTGTTATTCTCTATACATCATGTCTCTCACATTGCATGTAGTTACACAGTAGGTCATCTATGTTCGGTCTCTGGCTGCTGTTAGATATTACAACCCAATTGAGATGCTGCCAATTTTGGTTAACCCCGTTGGCCTTGCAAAGCAAAACATGGCCAATTTTTGGTTTAGATGCTGAAATTTGCAACTTCTGCATCAGATTGGGTGAGAAACATGGGTGCAACAGCAGCAGATGCAGGGTGTGTAGGTTGAATTCTTGATGACTTCAACCAATTACTCCCATAACTGGGAACACAAATTCCTTAGTTTTGGGTTGTAAAACCATGGCAACTGCTTGCAACTGGAATTCAGTCAGCCATTTGTGACCATGCACAGTTACACAACCATTACCGATACATGCACTAGCTATACATCTGGAGGCAGTACCATACATCTTGAGTTGCCACCACAGGACGTGTACAGTGGGGGTGGAGCAACACATACATCCTATTAATTACTCAACATACATCTGCTTCTGAACACGTTGCAGTGTACACAATGTGACAGGCTACAGTGACGTACATATATGGTATACAACACACAAGAGACTGAATCAGTGGTGGTAGGTATAGAAATCATGACAAAGTATAAAATATGAAATGTATAATAGAATAAGTCGAAGTGAGAATTTTGCAAAAGGTGACAGTTGGAAGTAGCTTACCGCAGCACACTACACTTCCACTGCTTTACTGGAGCTGAGAGTGACGACCGTGTCCAGGCTGTGGTACGTCAGTTTCTTGGGCTGGCAGTTCTCCCTCGAGACCAGGTCCCCTTCGCCCTCCTCAAAGCTGGACAAGCTCCCATGGTAACTGACAGGGCTCAGGAGTGAGCCCATGGAACTGGAACTGAACTGGGACCCCCTTGACTCAGAGCGGTCACGAATGTCGTGCACTCGAATGGGATGCACGTCTCCTCTTGTGTGGCTCTTCTCGCGACCGTTGCACTGCTGTTGGGACTCGTAAGGGGGGACAGAGCCGGCACGAACCAGCCGAGGGTCACTGGGAACCACTAGCACCTCGGTTCCATTCTGTGCTGGGGAATGGGTCTGTCCAGAGGACTGAACACGCCTGAAATTTGTTGGAGTGTCATATCTTGAAGGCTTTGGGGATGTTGAGGCAATAGTCCTGCGTGACCTTGTTTTGAGGTGCTCCACAGATTTTGGGTCAGCCTGGTAGGCCAGGGCATTCAGAATGGCAGCATCATCGACCACGTCTGCCGGTTTGACGTTCTGCATCAGATGCTTTGCCGGGATCTGGAAGAAATCAATGACATCCACAAACGGCTCGAAAGCCTGCTTGAGAGTGATGTTGGGATGGTCCTCAGTGTATCTGATGCTCCACTTCAGCGCTGCCTCAAACTTGATGGTCTCTGTTGCCTGAAGTTCCTCCCTCCCCATGACAATCCTCACCACGTGCTGCGGAAGCATCGAGAAGGCACCGAGAGAGAGAATAATGTCTGCATTTTGGTCCACAAACTCAAACATCTTCTGGACAAGGATCTTGGTGGACTTGTACTGGATGTACTTCTCTGCAGAGCTGAGGAGGGAGCAGACGGTATCAGTAGTGATGCAGTGCTCCATGAAGCGGATGCAGGCTAGCTTCAACTCTTCCAGCCCGTAGTGATCCGCAGCATTCATTAGTCCGAGCAGCGTCCGAGCCTGCAGCATCACTGACCCTGTGTGAGTGTACTCAATGAGGAGTTTGAACACCTCTGGTTCAAAGTCACCCACAATGACCGTGGGCTGCCCTCTGAAGTCATACTTCTCAATGTATCCGTCCGAGGGTTTGAAGTTTTGCTTCTTCCTTTGTTTCTTGGTTACCGAGCTGGTATCAGTATACAGCATTTTCCTGAACACCCTGCAGGGGGAGTAATTCAGGCATTATCATACAGGGGTATCCCCACACTACATGGTCATATCACTATTTTGTTGGTGAGGTAGCCAATTTCCAGGCAACAGATGTTACTAAACAACTACAGGGACGTCCCTGCCGGGTGTGGACGTCCCTGCTGGGTGTGGGAGACCAGTAACAACCAGGCAGGAGCACAAACAACTCAACAATTACCAGGGAAGTTAGAACTGCATATTCATTATCAGGCACTGCCACATCAGAGTAAGTTCAACTTCCAAAGTTCAAACCCTCAGGAAATAGTCTGCATACTCTAGACCTGACTCATCCCTTTGATGTACCCACACGGGAGTTCAGTGCTGAGCTCAGCACTAATCAGCTCTGAACTCAAACTGTAGTTGAAGCTGTACTTTATAAGCTCATTTATGGACAGCCTTTATGGAAAGTAGTTTGGCTGAAGTCCCCCCCCCCCCCCCCCCCCCCCCTCAAACTGTAGTTGAAGCTGTACTTTATAAGCTCATTTATGGACAGCCTTTATGGAAAGTAGTTTGGCTGAAGTCCCCCCCCCCCCCCCCCCCCCCCCCCCCCCTAGCAGGTGTCTAGCAGGTTGGTAGGGCTTCTCTCAGCAGGAGGGATTCCTATATCAGCTGATCACAGCTCTTCCTCCTGAGCATGAGGCTATGTGCAGCAACTACTAAACAATTCCTCACCAGCTACCATCCACCACCTCCGAATGAGTAGTGTGGTCCTACCTGGACCAACCTTTCCAGGAATGTGAGCCTGTCTGAAATGGGTCCAGGTAAGCCACTGGTTCCTCAGCCAATTACAAGGTGATAGACCTTTGAGATGTACCTAAGGTACTTGACATCCTGCAGGCTAGACAGGTACACTGTGTACCAAGAGTTGTGTATCCCCACACTGCATTGTACCCATCCTAAATGGGTTCTGGTGACATGAAGACACCCTGCAGACTAGACAGGGCTACCTAATGCATTTTGCTTGACTAATGACACCATTTAGTCATGAGTTGGTAGAGTACAGCAATCCAACCAAATGAAGAGCTTGGTAGACAGGTAATGGAAGTTTCCGTTGAGGTACCAATATTCCAGGAAAATACATCCCCCCAACACACTTTCCTTAAAATTTGGTGGTCAAAGTGCCAGCTGGACAGTAAGTACACTAACAAAATCATTTTCTCAGCACAAATGTATTTGGCTAATGCTAGTAGCAGTATCTACTTGAGAACCACACCTCAAGTACCAATTAGAAACCAGCAACTACACAGACAGAGACTTGTTTGAGGGCAGATCATATTCTGGATGGGCAGCGGTACAAGTATACCAGCCCCTCCCAGTGGTATGTTTAGCTCACGAGAACCCCATCTCTGTCAATACCCCAAGCAGTACAGTGAGTGGATTCACGGAATGCTGTTGTGACAGGAGACCACCAACCCTCGCTATGAATAACTTCACCTCTCCCAACAAACGCCATTGCTACTGTTATTGACTCACCT
This sequence comes from Axinella damicornis, assembly GCA_963931865.1. Lineage (NCBI taxonomy): Eukaryota > Metazoa > Porifera > Demospongiae > Axinellida > Axinellidae > Axinella > Axinella damicornis. The sequence goes on along the minus strand of OZ007516.1, from coordinate 230,038 downwards.
TATACCCAGCGGTTAACAATGCATATATACCTAGCCTCGTACCCAGGCCCGACCGCCCGAAAAGAAAGGGCCTGGTATCCACTGTTTGCGCACACGCTTAATTTCCCAGAAATCTTGGGAAAATCGTGGACTACCGTGTCACATCCGTACAACCACGACGTCAAAATCGTGTACTACCGCTATATGTTCCGTGCAGCTTACCTGAGCAACGACGGAGTTCGACGATTGAGCGCTCTCCCATGATCTTCAGTGGCTAAGCACTCCTGTATGTGTCTCCAGCCAGAACAGGTAGCCTCCATTTCGGCCGTTTGCACAAAGACGACGATTCTACACGGCTCACACGACCGAGGTTTGAACGTCTGTGTGCTACGAAGGATTACCGTTCGTCGTGAACTGTAAGTTAGCAAGTATTACTAGCAATCCAGGGCAGTATAGCGCTAGTTGCCATGTAGTTCTGGTGATATCCCGGCTCGATCAATCTCGTTCTGGTAGGTACGTCACAGCATCGGCACGTGGCCATATTCTGCGTCATATGCCCCTCCCCCTTGGTCTTAGCCTAGATAATTACGCGCATGCGCAAACAGTGGATACCAGGCCCTTTCTTTTCGGGCGGTCGGGCCTGGGTACGAGGCTAATATATACCCAGCCTTAACAATGCCTACCCAGTATGTACTCACATTAGCGTCACAGTACCCACACAAGGGCTCCCAGTACCCACACAAGGGCTCCAGCCACGTGCAAAGGTGGACTCCTGCCTGCTAAGCAGGTTACACTTATCTTGCAATTGTTAGGTCATGGGTAAAGACTTTCAATTACAGCTTCCCTCACTGGCGGTTAAACTCTTCAATCTCTTCACATTTTCTTTTTTTTTTGTAATGGAAACAACAGCTTTCTATTATTGCACCAGCTATCATAAAAATGCCAAACTCTGAGGTTTGATGAGTGTCTAAGCATTAGGGGAATTGACACTGAAACTAGACCAGAGCAGCAGTATACTTGTGTGTACGGATGGACAGTTCGGAGGGGGAGGGGATGGGGGGCAAGCTAGACTGGAGCTGGTCTAGCCACAAGCTACTGTCTCGTATAATTTTGCTGGCTACCAGTCAGCAGCAAAGAATAACGCAAGTTGAGTTGTGCTCTCAAAACCACTCACTGAGCACAGACATCATCAATCCTGAGTACACAGTGCAGTCATCTGAACACACATTGCAGCTTGCCTGGACAACCCCCCATTCAAGTCTGCAACTCTTGCCCCTCCCTATCACATTCACAGTCTCCCTTATACTCACCGGCTCCTGGCGCCCAAGATGGCTCTCACGCCACACACCGGCTGTCTGTCTTCTCCAACCAGGAACGTCACATCGCACAGCTCCGGCATTGTGGCCAGGAACGAGAGATCGTGCGCCAGACTGTCCTTATTCTCGTAGCGGCCGGTTTCTAGTATGTGATCCAGGCATTCTAGCCGCTCTATGGAGCCATTGGCTAGTGTCAGAGGGGGCACTGGGCTCGCTGAGTTGCGCAAGATCGGGTTGGAGTAGCGTTGGTGGGGAAGAACAGAAAAGAAATGTGAGTGATTGCGTAGAGAACTTTCAAGACCATTACCATCCATTTTATCTAACGCTGAGTCGCTAAAACTAAAACTAGTTTCCATTACTTGCAGTGCTTAGCCTGCTTTGTGTAATATATACGGCTATTCTGTGGCTATCAAATTCTCTTCAATATGGCCTTGGCAAATCAGCAAGTTGTATAACATAGTACAGAGAATCCATAGAAACCCAATGTTTGCATCGCTCAGTATAAACACTCACCTCCTGAGTCATTAGAGGCACCGTCCAGTGAATCCGAGCTAGCGTCTTGAGAGAGCGACATCTTCTCAAACTTCACTCGCTGTTTAACCCGTTTAACTATTCTGACCGATTGAGCTCTTTAGTCTTATCTTTATTTCAGTGCACATCGCCGCGCCCACTAACTACCTATAAATTAAGTGCGTGGGCGTACACTGCGAAATTGCACGGGTATGGCTTCGCCACGGTGCGAACCTGACTAGTGAGGTCTGAGGTGAGTCATTGCTGGTTGCTAATCCGAAGTACTACTACACTAGAAACTGCATAAAAAAGATATTTTCATACCGGTATTGCAATGTATTGGCTGAGGCAGTACATTTCTATTAAATGCGCACCAGAAGCAATCCTAACACAGATACGGGATTCGGGGACTATGGAGCACTACAAGAAGAAGCAGAGTCTTCTCTTTGAGGAGGAGTGTCTGCCCAATGAGATGCGCATTACAGCAACAGGAAAGGCCCATGACTTGACTACCAGAGCCACACACCGGTTGAAGGTAGCCGCATTCCCTGACAACCTGCAGCATGTTAATACAGAGGGGGAAGATCTGATCATGTTGAGTGATGTCTGGTAGACAGAGGTTAGACACACGTGCAGTGAAGCCCTTTTGTGCAAAATCTTGCGCGTTAACCCATCAACCCTCAGCCAATCTAGATCTGACCAATCAGATGACGCAAAACTAATGTCATTGCACTAGCAAGGAGTACAGACAATGCTTTCCCGGGTAATTCCCAGGACCTGGGAGTGAGGTCCTTTACACAGCTCAAAGCTCCGCAAAGTTATACTGGAGTAACCAAACACCTTCTCTTCTGGCCATGTTAGGAATCCATATCATATCCACTGCAGTGCTAAGTGTTGTGTTGTCTGTGTATTCAGTTAGTGTATTCCTTTTTGGTAGGCCTAGAAAGTAATTGCTGTTGAGCTGGCATCCCTGATTTGGTTAGAAACCTTCCAACTAAAATTATTTTTCATTTGCCTAATAGGAGTATCCAGTGGAGGGGGTGATCATATCTGCAAGTGGAAATCATGTGACTAAGGCAGTCACTGTTGCAGAATTGCTCAAGAGACGGAACCCTGTCAGTGGTACATGACTTTGGCTTCTTGTACCACTATCCTTCATTTTCAGAATATGTCATTAAGCAGAGGTGTTAATCATCAATAGCCTCAGGATGTAGTACAGGATGTTGGTGCCTGTACATCAAGCAGGAAGGTAGCCAGGCATTCACCAGAACAGCTTCACTGTCTGAATTACATCATCGCGCATCACTGTCTGCATTACATCATCGCGCATCACTGTCTGCATTACATCATCGCGCATCACTGCATTACATGCTGATGGTCAACAAAACATTGCATAATGATGGAAGTACATCTACTTTAATAGCTTGTTCTACTGACGTTTTGCTGCACTAAATGTACGACTTCCATTGACTGATAGATCTTCTGAATGCAACTCAGTCAAACGTAATGATCTCCTACCTACTGAAATGCAGACCACTGTATTCATAAAACATGCCAGTGCTGTTGACCAATGAGTAGTTAACACCTGCAGACTGATTATTGCCCTAAAGAGCCTGAATCTCCATTCCCTGACAACAGTCATGTCACCTGACTTCCTAAAGTGGAGGATATAGTACCTCAGGTGATGAGACCATGATCAGGTTGGGGTAGGCTTTCTCTCGGTAAGCAAGTTCGCTTGTCTGCTAAGTCTGTCAGTTGTTATGGTGTAGTTGCCACGGCAACAAGACTACCTCCAGTGGCTATGTAATGAAAAGTAGTGTCCTTGGAACAAGGACACTACTTTGCCACTGGAGGAGGTAGTCACCTGCCCTTGCTGGTGGGCCCTGATAGCATGTTTGTTCCTAGGGCAGTTGTGGGGTGTAGTAACAAGTGTTTCAACATGAATATTAATGTATTTAAATGCTCTGTCTTTACATAGGGCCTGCTGCAGGACACACAGATCAAGTACATGAGGTAACCCACACTACTAGTCTGTGTGTGGTGGCAGTAATGTGACACTGTGTATTATTAATGGGAACTGTACACAACAGCCACTTGTCTTTCACTTGTCTTTCACTTTTACTGGCAGGGTGGAGGACATTTGGGAACCTGATACAGAGGGCCTGGACATGTGAGTCGGGTACAGTTTCTGCCTAGTCTCGTTCCCAGACCGTTTATCCAGCGCGTGTATCGCTTCCAGTATAACGTGATACTAAAAGCGATCCGTGCTGGGGTTGGTTGGGTCTGGGACCGAGACTAGTTTCTGCCCTGCAAGTAACCTTATCAACTGCACACTGCTAATCACCTAGCCTTGTAGCCTCATTCCCAGGCCTGCGCCATTTTCGGTTGTATCGCTCTCCGTGCTAATCACCCCAGGATCACACTGACTAGAGTCACATGATAATCTGGGACCACCATGTGTGTCGGTCAACTTGAGCCAAAATCTTATACAAACTATCATTTTGGGGGGAATTGAGTATTTTTATACTTAGCTACCACACTTTTAGATACCAGTTGGCAGTGCATGAGGGCAATATTATACAGCTGTTGGTTTTTGCATTCTGTAAATAATGCAGGCTAAAGTTTGCAGTTATGTTATCGATCCTGATTGGTTGATAGTCATGTGCGTGAGTAAACGTTGGTTTGGCAAAAGATGTTTCCTAAAATGTCCCCCAAAATAAACTCAATACTCTGCATTATGCATGCTAAAGTTTGCAGTTATACATGTGATCAATCCTGAAGCGTCTGATTGGTAGATAGTCACGTGCATGAGTAAACTAATTGTTGGTTTGGCAAAAGGTGTTTTTTAAAACGTCTCCCAAATTTAGTCAATTCAATGTTCATGCAGCTGCTCCTGCCATCTATGGTAAACCCTCTCCTCCCTGTATAGCACGTACGTCATCACTCTCCCCTCCCCGTATAGCACGTCATCACTGGTGAACCTTCCCCTGTATAGCATGTGTCAGTTGGTGCACGAGACTCTTCCTGCCTCCTTACCAAAGCGTTGATCTCTCCTTCAAAGTAGGTCTGAGAGCTAGGTTTGTCTTCAAACAACAGCCCTGCTCTCACAGCTTCAAGCAGCTTACACTTCTACTTACAATTCCTCCAGAATCAGCCTGAGGGTGCACTCCCGTGCGGATGTGCAGGACAGAACCTAGCCTCGTTCCCAGGCCGTGTGGGAGGAGACCTGGGAACGAGGCTAGACAGAACCATACTCTCTTGATGTGTGTTTCCTCCTGTGTGGTCTAGTCTTGAAGGTGCCTTGCTTATGGGAGATCAAAAGCTCAGAATTACTACTGCACTAGTTGTGGTATTTCCTAGTATGTTACTCTCATGGCGTGTACATATGCAATTCTGTGAGGCCAGCTGCAGACATACCACTGCACGTAGCGTGCTTCCATGTCAATGTGCACAGGAAAACATTTCCACTTACAAGCTTTCCCCACAATTCCCCTAATGTGGTTTTCCTGGAAAACCCGCTTGTTTAAAGTAGAGGACATGGTATGAAGGGAAATGTGGAATATACCATTGAAAATGAGCGGGGAATGTTAGTGACCTACATGTACAGTACACACATGTAGGAGGAAGTGTTGATGAACAACTATCATTTTTCTCTACTGTACGAAATGTTAGGGAAACATGCATGTATATAGGGAATATTTTTAATTCCCTATCGTGATTTCTGTACTGTCTGCATGAGGTTTGTCTATGTCTCTTTGCCTCAGGTTAAAGGTGACTCGTCGAATTCCTGCTATCTCTATGAAGCTTGTAGGAGGAAAAAGAGCTGTTGATGTTGAGAGAAGGGTTGTAACAGGTCAGGGGGAGATGGAGAGTGACGAGCGAGGGAAAGGTGTGCTGAAAGGTAGGAGAAGAGGAGGAGAAGGAAGAGGAGGAGGAGGAGGGGGGAGAGGTGGTGGGGGAAGAGGAGAAGGGGAAAGAGGTGGAGGGGACAGAGGAGAGGAAGGAAGCAGAGGGATGAAGCAGAGAGGAAAGGGGAGGAGACCGAGCGGTGGTAGGGGTGTGAGGGACGGAGAAGACAGAGGGGCAGAGCAAGAGAGACTGCAGTTCTCAAGAACTAGTGAACCAAACAGCAGCTAGTACATCCACTCGTCATTATAGTATATACAATTGGACAGATTTCCATGCCCATTTTGGGGGGTGTGCATATTTACCAGTTACTGATCACTTCATGATCGAGGATAAGGTGTTCAGATTTTCCAGAAAGCACAGAACAGTAGTAGCATTTAGTATCAACAAAACATTCAATACAATCATTTAGCTTGTATACATTGATCATACAATATATATATGCAGGACCTATGGTTGCCGTGGTGATGGATTGTTTCTATGGTGATCCCCACTCTGAACAATGTGATTCATCGAGGTCTCTAGATCTCCCTGCAAAGCAGACGTTCCAAAATAAATGCTGCACTATGCTAGTCTCGGTCCCAGACCCAACCAACCCCAGCACGGATCGCTTTTAGTATCGCGTTATACTGGAAGCGATACACGCGCTGGATAAACGGTCTGGGAACGAGACTAGCACTATGCATGCTGGTTAATAACGTGTGTGTGTGTGCACTAGCCTCGTTCCAGGCGCTCGGTAATTATACCGAGTGCCTGGGAAGGATCGAGGCTTGTGAGGTGTGCACTGTGCATGTGCTTAGTGTGTGTGTGTGTGTGCGCGCTTTGTGTGTGTGTGTGCGCGCTTTGTGTGTGTGTGCGCGCTTTGTGTGTGTGTGTTGCGGTACCCTACGTTTCTCAGTGAAGTGCATTCTCCGCTGTTTGAGAGCCTCAGCCAGTGCAGCTGCCATGCCAGTGTAACTGGAGGAGGAAGGATCTCGCTCCATCTCCTCCTCAGGAACCTGGGGAAGATAGACATTAGCACAACTCACAAGGTCAGGACAAGATCATGAACAGCAGTGGCTATATCATAGAGTGACAACTCCCAGATCCTGATAACATCATACCATGTGTACCACATGTATCAGTCCAGTTCCGAGACCATACTGATGGTCTGGTATGAGACTATGCAGAGGTATGGAATGTGAAGCATGCATACTGAGAAAAACGAACCTTTTTCAGCACTTCGTTGGGGTCAGCATCGCGCACCTCCTCCATCAAACTATCAAACTGGTCTTCCATCGGCCCAAGAACTGTTGAGCGGACGTCATGGTGGGATGGCCTACGTTTCGGTGATTGCTTGCCGGAACTCTGTCCACTCTGGCTTGGGGTTGTCTGACCAGGGCTGGAGGAGGGAGGTGAGGTGGTTGGGGGAGGGGGAGGGATGAGGTCAGGAGGTGGAGCCAGCGAGGTGGGTGCGAGGGAGTAGACAGCTGGTGTGGAATGTGGTGGTACCAGGTGTGAGGCAGCCACTCCGTGAGGGTACTGTGCCTGTGGATACAAGCCAGTGGGTTGTTGGGCTAGTGGATGAGCACCGCCCGGAACAAACCCTGCCATTGGTACCGGCTGAGCGGTAGGCCCGACCATGGCTGGATGCTGGACGGCGGGCTGGGGCATGAGAGCTGGTTGGTGGTGAAGTCCAAGGAGGGCCGGGTTTGGCACAGGTGTCTGCTGCAAGAAGGGGGGGTTGGCGGCCGGCACCAATACCCCGACGTTCTGCTGAAGAGCCATGTGCTGCATCTGCTGGAACTGCTGCTGCAGCTGCACCATCTGCTGCTGGAGCACCTGCTGCTGGAGGTACTGCAGCTGCATCTGAACCATGTCACCCGAGGGCTGCGGGACAGACATCCTGGGATGAGGCTCAACTGGAGGGTGGGGATCCATGGAGGGGTGGGGAACGGAATCACGACCAGATGTCATCGATTCTTCTTCCATTTGGGCTTTCAGCTTCAATTGTCTCTGTTTCAATTTTGCAAAGAGTTCCTCTTGGGCAGCGTCCGGATCAGCTGGTTTGACAGGTTTCTTGCTTGGTGGTGGTGGCTTAGGTTTGGTTGGGATGGGAGACTTTTGCTTGGGTGGTGCATCAGAGTTGAGGAGTTCTGTGGACCTGACAAGAGGTAGAGACGGTGGGGGAGGGGGGCCAGGGGGAGGGGGGCGAGGAGGAGGGGGACTTGGAGGGGGTGTGCCTGTCGTTTCTGTGATCAGCTTCTGCAATGAGATCACCATGTTATCCAGTTCATTCAACTTGGTGCCAATACTGTCATTCTTCTCGGCTGGTAGGTCTCCCAATTCCTCTCCTTTTCTCCCACCTCCCTCAGGTCTCTCCGGCCCACACTCTGAACGGTTTATAGCATCTTCCACCTGCTCTGGAACAATAGGGACATCTTCTCTGTGTGTTACCATGGATACAAGCACTACCCCATCTCCCCCCTCTCCCTCCAGATCCTCTGGGTCAGACATCTGTTCTGGTGGAGGTGGTACAAACGTAGAGGGAGGAGGGATGTCAGCAACTCCAGCCCACTCTCGACTGTTACTGTTGTTGGTGTTAGCATTGATGGCGAGCTCTGGCATGGGAGGGGGGAGAGAGAGGCCTGGCTTGTGCAGTGGGGAGGCATCTGCAACGTCATATCCACACACAGAGTCACTGTCACCAGTAGAGGAACCATTCCTCTGTTGACCTGCAATATCGTACCCACCCTCACTGCTGGTGTCCGATCCTTGCTCCACACCCCCTCCCACTTCTGACTCCCCGTCCTCTGGTTTCCCCGTGGCACTATTGGGCTCAGTTCTTGCGGAGTCTTCAATGGGGTCGAGGTTATCTTCACAGGAGAAGTCTGTGGTCTGCTCCCCTCCACTGCTGCTGCAGTCGTCATCAAGGTTAGTGTACTCATTGCTGAGAATAGTCTCGTCAAGATTGGACTGCGCTGGTGACATTGGTACCTTGCTTTCAGCGACGTCTCTGCTTTCTTCTGATGGTTCATCCGAGAGTGAAGGAGGTTTGTCATCCACTACGATACCTTCATCACTCAGCTTTGCCTGAATTTTCTTTTGATCTCCTCCCTCTCCCTCTTTGTTTTCAGTTGTGTCCTCATCTTCTGGTCCTCCTTCAGTTCTAGCTTCAGCCTTCTCCTGTTCATCAAGCTCCAGTGGAGGCTTTTCCTGTTCATCAAGCTCCAGTGGAGGCGGAGGTGGCAGGTTGAACACCAGTGCAGCCGGGACCGACGGTTTACGCTGTGAGTGGGGCGACGGTTTGACAATCAGCACTTTTCTGCCATCTTGCATTTCGTCCACGGTTGCAGTAGCAGCATCTGGTCTACGTGTGCTGCTGGGCGAGGGATTGAGTGAGGGAGTGGTAGGAGTTGAAGGAACGGATGACTCGACCTTGTCCGAAGTTTCACAGAGCTCCTGCTGGCTTGGTTCAACACCATCTTCTTGTTTCACTACTGGTGGCTCCTGTGGAGCTGCAGGTGGCTCTCCCGGTACGGCTTCTGCTACCTTCTGCATCTTCCTCTTCTGGGGAGAGGTGGGGGCAGGCCTGCTGGGAGCCCGGCGAGAGGGACGCGATCGCATGGGGGGTGTACTCTCAAAACCCTCTGATTTCTTTGGCTCCTCAACGGCTTTTGTTGTTTTGTCTGCATTCTCCTCCTTTGGTTTCGTCTTCCCAGTGCTGACCTTCGGGGGAGGAGGGGCGGGGCCACGTGGCCTACGTTTCAGACTAGAACCATCCTTTCGCTCAGTACCTGGCTTCTGGTGTTTCAGAGTGTTAGTGTCCAGAGGTCTTTTCGGTGGTCTTTCAAGACTATTGTGCTTGGTCTGCTCCCTTGGTGTGGTTCCAGGACTCTCTGCTGCCTTCCTCTTGATAGACAAGTACCTGAGGGAGAGAATCACAGGTGGTCGGAGTATCATTTCTTACAGTACCAGTGGTGTCACTGTATCAGTGGTGTCATTACGGAGCATCACTGATTGCAATAGACCTTATTCTGCAAAAATGAAATTCCAGGTTTCCATTGCTATGACAACAACAATCCCTTGTACCCATTGGTCACCATGCAGATAGGCTGCATCCCAGATTTGAAGTAAATAGGATGTATAGTGTCCGAGTTACAGCCTCTCAAACTTCAGAATTTCCCCATTGAAGCCCATACAAATGTAAGAATTTTTCTACTGGAGGCGCCTCCAGTAGGAAAATTTCAGATTTTGTATGGGCCTCAATGAGAAAATCTTGAATTTTGGGAGGCCATAACTCGGACAGTATACATCCTATTTACTTCAAATCTGGGATGCAGCCAATCGGCATGGTGACCAATGGGTACAAGGGGTTGTTGTTGTCATAGCAACGGAAACCTGGAATTTCATTTTTGCGGAATAAGGTCTATTGGAGTAACAGTGGTGTCATAGAGTCGACTGTTGTGTGTATGGTACACCGCAAAGACTACCCTGGTTCCCTCCACGCTGGGAACTAGGCTACCCCAAGGCTAGCCTTGCCGTCTCTAGCCTCATTCCCAGGCCGTGTTAGGAGGCCTGGCAACTTCCACGAGTTCAAACTGTTTACGGACGGAACGTCACGGCAATTGCATACCTCATTCAAGCAGTGAAGTCCACGTCTGGTATTTTCATCTGCTCCTTTCCTGCTCGTGGAAGCAACTGTTTGCGCAGGTTCTGCAACGGAAGGCAAGCAGAAGACGAACGAACAAAAGTCGTCGTGCAGAGCACCTACACTAGCGCGATCGAGCGTCAACTATTGTGATGAATAACTATTGTGATGAATGGGCATGACTGCGACGTTTCAACGCATTACACAATTCGGTTTACTGTTGTCATGTGACAGAGATCTGAAATCTGATTGGGTCTTCAACTCTCTGGCAGCGGAAGTAACAGTTTGAACTCGCGGAAGTTGCCAGGCCATTTCTCCTCCCAAAACGGCCTGGGAACGAGGCTACGCCGTCTCGGGCCTGGGAACCAGGCTACCCCACGGCACACATGATGTCAGAGTGATGTCTGTGCAATGATTACCACACAATGGAGTATAGGTGTGTGGTTGACCTTCGAACAAGTTCAAATTAAATGTCTGTCCTGACCCACCCCACGTTGAACATTGCAAAGTAAATCAGAACTCATCATAAAGTAAATCAGAACTCATCATCGTCTAGTGCACACATCTCTCAACCTCCTCAAAGTCCAGTGTTCTCGCTAGGCCTTTAGCAGACGGTGCAGCACCATTTGGTTAATCATCTCCATTTGGATGTGGTAAACTTAAGTAGGTGCACCATTTGGATGCTTCCTTAATTATTCTTAATTATTTATTTCCCTGCCCACAGCAGCTGCTGGCAGGGTTTCCTACTTAACATTCAATAGTAGTGTGTAAACAAAGCCATTCACATGTCTGCTTGTACATTGCGCACCATTTGGATGTAGATTTCTAGCGAGAACACTGCTCACCTTCCTCCTCCCTCCGCCTGCTTCTTTAGACCCTCGGTAATGGCGGTAGACATCTCGGGTCTCTCAGCGTGTTCCTTCACCTTCCCCTTCACCCCTGTCCCCCCCTCACCCACCATCCCACCCAGCACTATCTGGTCTAGTGTGGCACTGCTGATGGAAGACGGTTCCTCCTGTGGTGGGGGGCCCGAGTCTGGCTCGTCCTGGTCCTTGGAACCTGTGAGGAGAGAAACAGGAGAGGACGATAGGAGGAGGGATATGGGAGGAGAGGGGATTGAAGAAATGTGGGAGGGGAGGAGAGGGGAGGTGCATTACAGTTACATGTATGCAGGGCCGTAGCCACAAGATCTGAAGTGGCCTGGTTGAACAGCAGTGCTGGCTTACCGCCGGTGCGAAGAAATGTACAGGAAGTGGGTGCTGTATGGGGGTCTTAGTCTAGGGGTCCCCCCCCCCCCCCCCCCCCCCCCCCCCCAAGGAAATATTTGGGATTTCTGGCCTTCTGAGGTGAAGTTTCTGATGCAATTCTTGGGTAAGAGTGTGGCGACCGGGGTCTATATAGATCTGCAGCTGTGGGCACAGTGCTTGCTAGCTAGAGCATGGTAATGGCTACAGTGACACGTTGCATGCAGACTCAGCGCTTCCTGTTTGCTGAAAGGCACCTTGCACGCGTCACAACATAATTCGTGGCTCTGTGCAGAGCACACACAGCACAGGTTTCGACTTACCAAAAGTTTGCTGATGGGGGTCATCAGGAAGACTAGGAAGTGACAGTTTCAAGCTATTCACAGCCATCTTCCAAGCATAAGCAAAAACGATGGCGGTCTGCCGCGTATGCACAATTGCACTAAGTCATTGCTATTGCTGAAAGTTTCTTTTACCTCAAAAGTGGCTCGGTTGAAACCGGACCAACCGTACCGGCGGCTACCGCCCTGGACTACGTGTGATTAGCTCAGAGGAAGGTCAAAGTACAAATACTGTACTAGTGCAGTGTACACATGCAGATCACTGAAGAACTGAACCCCACACACTGTCTACCCCACCTGTGTTCCTCCTGGGCTTCTCAGCAACTGGGGGTGGGGGAGGCTTTGGCCCCCGCGATGACACTGGCAGGGGGTCTGCTGGCAAGGACACAGGACCTCCCTCTTTGGAGGGAGGGGGAGGGGCAGGTCTCCCTCGGGGCTTGAGTCGGGTGAGGGTGCTCCTGTCGTCAGTCACTGTTTTGGCAGTGGGGTCAGAGGAACGTCTCTGGGACTGCAGGTAAGACACAAAAGACTTCGTTATAGGGCCGAGTGACGCTTGCCTATACAACTGACTGTCACCTCACAACACATATTTCTGGTTGTCCCACATGAAAATGGGACTAGGTTGCCAAATGTACACTTGTCCCACTCATGTAGGGCATGGGTGTGTGACAGGCATGACTAATTATTGATCAACATGCCTGAGTGAATGATTAGGTGTTCACATGTCCCAGTGTACATGAGTACGTGTGCAGACGTACCCTGCCCTTGGTAACATGACTAACTACAGCACTGCACCTAGACCAATTGTGTAAGGTGTGCACTGTGTTGAGTGGTGTGTACATGTATGTAAGGTGTGAGTGGTGTGAGTGGTGTGTGTGTAAGGTGTGGACTATGTTGAGTGGTGTGTCTAAGGTGTGAGTGGTGCGTGTGTAAGGTGTGCACCGTGCTGAGTGGTGTGTGTAAGGTGTGAGTGGTGTGTGTGTAAGGTGTGGACTACGGGTATGTTGAGTAGTGTGTGCAAGGTGTGAGTGGTGTGTGTGTAAGGTGTGAGTGGTGCGTGTGTAAGGTGTGCACCGTGCTGAGTGGTGTGTGTAAGGTGTGAGTGGTGTGTGTGTAAGGTGTGCACCGTCGTGCTGAGTCTCAGTACACACTGTCAGTTACGAACAACAGCTGATACCTCATCGGTTTGAGCCGCTCCCTCGTCCTTTACCTCCTCCTCCCCTCCTCCACTCTGCTCACCATTCACCTCTCCCTCCCCGCCCTCACACTGCTGATGCAGCTTCCTTTCCACCATCTCAGCTGCGAGCTCTTTCATGAGCTCTGGCTGGGTGCGACGGCACTGAGGGGGAGGTGGGGGTGGGGCCACCCTGCGGCCAGTCTGCCAGAGAACAAGAGAGAAATGTTGAGTCATGGATTGTCTAGAGAGCTGGGACTTATCACGATTGGGCCCAGAGGTTGAAGGTCAGCCTGTTACAGTCCAGCCCGGGAGCGAAGCACCCAGGCAATACAACTTATGCAGTTTGTACAGGTATCTATCCAGGGCCCCCAGCATGTCAGATTAGAGCTTGGATAAGATTTTCATGCAGAGAATTCTCACTCTCCCAGCACTAGCACTGGAGAGGCCACAGCTGTATACATGTACATGTACTTGCTTGGCTATCCCCCTCTCCCCCACCCCTCACCTTGGGACTATCGGCTATCCCCCTCTCCCCCACCCCTCACCTTGGGACTATCGGCTATCTCCCTCTCCCCCACCCTCACCTTGGGACTATCGGCAGGTTTCTCACTGACTTTATTCGTGCCTTTGATGGATGTCTTCCTTTTTTGTGTTGGAGACTCTGCAGGGGTAGATTCAAACGGCTGAACTCCCTCTCCTTCCTCTCTCTTCCTCTCCCATTCCACCTTCCTCCCTCCCCTCCCTCCTCCTCCTCCTCCCTCCCCCCTTCTCACCCTTAAGCACAACTTTGATGTTATTAATCTTCAACTGTTCCAGAGTTTTGCCTGTCAAGCTCTCCTCAGTGGCAGGCAGGTCGAAGAAGTGTGTGGCAGGGTCAAGGTTCCTCTTCTCACAAACGTACTGCAACAGTTCTTTCACGGACAGCGAGGGGCTCACCCGTACCACCGTTCTCTCCCCCTTTGGCAGCTCAACATGCAGAAGGAGGGTCTAGTGAAGGATAGAGTTCAGATTGAGAGGTCTTCCAATGGTGTTTGTAAGAGTGACCCAGCATAAAGTATCCTCCTTCCCAAGGCTTCTCACCTCAGCGTTTGTCGCTTGCAGTACTAACGTGGGGGAAGGCCTGGTAAAACACGTCATGTGCAAGTGACGTAGGTGGATGTTATGTGGACGTAAGGAGGAGTGGCACATTCCCGAGTAAACCGCAAGGCTGTCTTTAAGCTTTGTAGCCAGTTCTGGTAGCACAGTATACACGCGTTGTAGTCCAGCTGCTGTTTGTACAGCACAGACTTACAGTTGTGTAGAAATTTTCAAGCACACTTCATCACTGCAGGTATCCAACAGTCGGCCGTTTGGACTCCAAACTGTGGCTGCATTTCCGTGGCTTTGGGCTCTTGCACGGCTGCGGGACAGCTTTCTGAACCCGAGAAATGTCGTCAATGTCGACCACTCAGTCGCTGTAGACCGCTAGTCCAATGTCGGTGGTCAAAGTGTACAGCACATGTTCTACACATGACCATGCGTTATACTCAGGAGTGTGTGTTATACTCAGGAGTGTGCGTTATACTCAGGAGTGTGCGTTATACTCAGGAGTGTGCGTTATACTCAGGAGTGTGCGTTATACTCAGGAGTGTGCGTTATACTCAGGAGTGTGCGTTATACTCAGGAGTGTGCGTTATACTCAGGAGTGTGCGTTATACTCAGGAGTGTGCCATGAATCCTCCATACGTCCACCTATGTCAGTGACACTTGCACGTGACACATTTTACAAGGCCTTCGCCACGTTAGCACTGCAAGCAACAAACACTGCGGTAAGAAGACCTGGGAATGAAGCTAGCATAAAGTGCACCTGTAATTATGTTCCTAGCTCACCTGCTCGGATGCTTCCCCTCCGTTACTACTCCCCTCTGATGCTGGTTGCGTAGTCCCACTCTTTACCAGGTGGACTTCTCCACCGTGGAGGGATCCAACGGTCATCGTGCCCGCACAGAGCACGGGCTGGCCATGGGGAGTGGCTGGCGGGAGGGCAATGGCATGCTGGGTGGGGTCCAGTTGATGGTACTCACAGATCTTCATGAGGAGCTGGGATACAGTGATGCTGTGTGCCAGTAAGGGTGGTAAGGGGGAAGGGGATATAGTGATGCTGTGTGCCAGTGAGGGTGGAAAGGGGATACAGTGATGCTGTGTGCCAGTGAGGGTGGAAAGGGGGAGAGGGGATACAGTGATGCTGTGTGCCAGTGAGGGTGGAAAGGGGGAGGGGGATACAGTGATGCTGTGTGCCAGTGAGGGTGGAAAGGGGGATACAGTGATGCTGTGTGCCAGTGAGGGTGGAAAGGGGGAGGGGGATACAGTGATGCTGTGTGCCAGTGAGGGTGGAAAGGGGGATACAGTGATGCTGTGTGCCAGTGGAATGAGACCACATTCAATTACACTGAGGTGTGATGGCTCTGGCTTTGGCTGCAACTATTTATCTCTATCCATCTATCTATCTATCTGTCTATCTATCTATCTATCTATCTATCTATCTATCTATCAACCTGCCATAATGTTACGGTATCTATAAGAGGCATGGTATGCTCACATCTTGGGCACGGAGACAGCCGTGGTCCTCCTACCAGGCAGAAGCAGTCTCAACTTCACCGTCTCCTGAACCTGAGAGAGAACACATCAAGTGCCATCAACCCACACAGTACGCTGGCCACCTCCTACTCTTGATCACCAAACCCTCCTTCCCAGGCCTACGTGCCATCCTGATTTCACGTCTCGCGGTACAGAAACCCAGGAAGGGCAGGTACACAACCACATAAGCAGTGTAGTCTCGTGCCCAGCCCCTCCACGCGCGCCCCCGCTGAGAGGGGCTGGTCTTTTGAGTGCGATTTCTTGTCACTAACACCTTTCCCATCTGGAATTTGAGATGGCCAATGAAATCTAAGAGCGCACGTGAAACGTACTACTAATTATCATGGATTACGTCACCGATCGGTCGAGGAGTCAAAAACAGCTCAATTAAACAGCTCGTAACGAGGACTTACTTCGTTGTTGGTTGATGACACCCTTTCGTAGCTTCGTAGCTTCTAAGTACCTTTCAGCCATCTTCAATTTTGAAAAACAACGGTTTACGGCAATACCGGAATGACGAAGAAGTCCACTGCCCTTCTGCTAGCAGCGGATGTTTCGGGGATCAGGCGACGTCGCTGACTGCTTGAAGGTAGGGTTGCACGACAAATAGTACAGAAAGGAGCGTTTATCTTCAAATTTCTCGGATTAATTGCATTCTTAGTGCAATCAGCGCTTCAATTACACCTACGCTGGCCACGCCTCTGTGACAAGAAATGTAACACAAACAACCAGACATTCTCCGCCGTGGGCGTGAACGTCTGGGTACGAGACTACAAGCAGTGTACAAACAGATGGGAGAACGTTCTGACTGTGCATGGGTGGGTGCCATGAGCTCAGAACAGGGAGGTTATCATACCCACTGAGCACTACTTCACTGTGATGGTGTTTAGTGCTTCCCCAGACCACTGTGCCCCAGTGTACACAGTTAGTACTACACACCCCCACTCAGTCAACTAACGATGCAGTCTGACAGCACAGCACTCCCCCACACTGCTAACCAATGGCGTGTGTGAGCGCAAATGGCTCTCGTTTGCCACGGTCAAATGGAGCACAGCCATCACCACTCGGGACTGTGTACACGGCTGCTCTTACCTCAGCTGGCTTGGGCTTGTGCACCGGAGCAGCGAGCGCTGCAGAGATGGCTTCACTGAACTGTGTGTGTGTGTGTGTGTGTGTGTGTGTGCATGTGTGTGCGTGTGTGTGAGGGTGTGTGTGTGAGGGTGTGTGTGTGTGTGTGTGTGTGTGTGTGTGTGTGTGTGTGTGTGTGTGTGTGTGTGTGTGTGTGTGTGTGTGTGTGTTCATGGAATTGGTGATACTCATCATGTGTCTGTGATCTGCAAACAGCCCAGACAGGCCACTGACTATGTCTAGCCTCCAAACACTAGCTTGTGCTACACGAGTGTGACACCAAACTGTCTACTTCCAGTAGCAGTTGCAGGCACACAACACCAAAGAGGCAAAGAAGATTGTCTCCTCACAGAAGCCTCCCCCCCCCCCCCCCCCCCCCCCCTCACCTGCTGTGCAGCAGCACTGTTCTTGAGACGCAGTGCATAGGTCTCAGGAGCCCCACCCTCTCCACGCTGCTGCCACTGGACAAAGCTCTCCCTCACTCGGTGTTTGAAGCCTGAGTCCACACACCCCTCCCACACCTGGACAAGATGATGGCAGGAAATTAAGTTACACATGGAAACTTTGGTCTATGGAACTGTCTAGATATTAGCATCCCTCGGACGCCCCTCCAGAGCCCAGTGGACCTCTGCCTCGCTGTGCAGCAACCAACAATAGACACCCTTACTGACTGACTTCTACTTCTCACCACTGCTTCAACACAACACGATGCCCTACCGCCACAAGCGTTACAAGTGTTACGAGGGTGTTATGAGGGGGTATGTGAACAAGCAAGCAGATGTGAAAACTAAAAGGTTTCTTCTGAAGTCCTGGCAGTGATTAGTGTGAACATTTGCACCTACCTTAATCTACTGCTATACAGTAAACACCAGATCAAAGCATAGTGCCAGTAAGCACCTCTCCCATTTACACATTGTGAGTTCCAAGGTGGGAGTTCCAAGGTGGGAGTACCATCTGAGCAAGCACCTTTATGTACCCACTATAAGCTGTGCATGGTTTGCGGCCGACAGACCGTAGCTGGGTTGTAGTATAATAGCAACTTTGGGGTAGCTACCACCTCACACAGCTAGCAAGGTTCCTTTCTGCAAACACGTTCGCATACTCCAACGGCATGAGTTTACACAGTGGCTGTAGCCAGTGGCTGTACTACAGTAGTGTACTACAGTAGTGCAGTACAGACCAGAAGAGTAAGCAAAGATTCTTACCTTGTCTATTTCCTTGAAGGCGACCAGCCGCCACTGATCATCCTTCCACCGCAGGCTCACAGTCACCTGACCATTACACACGGGGGACCAGCTCTTAGACTTGGCCTCACCATGGTACAGCTGTCCCTGGAACACAATATTACTGTGTGTGTGTGTGTGTGTGTGTGTGTGTGTGTGTGTGTGTGTGTGTATGCAGAACACTAGATACACACAATGCCTTCTGTAATGGGTCAGTCTCAGCAAAAGATGTTTGTCTTTGAGCAACCTCCTCTCCAAATCACGTTTGTCCTCACACTTGTTCATCAACAATGCCACAGTCAAAACCTACCCTATATCAAGTATCACTGTTGACATTGAGAAGCCCTCGTTGGCGCAAGCAGGCAATTAATCATGTTTACACAGCGACGAGGGCCCTCAATTAAGCTTGTACAGGCGCCCGCACTTTGCAGCATGCAACACGCACACACGGACTTTTGCCTTGGGCTTATTTGTGTCTAAGTAACTCGCCCTAACCTCCCCCCTAGCTGGTGCGAGCCTGCGACCCCAGACTAAAACCAAGCGTTACACTGAACGGCATGCTGTTTACCTCTCCACCGCCGTCCTGCTCATCTTCTCCGCTACTTCGCAAAGGACCGGTAGCTCTCCAGGCTTCCGATATCTGGAGGTAGTGACTTCCACAACGCCACTCCAGTATATTATACACACACACAACACAGCTATAAATAGCAGGTTCACACACGCTTGTTTTGAAACTGGGGGCGTGTCCCCGATCATAAAAAACGTAATCAATTGTTATTACAGGATCAGAGACAGTACAGACGCCTAGCCTGTGCCTGCAGGCGAACATCTGCAATATTAGAGGGCTAGGACCTGCCAGAACTGAAAATAAATATCCTATTGGCTAGTTCAGTTGCCAGCATGTGACGAGAGCTGGTCTGCAAATCATTTCTTGGGCTCATGCAGTCCGTCCTCCGGCGTAGTGGTGACGTACGTGCGTCTGTCAGGTCGGCTGCAGCTGGGACGGAAAATGAGAAGAGCACACAAGATCAACAACCTGGGTTGCACCATGGATTATATCATCCACACTTGCACTCTTTCCCACACCCATGACCCGCCCCGGGGAGTGCCAAGGCTACGCCAGACTAGTAGCTGTTATAAATGGCCGACCGAATCACCACTAGAACATCTCGCCTGGACTAGTATGCTCTAATTGCAGATCAGAAGCCACTCGCTCTACACCACCTCCCGGGATCCCCTGAACGGCATGCCAGTCGGTGCTTCTTGCCTAGCTACGTAGCGCCAAGAAATGAGCCCCACCCCCAGGTTGCATGAACATTAACAGCGCTGGAGGGTATCTTCCTGCTTTAGCACGCTACAGCGCTACTAGGCAAGTGCTAGCAAAAGTAGTCGGTAGTCGGTAAGCTAGCCCCAGTGCACTTACAGTTAAAATTACGGCCTAAAGCTCCCAGCCGGACGAAGCTACATGTAGCAAGATCTCACGTGTACTTACGTTGAGTGTCCATATATGACCATCCAGCTCAGGGTGGCACATCCCTTGTCTCAATAACGTAACGTCAAGTCACTTTAAATATCAATTCCATACTTGTGTTATGTACAAAGCATGGCAGTGTATGTGTGGGCGGACATGAAGTACACAATATCACAAATATCCATCAATCAATAATTGGAACAATAATTTAGGCGCTGGGGGGATGAAGGTGAATCTTACCACACTACTGCCACCCGTCCTGGTAATATTCTCTCTCTAATTGTTCAGCAGCTACTTGCTCCAGGACCTTATTACTCTGATTACCGTAATCAAAAGTGTTTGTATGGCTCACAAGCCCGGCTTGCTGCTGAACGATGGGCGAGAGAGTGTCTTGCGGTGCGGGGGACAGCACCGGTACCTGGTTGGTTTGCAGTCGTGGCGTGTGCTGGGACTGCTTAAGTTGCTGTGTAATCTGGGAGAGAAGAGCAATCTGAGTGCGCTGGGCTTCAATTACCTTCTGTAGATGCTGGGTGGCCACTGGGTTTGCAGATTCGTTACTGTCCGCTGAAAGGATGGCAGGGACAGGCCCCAAAATCCCTGGGCCCCCACTTGCAGGGTTGTTGCTGTCATGCACAGAGCCTTGTGGAGAGTCCAGGATGTTTGCAGAGAGGGGGGCAGAAGGAAGGGGGACAGTTAGCGAAGGCTTCAGATTAGGATTGGCCAATGGCTTGGCGGGGATGGGGAGGTTATTGTTTTTGGGGTGGGGTTGGGGTGGTTGTGAGGGCGGCGTGGGAAGGACGTGCTTGGAGTTGGCAGGCCGGTCTGATTTGGAGAGGGCACTTGGGGAGGAAGGCCGGGATTCATCCATTTGCTTCCCAGGGGGGGCAGGGTTGCTGCTGTCCTTCCCTTCCTTCTTGCGCTTTTTCCTGCTCCACATCTCATGACAGTCCTGGAACTTGGGCAGCCTGCGGACAGACAGCAACAGAGGACAATACACACATCAACAGCGGATGATGACATCATTGTCACTGCACAATGACAACAACGTCATCATGCACTCTTGACACACACATACACACACCTCCCAGTCATACAAGCTCCATGCCAACTTAACATGACGATTAGGAAGGTACACAAGACACTGACTGAAAATTCTACCAGCTATGCACCAAGGGAAATATTGTACATGGGTGTGGTCAAGAGACCCAGGGCACACCAGCACACAGTGGTATGTCACTCACTCTGGGGGGGTGATTTTGTGCTTGTCCACTCCTTGGAGAAAGGGATGCTTGAGCGAGTCGGC
Organism: Axinella damicornis; assembly: GCA_963931865.1. Taxonomy (NCBI): domain Eukaryota; kingdom Metazoa; phylum Porifera; class Demospongiae; order Axinellida; family Axinellidae; genus Axinella; species Axinella damicornis. Next base: position 209,194 of record OZ007516.1, on the reverse strand, counting down.
TGCAGAGATCCGCTTTGAAGGGTCAAGGGTCAGCATCCGGTCCATTAGGTCCAATGGAGCATCAGGGATCACACTGCGGGGTGGACGAGGGAGCACTGAATGTAGTAACCGGACTGTCTGCACACAGCAGCTAACCACAGTGAACTCATAGCGTCTACCAGAAGCAGCAGCTAACTACAGTGAACTCATAGCGTCTACCAGAAGCAGAAGCTAACTACAGTGAACTCATAGCGTCTACCAGAAGCAGCAGCTAACTACAGTGAACTCATAGCGTCTACCAGAAGCAGAAGCTAACTACAGTGAACTCATAGCGTCTACCAGAAGCAGCAGCTAACTATAGTGAACTCATAGCGTCTACCAGAAGCAGAAGCTAACTACAGTGAACTCATAGCGTCTACCAGAAGCAGCAGCTAACTATAGTGAACTCATACGTCTACCAGAAGCAGAAGCTACTTTTACACGCCTATAGTCCACACAGTCCATGAGCTCTACTCAACGATCACTGCTTGAAAGTAAAATTCAGAACTGACTTAGAGCTACATGTATCTGACACCCACCTAGTGTGTGCATTAATTGGGGCAAGCCATACATACAAGGGTGTGCATGCAACCTGGTGCACTGTAGGCATGAATGATGTGAGAACAGAGAGCTTATACCAGGGGAGGCAAGCCCCCTCCCATGCGGCCTGGGAATGAGGCTTATACCAGGAGAGCAGTTGCCACAATTCAGTGCTAGTGCCTGGGTTGAAAATCCATACGCAGATGTTACAGCTATGACTATCTTTACCATTGTGTGAGAGTGGGGTGTGCTCTACTTGGGGTGCTCACCCTGCAAACTCCTCCTTTAGTCTACGGCGGTAGGTCTTCTTGAACTTAAAGGTCTGGAAGTTTGGCAGTTTGATGACCTCTGGCCAATCTGCTGGCAGTGGAGTCCCACACAAGCGACTGCAAGAAAGACACCACCATAAACTGCAATGCGAGATACGCTTACAGGAAGCAAGGGCAGCATGCACGGCATAACAGCACTTCACGGGACCATCATTTGCTCTTTTGCAACTTATGGTAAGTGAATACGCACACCCTAATGCTGTACTTTCTGATGCTGTAAAAAGCTGGGACCATGTCCGGAAAATCCCTACCATCCAGACCCCCCCCCCTTACCTCACACACACACACACCCACGCACACGCACACGCACACACACACACACACACACACACACACACACACACACACACACACACACACACACACACACACACACCCACACCCACACACACCTGATGGCTTCCAGCTGTAGAATCTCCTGGTTGGCTTGGAACAGTGGTTTCTTCACGAACAGCTCTCCTAAGATGCAACTGTCAGGCACATACACCGTGCACACACATCATGCATTCTGTAGCCACATACAGAGCTATACAGTACGTGATATCATATACGCCATGACACACATCATGCATTCTGTAGCCACATACAGAGCTATACAGTACATGATACCATATACACCATGTACGTGCACATACCATCATAACAGTGAAGAGTGATCTCATCCACACAGCCACATGAACACCACACACACCCTAACCCTCCCAACTTACCCGCATGACCACATGTCAATTGCTGGGCCGTAATGCTCCTCCCCCAGGAGTAGCTCAGGAGGGCGGTACCATAGCGTGATGACACGGTTTGTGTACAGACGGCTAGGAGGTTGGGGGAGACAGGGAGAATGATACAGCAGCTCTCTTGTGGCAATACTGCGAGTGGATAGCTAGTACAAGCATAGCCTCGTTCCCAGGTCACATGGGATCGCACACGGCCTGGGAACGAGGCTAGTATCCATTAGTGGGCACACACACTGAGTCACCTCCTGTCGTCAGCATGGTAGAGTCTCGCCAGTCCAAAATCTCCCAGCTTCAGCAGACCCCTACAAGAGGATAATGAACCATCAATCATTACACAGAAACAGAGTGCCCACAGTACCCTTGGTGACACGCTCTCCTAGCCTCAATCAGACCACTGAGGGAAGGGAGGACCTACATGTAGCACAGTACTCTCTCTGACATGCTCTCCCATCCTCTCTCAGACTCTTGATGGGGGAGGACCTACTACACATCCATGGAGTTGTCTTGGTAACCCAGAAACCCAGCCAATGAGCTCACTCAAAGGAGACAATTCTCAATTTAAAGCATAATTGGGGTCTGAGTTAGCCTTGGCATCAGCAGCTTCAGATAATCCGAAAGATATGGTGTAATCTGATTCTCAGAGTATCAAGGAGTCCTGAGCATGCACAGCTCAGTCCAGCCGCTAACGCCTCTGCACCCAGACGGTCATGCACAGCTCAGTCCAGCCGCTAATGCCTCTGCACCCAGACGGTCATGCACAGCTCAGTCCAGCCGCTAATGCCTCTGCACCCAGACGGTCATGCACAGCTCAGTCCAGCCGCTAACGCCTCTGCACCCAGACGGTCATGCACAGCTCAGTCCAGCCGCTAACGCCTCTGCACCCAGACGGTCATGGACAGCTCAGTCCAGCCGCTAACGCCTCTGCACCCAGACGGTCATGCACAGCTCAGTCCAGCCGCTAATGCCTCTGCACCCAGACGGTCATGCACAGCTCAGTCCAGCCGCTAACGCCTCTGCACCCAGACGGTCATGCATACGCAGCAAAGCCATGCATGGAAGGTGGAGAGGGTCTAGCAAGCTTCACTGACCAATCAGATCACATTGATGGAGCTAAACTACACTGGAGCTAAACTAGACAACCTGGATGCCTCCCAGGACACAGAACTCGTCCTCAACTCCAACTGGCACTCCACCAGTTCACAGGTACATGCAATACTGGCATTCCAGAGAAACATATACAGAGTCGCTAGACTAGCACAAACTGTGTGAACCAGGCTCCCCACACCAGACTCCCAGGAACAAAACCAGCCTTCGGCATGTCGTGCAAGAGTGATGCTTCTAACAATAGCCCACCAAATACATAGTCCTCTCATGGGGTCATAAGCTGAAATCCGTCAACAAATCCCTTTCCCCGCCCTAGTGTAGACTCTAGTGTAGACTACTTCTTATTAGTGCCCATCACACAACAACACTGCTCACTTGTTGTTGATGAGGATGTTGGAGCACTTGAGGTCGCGGTGGAGGAAGTTCTTAGAGTGGCAGTAGTCGAGGGCCTCCACGAGCTGCCGAGTCAGGCTCTGCACATGCTCCTCTGAGAACTGCACCAGACCCGACTCCAGCAGGCCCATCAGGTCATGGTCACAGTACTCAAACACCAGGTAGAAGGCTCCTGTGCACGTGGGGGGAGGAAGATGAGGGTCACATGACGTGTTTCATTCGGACAAGAGGGGGAGAAATTGTAGCGCGGCAAGGGGGGGGGGGGGGGGGGGGAGGCATGAGTTGTCTTGCAAGCATATTAGTGGTCAACACATCACACAACACCAACTCACCTTTATCCCGCTTGAAGTCCGAAGCATTTCGCTTATCGGTGACAATCTCCTTCAAATTGACAATGTTCTCGTGACAGAGCTGGCGTAGGATCTTGATTTCACGCACAGCAGTGATTGGGAACCCTTCCCGTTCGTTGTCAGTACGCACCATCTTCAGAGCAACCATCTCGTCACAGGACGTGTCCCGAGCCTTGAACACCTTACCGTACGTCCCTTCTCCAATCTGATCCACAATCTCAAATGCACCAATGCAACGCTCTGCCCAGTTTCTTGGATGCAGAGGCTCCTCTGGGAGTTCAGGTGTTGGCACGGCTGAGGTACGTGTTGAAATAGCCTTCTGTGGCACTGGGGAGGACCCCATGCTGATGGGAGACAATGACGGCTTCTTTTCATCAACAACTTTTTCAATTATTGGAGTATGCGGTTTTGATGGGGGCTCGGAGGGGAGGTTGTTTCCGTCAGGGAGAGAGATCGTAGGTGGAGGATGGAAGGGTGCCAGAGTAGGAACGGGGGGGAGTGGGGGCTTTTCCTCAGGGGGTGGGAGGGGAGGAGGAGCTTCTGGTGGTAAGGGTGGGGCCTCCTCGGGAGGTTGAGGGGGCACAGAGGCCTCTGAAGGTTTCGTCTGAGGTTCTTTACTAGCAGGGGTCATTTCTTTCTCTTCTGCTGTGCTAGTGTTTTCAGCAGCTAGTGGGGGAGGAGGGGGAGGCGGAAGTGGGTTATTCTTGACAGTACTTTTCTCTATCTTTTCATTCACTTTTGTCTTTTCAATAGCCTCCCCAAGTTCCTTCTTTGATGCACCCTTTCCCTTCTCCGGCACTTCCCCTTTCACAGCCTTCTTCTCCCTCTCTTTCTTAGCAGCCTCTTCCCGCTCCATCCTTGCCTTGGCTGCAAGCTCCACAGCCTTGCCCCTGACGGGTGGGGAGCGCAACTTTGGAGGGGATCTAATCCTTGTGTATCTATCATACTCTGGGGAGCTGGTCCGTCTCTGGTAGCCTCTAGAAACCAGGCGTTGGGGGCTATAGGCGGGGGAGTGAGGTCTGCCTCGTCTCCGTGGTGGTGATGGTGAACCCCGCAGCCGCTTCCTTGGAGGGGAAATGGAGCCGTACCGGGAGTGGTGGTAGGGGGAGGGAGGGGTCTTGTGCCTTCTGAAGTGATAGGGAGACAGGGGTGGTGATCGGGGGTATCGTAGCGGGGATCTCATTCGGGGGTTGCGGTATCTTGCATCAGGGGAGGAGGACCGGCGGTAGTCGTACCCACGTCCAGAGTCACGGTATCTGTAGGCACTTGGCCGGCCATGTCTGTAGTTATTTTCTGGTGACGATGCAGAAGATATGTCATCAAAGGTGGGTCTACCTTCGCCATACCACCCCCTCCCACGGCGAGGTGATGAGGGACGTGGCCACCGTTCCGGGCTTGGCGAAGTGTAGTATCCCGAATGAGGGTAACGGTCTTCAGGTGTGGGAGTTCGATAGCTTTTCGGAATGCTGCGTGGTGCCTTTGAACTTTCATCTTTCTTGTGGTGTTTCTTGCTTTTCTTTGAGGAGCTGTGCCGGCTCTTGCTCTTCAATTTCTCCTTTGGGCTCTCTGAGTGATGGTGGTGTCGCTTCTTCTTCCGGTGACTATGACTCTCAGTCAGACTATGGCTGCGGCTTCTGCGCTTTCGCTTGCTTCGATCTTTGTCCTTGCTCCTTCTCCGGTGTTTCTTGCCCTCCTCGCCACCGCCCCCTTTCTCTTTAGAATACGGCTCAACTGACACAGGACTGAGGTTGGCGGACCTCGACGGCGAGTAACTCACGAGAGAATCCGTGCTGACATTCTCTAGAGCGTCGGGCGCGTTAGTTTCAGGGCTGGGCGTGTGGTAGGAGCAGATACTGGCAAGCGCCCCTTTGGTCTGGGTCTTTGCAACGCCATACTTGCCCCCCGACTGTTCCCTGTTGGTAGACATGATCGTGGGAAGTTCTCAGCGTATTCTGCCGCAGAACATTGTACAATGTTTGTTGAAGGGTGTCCGCTCTGAAAATAGGCCTGTGTAGGTCGCAGGGTAAGGGTGGCTGCGTAATACTGTGAGCAGGAGAGCAGATGGATAGAGATGACAATTGTTACCTCCAAACATTGACATGGGACAGATCTCACCTTTGAGGTTTTTAAAATGAAATAATTTTCTTTACGTATAATTGGATAGGAGACACCTAATTACACGAATTGCAAGCCTGGCTAGGCTATGGCCGAAGGGGGGCTGGAAGAATTCACTGGGGAAGGTGATGTTGACCTGCAAATCGCCTCACAAGACTTTAGGAGGGTAGAAGAAACCCGTTTGAAGGTATTGTAAACCTATTGCGTTCATAGACACCATCACTAACATTTAGCTGCTAAACTATCTTCTTTCAATTGCAGGCAGGGTATTTGGAAGGGGCTGCCGCAGGGAAGGCCAAGTGCCTTCAAGCTGGCTTCAATGAAGGGTTTGCTAGAGGTGTGGCTTCTGCTCTGCACTGGGGGATGCTTCGAGGGAGGGTGAGGTATCAGAGCAGAATTTTTATCGTAAAATTTATATGCAGGAGGGTCTGGGCATTGGCTGGGGTGGTGCAGAGTTGTGTAATGTACCCACGTAGTATTGACGTCTCAGTCCCAGACCCTCAGTGTGGATTCCTTCCAGTATTGCACGCAGGGTAGGATGGCCTGGTGACACTTACTGAGGATTTCATGTTGCTTGTCCAAGATCCATTTCAAATTTTCGGTGCATGCGCACTGGTGAGAGAGTGCGCGGTGTGCGCCTTCGCCGTTTATATTGCGTAGCTGTCTTGCCGTACCGTAATCGAACGCACAATCGTTCGAACGAACACAGCAATTCCCAGCTAGCTTAGACTTCAAGTGCGAAGGCAATTTCCATGGGCCATACGTATGCGCATGCACTAATTTCTTGAATGGATCTGGGACAAGCAACCTGAAATCCTCAGTACACGTAAAATTTAATTATTACATAGTGAATTAGCACATGGATAGCTAATTAATTGTTACGATGTCTGTGGAGAAGTGAGATTGCTGCCGCTAGAGACACAACTACACTTACTCTATTATGTGAAAAGATCTGTAGGGTGGGGTTGTATACTGACCTGTTTTATGCCTACCTTGCTACTTTTTGCCATTCTGATAAGTTGTTCCTCTTGTGATACATTGCAGCTTTCCTGCAGACCCACTGTACCTCACTGTGTTACCCACTGTCCTGCACTCCCCTGCAGTGCCCACTGTACCTCACTGTGTTACCCACTGTCCTGCACTCCCCTGCAGACCCACTGTACCTCACTGTGTTACCCACTGTCCTGCACTCCCCTGCAGTGCCCACTGTACCTCACTGTGTTACCCACTGTCCTGCACTCCCCTGCAGACCCACTGTACCTCACTGTGTTACCCACTGTCCTGCACTTCCCTGCAGACCCACTGTACCTCACTGTGTTACCCACTGTCCTGCACTCCCCTGCAGTGCACTGCAGACCCACTGTACCTCACTGAGGCTCTCAGAAGCTTCACAGCAGCTCTCAGCACTGCTACAAGAGATCACTCGGGTGGAAGAGGAGTGCAGGAAAGTGGTGTATGCAGACCAACTGGAGCAATACAGACAGGCCGTGGAGCACCTACAATTTGACAGCAATGCTCCTGTGGTGGGTATGATGTACTACAACCTCATTCCCCCACCACCTTAGCCCATTACCAACCAATGACGCCTTTTAGCGTCATGAGACTTTCACCTTCATGATGTCACATCCGGCAATGTCCTTGGGAGATAGGCTCTGCGCCAGCAGAAAGGGCGGGGCAGGGGAGGTGGGTGGGTGCACCCGAAGGGTGCAAACAGCATGGCCGTGTCTGGGCTCAGCTTTGAACAGCCCTTGGTTGGAGCCGGGTAAGGCCATTTTCTTGGGTTTTAAGCATAAATGGGCCTAGAAAACAGTGGTCTCACCTTGCAGAGCCTCGAATTCCTGTGTTCAAGGCTGATTTTTCTGCTAGAGCGAGTTACCGTCGCCCGAGCATCTTGATCGCGTCCACATTAACGAGTGGGTGTGGTCAGAATCACGAATGGGTGCAGTTCTGTGTGCAGTTCTGTGTGCAGTTCTGTGTGCAGTTCTGTGTGAAGTTTTGAGCGTGAAAACCGATGGGAACCTTATCTAGGGTATGTTTAAGTAGATCAAGCTATAAAACTGACCTCCAGAATCTGTGGTTGGTAGAGTATAACTACAGTTATGGGTTAGGACATCATCTATAGCATACGAATGGTAACATCCTGTCTGTGGCTAATGGTTGTTGATCTCATTATCCCAGCTTTAATTTATTGATGTCTCTTGACTTCATTACCCCAACTTTTCCTGCATGGCTTCAATCTTTACCCCACATTAAGCTAGCTTTTGTTTACCTCATTGCCAGCTTTTGTGACCCCAGCTATTGTTGCATGTGACAATACAGTCATGGTACACTACATTGCCAGGTGCCTGCTGTTCTGCCTGCTGTCACTGCTGACAGCGCTCCCCTGTCCGAGGTGATCAAGGTGGTCCCCCCGCCCCCACCCACTCTAGCTGGACTGCAGAAGAAGCTGGAAGAGATTGAGACACAGCTTCAGCTGAAATGAGAACCCCCAACACACCCTCCAACACACCGGGGGAGGGGAAGAGCTGTGGAGTGCCACTGTGGATATGGAGAGACTTTGAAACCATCCGCTGTGAACTTAAATGATCTGTAGTGTTGGTATATATACGTATATTGTTGTGTGATCTGTGGTGCACCGGAACACAATCGTGCTACACAACTTGTTCAAAGTGTCCCTTGCATAGTATGCAGAGTGGATGGGTACAGAGGAGGTGGTGCAGCCAAGTCCCTGCCATGAAGGGGAGAGAGAGATCAATGTACGTACACTGGGTGGTATACACACGTGCCTCAGAGCCACTGACATGATTCTGAACCTTAGGCAAATATTACTGGTATAGTCCTAGCTCCCCCAAGCAGTGAACACAAGGTGCTATGGGTGGACTAACAGCGACCTACTCTTGCCAAGGCTGCTACATTTTACTGTACCAGGTTGTGCTGCCAGTGACTGGACGTTGTTGGCCGGGGCCCCACACTGCACACACCCACTGCACTGAGGGTCGGTGGCCAGACAGAGTGTGATGCTGCAGCGCTCTGGAGAACATGGGACACAAAACGATAATGTGCGCACACCGGGGATAGGACGCGATGCAGGACAGACAGAGGTCTCCACTCACTCCACTTGTGTCCGCTACTGCACTCCTCTCCCCGGGGGTTGGTGAAAGGTATGCCTGACACACTGTCAAGGAACGTTAAACTTTAGTGGTTGGATACAGGTATCAGTGAACTGCATGGCTACAGCATGTGTTGTCTAACATTGCTTAGTGGAACTAACTGTGCAGTGGACCGTCAAGCAGGGATGTAGAGACCTTGAATGTGAGATCATAATACTTTAAATCCTTGTTGCTGTGGAGGATACTGGTCCCACACAGTGGGCATATCTCTGGGTGTCGGCTCTCAACTGGCAGCCTGGCCACAACCTGATGGAGAGAGAGGGCAGACTGTACCCAGGCTCTCACCAAGGGAAGCACGAGCCTGGCCACGAGGCTAGGAAGATGGTGTGTGTGTGCGTGCGAGGGATAGAGGTTGAGGGTAGGGACCACAGACCTCCTGTGCCAGCTGTTGGTGACTGTTGCCGGTGGATAGCAGCCACTGACCCATCAGATGCAGGGACACTGCCGGGAGAGACACAGACCATGATGGCGGACACATTCTACGCAATGACCTAGTTCTCACTTGCGCTCTGGCCGTCAGTGACGGTCCCCTCCCCCACCCACCACCGCCAGGTGTGGAGGCTGCTAACAGCATGCCTCCGGAGGATGGTGTGGGTCAGTGTGGCACACTTCTCATCTGCCCCCGCCTGCTGTGCAATAACGAGAGATCGCTCATGCACCACCAGCACTGTACGCACTCTGGTATCCTTTCTAACCTCCCGTGATATATGGCACATCTGGAGCTGAAACTGCAGCTGAGGCAGAGGCATGTCCTCTGACCTGAGGGAGTGTGTGAGATAGGGAGGCAGACATATTGACGTGTATCACACATTGTGTGCAGGTGGCCCTCGTACCATCTGGCAACCAGTTTCTGCACATAGGCAGGTAGCACCATGGTCTCTGCAGACTCTTGCCTGAGGTGTTCACAGATGTCCCACTCACAAACAACTACAATGCATGTGTGTGTGTGTGTGTGTGTGTGGGGGGGAGAAGTGTAATGTGAGTATGTGTTACACGAAACTTAACACATCTCACATGCACTCATATACATAATTACATCACAAACTCTCACGTGTAAACCACAAACATCTGCACACATTACACACCCTCACACACTTACATGACCAGAACATACTTCAAGGGATGGGGAGAGACTGAAATGACAACTCGCCCACCTGCATGCTTGAGACGCCTCTCCACCTCACTCCCACCAGCGATGGTGATGAGGTGCAGCTCTGACCGGTATTTCTTCTTCTTGTAGCTGAAGTCACACTGGGGGCTGTGGGGAGGAACGGAGGAGAGGGTCTCCGCTAGAGCTGGGGTTAATTTCTGGGGGCAGAGACTCTACCAATAATTATTGGCAAAGAATTTTGTTAAAGGATACATCTTACACTGCTTGATGACCAATCTCTTACTTCATTGCTGCAGCTACAAATATTCCATTCTGGGAGACGGCAATGCCCTGAGATGTATAGGCGTGTCCTGCAGACAGTGAGACTATTGCAATAGGCTCAGGAGTCACATGACTAGCACATGACTTCCCATGTGAGGGGGGCGTGGTAGGGAGGGTGAATCTCTGCACTGTACTGTCCAGTGAGGAGGAGATGAATGTGCCATCTGACAGGGCGCACAATCCTGTGGGTGCACATACACAATGCCGTGGGTGCGTGTGGTTGTGGGTGCGTGTGGTTGTGGGTGCATGTGTGAGGTGGAGGAGTGGATGTCAGTTTCACTCCCAAGACCACAGACTGACAGCAGACTCGTGCAACTGTGCAGGTGTGTGATTGTGAGCCTGCCTGAGGGGGAGCTCAGAGGGAGGGTCTAGTTGCTACACTAGCCTGAGACTGGCATGTTGTGGAGGCCGCACACCAGTAGGTGAGGGGGAGGAGGGGACGTGCTGGTACCAACACCTGCTGTAACCTCCGAGCTGCTGAGAGCTACCAGGGAAGATCCCTTGTTTATCACCACCCAGCCACGCCCCCTGGATGGAGACTGCAGGGAGAGACCAGCGAGATCACATTCCAAACCAGCCTGAGAACGAAGCTAAGACCATGGACATCCCAATTCATCACTGGATTGTTCGCACACTTCACAGCTAAGGGAGACCGTGCACATTACATACTTCACAGATTCTCTCGTGTGTGTGCAGTGTGGTACCTTGGTCTGCCAGGCAACATGATGCACTGGAATACCGTCCGCGCAGGGCCACAGTGTTGCCAGTGAGGGTTCTGAGATCTCTCCTCCTGCGTCAATGGTGAATTTACTCCACTGGAAGTCCAGTACCATGCCATTGGTGCACCCCACTGTGAGGTGTGCTGCTGAGGCTTCGTGAGTGTGTGTGTGTGTGTGTGTGTGTGTGTGTGTGTGTGTGTGGTGAGGAGGGGGGAGGGAGCCAGTGAGGATATCAAAGGGAGGTCACACGCCACAACATTCTACAATGTGTACCAGTTGTTCTGTGGTGCCATCGGAGACTGCAGGCCCACGTCTCTGCAGGAGGCGGCAGCTGCAGGGTCCGCAGCAGAGAGAGGGGCAGTTCCTCCCCCGCACTGCAAACAATTAAACGTGGTAGACGTCTCCCATGCATCGTGGCATTGTACCTGGGTTGTGAACAGCGTACCTCCTGGCAGGTAGAGGCACCTGTAGACTCCATAAGATGACATCACCACTCCTTGTTGCCATGGCTACCACAGCAGTCCTTCCCTCTCTGCCGGTGGACAGGACTGCTGGCAGCCACGCATGCACTGAGCATGCTACTGCCATTCTCTTCCCAATAAGATCAGCACCCGCAGTAACATCACACTTTGCTCTCTTTGGGGATGGTTCCTCACAACTGTGCTTGTGTGGGTGTATGTGTGTGTGTGTGTGTTGTGACAATGATGCTTGTTCCAGTGGGAGGTAGAACATGTCATTCCGTGAACTCCACGGTCACCAGATGGAAACAGGAGCTACACAGGCACAGAATTAATATCGTGTGGACATGAAGATAAATATCTATCCATCTGCGTTGCATCTTACACAGCTATGTTGACTCTGAATTTTCACCATCCACTCTCTCCCTGCTGATCATCACGGGAGTTCTGCATTGTCCGCCCACACTCTATCAAGTTAGACTGATCTACTTTGCTCGCTGTGAGAGAATGGTCTCGCTACCCACACTGTGCCCACGTGTGACACAGCTGGTCATAGTGCACCCCACATCAGTGGATATACGTGTAGCCATAATACTGTTTCTGTCAAACGTACTCGGCCGGTTGCTGCTGAGGGAGGTGTGCAGCGAGCAGGGTGCTATAGACGTGGGTCACATCAGCGATGGTCCTCCAGTGGGTGCTGGTGGACCCAGGAGGAGAGAAGAGGAGGAGGCGGCCCGAGAATGTCACACACGACAGGAGACATCTGAGGGAGGAGGAAGAGGACCAAGAGGTGCTGGTGGACGGTCAGTCAACATTTTGATCACCAAACACGACTCAAAATTTATGGTGCACTGGAATACCGAGTATGTTTTGTGCCAAGATTGGCATAATTATTATGGAAACCATTAACACACATGTTGCCACGCCAATTTCAGCCAAAATTGGCAGAAATGGTACTCCCGTTCTATAAGGTGACTGATGTGCCATTTCTGCAAAAAAATGGACCAATGACTAGACTTGGAAGAGAACATTACGTTAATGTCCTTAAAATGGGTTGGTCACATAATCACATTTTGCCGCGATTTTGGGTCAACCGTAAAATGGACATCATTGGCATGTTCCAATTCATGTTGACCACAGTGGTGCGAATGAATACATGCTACAATGGAGGTATCTTGGGCTAGGAATGAGATATGAAGCTGGGATTTGCACCATTGTGATCAGCATGAATGGAGCATTCCGATGATGTCCATTTTGGTGGAGATTGAATTTTGACCCAAAATCATGAAAAAACCATGGATTATAGCCTTTGGTCGAGTGCGATTTTCAGCAAAATTGTGACCAATACAAAAAAGTTCTTTTAGGACATCAGCTGAAGGTTCTTTTCATGCTGATCACAACGGTGCAAATCCCAGCTTCATATCTCATTCCTAGCCCAAGATACCATCCAATTGGTGTACTGCAGCTGCATGCCTAGCCTCGATTGAAAAAAAAACAAACCAGGAGAGATCGGTGGGGGAAAAAAAGACCTGGAGAGATTGGAAAAAAAAATAAAACAAAGCCTACAACACCTGTGGTTCCCAGGCGGTCACCCATCCAAGTACTAAACAGGCCCAACACTGCTTAACTTCGGTGATCAGACGAGAACCGGTGTATTCAGTGTGGTATGGTCGCAGGCACAAGTTGCATTGTAACTATAGACATTATTTTAACTGGAATGGTGAACAGTTCTGGCTCTGCAGCCAAACAGAATGGCAAATGGTAGGTATTTAAGCCAGAGTAGTGGGCAACTTCAAATATTAATATTAAGACATGCATGGAGAGATTGAAAACCCCCCCGGGAGAGATCGGTTCCCAGACCGTCTTATTGAAAACTGGAGGTGTAGAAGGCTTGGGAATGAGGGAAGTGTCTTCACAATTCCTATATAGAACTGAAACCAAACAATGACAAGGGGAAGGGCACATCGAAATGGATTGTGAATCTTCTCTTACCCTCCAAGATGGTTGCATCCAGCAGGTGACCAATCGGACGCCACAAAGAGGTCACGTGACTGGTTCCCCCCACCACTGGCCAGAAGGGGGTCCAAGAACCTGGTCATGGTCCCTGGTTTGGGGAGGTAGTCTGCGATTGCAGTGGTAGTGGTAGTGCAGCCACTGAGGAGAGGGAGGGTGTGTCGAGAGGGGGCTAGAGCAGTGCTGATTGTGAAGGGAGGACGGGTCTCGGATGAGTGGGCGTGGCATACCCCCATGAGTGTCTGCATCATGAAGGGCATGCCGTATGTATGCAGGTGCAAACACAGCAAGAAAATAAAAATATATATCAGCTATCTGCGAGGTCCACTCACAACCTTTGTGCATGGGCCCAGCTGCTACATCTACTAAACCATGTAAACGATGTAGGCACCTCAATGCAGATGGCTTCGCTGGTGGTGACGGCTATCCTCTGGTCCTCTGACCAGCTCACAGTCCCCACTTGGGTGCTCAGGTGAGAGAGAGGGATGACGCAGGACATGATATGTCGATATTGAAATGGCAGGCTGCAACTTATGTTTATGGTGGGCTTCAATTAAAACTATGCGGTGCGCACCAAATAGAACAACAGCGACCGCGTGCCGACGATTGCCCGATCCGAGGTGCTAAGCCCGAAGTGCGACTCCAGTTAACAACTTTATAAGACCATGGCAGAGGAGGAGGTTATTGAGATCGACCTGGCGCAGCTCAAGAAAATGAAGGTTGGGTGGGGGGATATTTGATTACGAGCACGAATGAAGATCGCTTCCTTTGTGCAGCTCCAGTACAGAATAGGTATCTTAGAACCAGGCCCGGGGAGGAGGAAGGGTCTGTGCACGTGCCTACATTTGAGTTGTCCTGATGACAGCAGTTGATCACTGGTAATTAGGGATCAATGAATTCGTCAGGACAACATTCTATGTAAGTGTGTGCCCAGAGGCCCCAGACCCGAGACTTGTTTCCATGCAGGTCCTGGGCCCCATTAAATCGGATCGCAATGGCATCGTTTCTGAACTCACTTGTGGCATTGCTCAATATTGGCAAATTCCTTTTCTTAAGTGCACCTCTCTTTAACTGTCAAACCCAGGACTGAGCCTGAGTTGAGCACTAGAGACTCCCACTCTACCAGTGCACCACTGCACATCCGGTTGCACGCTCCAGCGGTATTAGCATGATAGTTGTACTGCTCTGCATGTGCAGGTTCCTGAGCTGAAGCGCAAGGTGGCGGAGCTTGGTCTGGAGGCAAAGGGCACCAAGGTGGAGCTCCTGGCCAGGGTAGAGAAGTACCTGCAAGAGCAAGAAGGTAAGGGAAACAAAGTTGTTTGAGTTCTGCCGAGCAATGACTTCCTTGCGCCCATACACAAACGTTCAGAGGAAGAGGACCTGTTGGAGGAGGAGGAGGAGCTAGTGGAGGGGGAAGGGGTCGAGGGCGGAGTTGAGGACGAGGGAGTGGATGGTGAGGGCGTAGACGTTGAGGAGGTGGAGGAGCCTGCCACAGAGACTAGCACCATTCAAGAAACAAAGGAAGCTGCTCAGCCACCTCCGGAGGAGGATGTCAAGGCGGGGTGCGATGCTGATACTAACACCATTCAGAATGGGTGTTGACCGTGGTGTTCTATGAGTGTGTTTGCTTGTGTTGCAGCTCAGGGGTGCAAGATCTCCCGGTCACCACCCAGCAGAAGACAGCCACACCTGCTGCTGTGGAGACAAAGGAGGAGAGGAAGCCCCTCTCTGGTCTGTCTGCAGCAGAGGTAAGTTATTAGGGAAGAGAGTTTTCTTCATGTGTAGGTCCAGATTGTCCATAACTTACCGTATGGCCGGAAAATTTGGCGGTTTGACGGATTATGAACGAACTGCCAAATTAAATTCCGCCAATATTTTGTCATGACATGATGTGGGCGGGGTCTCGTAGCGAAGCTCGAGCTAGCTCTTGCGCAAGCACTCATAATACTATAGTACCTCTGTCTCTGATCTGCCAGAAATAGCGAGCAGGCAGCTGGTCGGCCAGAAATAGCGAGCAAACAGCCGATATCTTCCTGGGTACATGGCCGACGATGGCTCTCCTTCGCATCACTGCTACTGCATACCACTCGCACGGCATTTCCTCTCCTACACTCACACCCCAGAGGTTTTTCGTAGACATGGTACCTCGAACACAGCTCTCCACCGCAAACTCGGACTCCATCGCAGCCTATACTGACACAAGATCTCACGTAAATTATTGAGCGGCCGTACGGTTAGTATGACGTCATTCTCGCTCTGCAAATTTCCAAATCCGCCAAATGCAATTCACAGCCTTTTAGAGCCAATCCGCCAAATTTAATTCCCGCCAAATTTTCCGGCCATACGGTAGTTACTAAGTCACCTTGCTTCACAGTTGACTCTCTAGTGAACGTTTGTGACCGGCTGGTGAGTGAAACTGGAGGGACCACTTGTAGTTAGAGGGGACTGCTTTGCATAGCCATGGATGGTCCTGGAAGGACCGTATACAATGCTGTGTACGGTCCGGGGGACTATGGACAGTTTGGGGAAGCACGACAGGCCATTATACTGTGTCCAGTCCATTAGATCATCATTCTGACTTACGTGATTGGATGTGACCCCCCCCCCTCACACACACACACACACACACATACTTGCACACAGAGGATGGAGTTGCGTGCAAAGAGGTTTGGTGAAATTTCCAGCAACCAGGCGAAGAAGCAAGCTCGAGCCCAGAGGTAACGCAATACTTTCCTTTCTTTATGGCAGTGAGCCACCCCTAGTTCTTCCCCTCACACAGATTCGGAATGTCTGTAGAGAACAGCTATCAGGGGTTGGGAAAGCGAGCAGCTCCCTCGGTGAGGCTCACCTGGCACGAGCAGTCAGCCTGTGCTAGCCTGCAGCTGTATTATTGTGCTACCTTTAGTCTGGAGCTTCTGCTCGGTACTGGGAGAGAGAGAGAGAGAGAGGGGGAGAGAGAGAGAGGTGGGGTGTTGCGCTATGATTGTGTGTCAACATACTTGAAGCCTATAAGAAATGCTGACCAAAGGTTCCATCACTGTGGTCAATGTTGTGTGTAAAAACACACTATTTCATTGTCTGTAGGGTGAGGAGCTTGAGAAAATGAAGAAGAGGGGAGAGAGGTTTGGGTCTTCAGTCGCTCCTGCCATTACTCAGGTGCATTGGTGAAGGACTGTATGATGCTAGTCAGTGTAGTCAACATTGGTGGCTTCTCCCTGCAGGTCGAGGAGGATGATCGGAAGAAGAAGAGAATGGAACGTTTCAACATGAAAACAACAGAACTCAGTGCAGAGGTATGCTGTGTTGAATGCATGCCTCCAGTGGAGGGATTGTGTGTGGTTACCTGGTGCCCTAGCCTCGTTCTAGTCTCGTGAGCCAGTGCATGATTCGCTGCCTTGTCTGCACCAGTTACCTGATTTTGTGCCGATATTGGCGCATTTTGGGACCTGTTTTCTACCACAATTGACATACCAACTTTGTCAAAATTGGCAGAAACAGCAATCCTGCTGTATTGGGTGACTGATGCCATTTGCACCGAAATTGGTGTTGGGAATAGAGAAAGTTGCACTAGGTGTAATGAGAAATGAAGCTGGAGATTGTGCCATTGTGGTCAGCATAAAAGGAGCTTTCAAATGATGTCCTAAAAGTGCATTTTATCTGGTCACATTTTTGTCAAGAATCACACTCAACTAAAGGCTATAATCCATGACTTTTCAGGAATTTGTCAATCTACAGCAAAATGGACATCATTTGAAAGCTCCATTGATGCTGAACCAGCCTCGTATCTCCTTCCTAGCTCAAACTGTTGGCCTAAATCCTACTCTGTATATCCGTTGTCTCTCCATGAATTGTAGCAGGAATTAAGGCCTGGCTGATTTATCTTGATGTGAATTTTATGATCTCTGCAGGAAAGGAAGAAGATTAGAGCACAGCGGTTTGCAACCAGTTGAACCACCCTTCACACCTGCTGCCCCTTTTGTTCCTTTGTTATATATACATTACATTTTCTCATTCCATTGTCGTGTGCGTAGGTTCCCTGAGGGTATACATTCTCCTTCAAAGGCGCGCTCATGCCTAGTCTCGTTCCCAGCTGTCTAGAATGGTCTGGGAACGAGACTAGCTCACGCCTACCATGGGATATGACGTCATTACCAAGATCGTCACATGGTAGTGATGTCATAATTGTCATTTCGATCGACCTGAACTGATAAGTATTATTATATCGACCTGTGCTGTACGCCGGCTACGATGTCTTCCGACAAGCAGCCATTGATGGGGCAGCCTAGCGCCCCCCCACCCTATGGGTTTGCTCACCCACGTAAGTGAAAGTAGGCAAGGTCATCTGAAGAAGCAAGCAACAAAAATCGTCTGGGAACGAGACTAAGGTTGTCCCACTGTATCCAGTAGTCCGTCATCATATCAATAGGCCCAGGAGTCATAGATGGTGGAACCAGAGATACTGTCTTTGCAGTAGTACTCCCGTCTGCAACCATATACTCTGTTGCAGGCTGACCAGACCCTTCATGTCCATGTCAAAGTATAGTCCCGGTACCAGACTCACAACATTCCACTGTGTGCAGGAGTCTGGTACCGAAGTATAGTCCCGGTACCAGACTCACTGCGTGCAGGAGTCTGGTACCGAAGTATAGTCTCGGTACCGGGCTCACAACGTTCCACCCATGTGACAGTAGGGCATAGGCCGTGCCAATAGTATCCATTGCCTTGCTAATCAAGCAGAAAAACGTTTTCCCGATCTTATGTTGGTATCAGAGAACACTATTTTCACTTGTGTGTTTTGAGGCTCAAAGCCTCAAACCTGGATCTGTGACCTCCTTGGGAGCTTCTGCACTTTGCACAGAAGCTGTGCAGTGTGCAGTGCCTGCATAGCTTCTGTATCCTGGCCTACACCATTGCTTGCAAGACTAGCTACGACCATTGAAGTCACACACACGCACACACACACGCACACACACACGCACACACACACGCACACACACATGCACACACACATGCACACACACACATGCACACACACATGCACATACACACACAAACACACACACAATTGACCAATGGTGTAGCAATTTGTGTTGACTCTAACCCTTCCTCACTGGTATTAATTTTCATCACTCCGCGTATGCACGCACAGCCCCCTACCCCAACCCCCCACATCCCCAGCCTGCATACTACGGTCCTCCACCATCTCACTACGGCACCACAATCGCAGGAGGTGGGCAGACCACAGTCACTGTAAGTTGGTTTTCTCATAAGGTGCGACTATGCCATTGTGAGTCATACGTCAGGGTGTGAGAACTTGGGCCATAAACTACTTGGCTAGGTATTGGCACAGTAGAGCTGTGGCCAGCTCTTGAGCCTGGCCTTTGGTGTATCAAACAATGCTGGAGGGATCTTTGTTGCATGCTCCAGTACCAACACATGCACACATACTGACCTATCCCCCACAACACACATACACCCTCACTCTCTCACATATGCACATGCAGGTGGTGCAGGGACAACCGATTCGGTCACAGGTGTTTGTGGAGTTGAAGCCTCCAAACTACGTCATCATGTCCGTGATCACAATGCTCTTCTTCTGCTTCATATTCGGACTCATTGCTCTGTTGTTGAGCCTGCAGGTTGGTGGAGGGAGAAGGGGGGTGGTGGGGGATGGTGGAGAGGGGGAGGGGGATACAGGTTGGTGGAGAGGGGGAGGGGGATACAGGTTGGTGGGGAGGCAGAGGCTAGGACTATAATGGTATACGAACATGCTATGCTCATCTTGCTGCCATGCATGAGAATAATCAACTCACTCTCGCTGTCTCTCCACCGCATACCTGTTTTGAACTCCTTGCCAGGTCGACTCTTCCTGGGTCGCAGGTGACAGAGAGGGTGCCCGGAGACACTCAGCGGCCGCCAGAGGGTGGAATGTTGCTGGGATGGTGGTTGGTGTGGTGGTGTATGTCTGTGCTGTTGTTGCCATTGTGGCTACGGCTGCTACTGGTGCCTACAGCTACAGCTACTGAGCGTTGACCATGATGGTGTCTGTATTTCGTGTTGACTTCCAGTGTAATTGTAATTAACATTTTTTGGACGTGAATATTGGCCGGCAGGAACTACGTAAAACCTACCCCTCCCTGTTGTGCTTTGTGTACAAATTGCAACCAAACATTTACTCTGTTGGTCACATGGGCCAAAGTTGGCCTGCTATCATTGTGATGTGCCCCAAAAAATGAAACTGAAATCACTGTTTAGTATCATGCACATTTTGTTGCCAGCAATCAAAATAATTCCAAGGGCTCGTTCGTCACAATCAGCCACAGACGTGGACAAATCCACCGACGTTAACCCCCGTAAGTAGGAATTACGCGTTCTTGTTTTGCATGCAGTACCTGTGGAGTGTTAAATGTGTGCACGCATTGTGTGTTGCGGCTGAGTACAGCAGAGCCCATTGTCTACAATTCCCCTACAATATAACCACCATAGGTTTCCTGAGACAATCCAATTCACAAGTTATTCACTGAAGACATGAAAACACATTTCCACCCAATATACCCACACTGAATATAGACTCTGAATAATTTGCAGGTGGAAATCAAGGAGGTAACATTATAGTGATTTGGTGTTGGTGAACCTTATAAGTTGGTGAAGTTGTAGGCATTTCCCTAGCATTGGGACCAGGGGAAATTAATGTTGGTGAGCCTTATAAAGTTGGAGGCAAACATTCCCCTAGCATTGGGACCAGGGCAGGGGGGAATGTTGGTGAACCTTATAAGGTTACCGCTACTAGAACTCCTGTATGTGTGTGTAGTAACGCCTCATCAGCATGGTTGACAACTGCAGCTGAATACATCATCTCGTCTCATTTTCAGTTCTATTATTGTAAAACACCATTTGTGCATGCCTCTTGCTCAGGAGCAATATACAGCTACCTATAGCTAATTACTGAGGGGACAATTCAGACCATCCTTCTGTTACGTACAAATCTGAAACCAGCTTTTCTACATCAATAAGCATGCAGTAGGTCTAATTATTACTGCTGTATTATGCTCCCAGACTTTAATATGCTCCCAGACTAAGCTTTATTATGCTAGCTTTATATATGCTAGCTTTATATATGCTAGCTGTATTATTATGCTCCCAGACTATTAAACTGTATTCTCAAGGGCCAAGACACGTGTTGTAAATTGAATAATTATGGCTGCCGCTGAGCTGCTGCAGTGAATAATATTATATTATACTGAAACATCATCTGGACCTATAGCTAGCATACTGAATATCGGAAAGGTGCATGCAAACTGAATGAAGTGATTGGGGCGAGCCTGAGCGAGCCCCACATAGTTGGTCTCGTTCCCGGCTACCGCGAACTTGAAACTGCAGCTGCAGACGTCAATGATGAACGACAATCGGCTACATCGCAGGCCCCACCCCCAGCTTCCCTTATTAGCTGCGCCGCGCCGCCAGGTCCTCCCAGCCTACGTTAACGTTATTGGCATGCAGTACGTCAGTTTGTCAGGCGAGCCCCACAATGCCCTGCATTCTCCTAGTACTTTCAACATGTGTTTGCTAAGGCACTAGTATACTGTATTATGCTGGAATAATATTATTTATGCTGCGGTATAATTATATAAGGTAACGGAGGGGGTTTCCAGACAGCAGGGGATGGAACCTGATTATCTTCGGATTACGCATGCGCAAGGTGGTCCACCGGAAGTGGGCTGGTAATTAAGTCTGCACTCAGGCGCAGTGCAGTGCAGTGCAGCGCACACAGCAGCAGTGAAAGAACCAAGGAGGAGCACTAGTAACTACTACAGACACAGCTATGGACACTAACCAGCCTCGTAAGTTCTGATACATATAATCACACTAGCTATAGCAAAATGTGTCTCTCTCCCGTTGTAGCTGCATACAAACCGTCCCCAGAGCAGATGCAGCCTGCCGCCGTGGGCATGCAGCCGATGATGGTACATCCTGGGTACCAGCCAGTGGCAGCGCAGAGCAGCACATCCACCGTTACGGTAGGGTGATACTATCATAAGAATTGATTCTTGGACTTTGACGGTAGTTCGTTGTTGTCCGCGCCGCGTGTACTTGTATTTCGGCGCCAGGACTAGTCTAGGTACTGTAGTAACTGTACTAGGTACGGCCGCAGCCCGCGGGGAGTTCGCGGTCGGCTTACTGTACAGTGTACACTCATTAAAAACAAAAAGATGGGGATCCCGGGAGGAGCCTGAGAACGAGACTACTATACACTGCAAACAAACTGTACCGTTCTTACCCCACACGCGCATGAGCGAAGTGTCTGTCGACGTTGTCTGTCCAGTGAAAAAAAAAATTGAATTCTTGCAACACATTCCCCTAAGGTCCGTGCATTTCGATTTTCGTTTTGTTGACACAAAACGAATAGTGAAATATCGCGACCGCGCGTCTAAATCCGTTTTGTTACGAAGCGCGCAAAACGAATAGTGGCACTTCCGGTTCGTCATTCCATGACCCACTATTCGTTTTGTGTCAACAAATTAAAAACAAAATCGAATTATACCGAAATGCACGGACCCTAAGGCCAGGCAAATTGGATTCACAGTTTATCGGCCAGCAGTTATGAATATTGCATGTGGGCGGCGGTACATTTTTCAGTATTCTAAGGCTAAACATGAAAAATGGATTTTTAAGAGTACAATTGTGTCAAAGTACAAACAGAAAAGCAGAAAACTAGAACATGTACATAAATGCCTCCTACTAAAGAGACTGGCGTCTGTGGATGCGCTCTGATGATGAACAGTCCGAACAGTACGGCATCTGAGTCGACAGGTATGGTAAGGTTATTGGAGCTGCCACAATGAATACAGATAAGATTAGGCTGAGTAAGACTTTTCGATTGGGTCACTGCAGATGTGGCTCTTTATTCCTACACTTCTCAGTGCATCCGGTAGAATCAAGTCTTCTATGGTCGCACCACATGAATATGATACATCTTCTATGATGCCTTGAAGCTGTGTACGTTCTCTGACAAAGCTTACGCTTTGAGAACAGCAAACGCCACTTGTAACATTCATCACACTGAACTATATAGAACTCCAGCATTACGGGCATGTTGCTCACTTGGGGAATATGTCAGTGTCTTCATCATTCTTCTCTGAACTAAAGATGCATGGACGCTCATTATCACTAGTGTCAGTGCCATATGGGTAGAACTTCCATATGGGTAGAACTTACTCCAGGCTCATCCAGTGACACGGTGAACTTGACAAACTGCCCAAAGATAGTACAAACCTCAACAACATTCTCTATAGCCCCGTTTACACTACGTAAATCGGTTTACTGTAAACCGGTTTACAATGCGCATTGACGTGTCCACACACAATTTCGCTTATCCGGCTTCATCAGATTTGTAGTGTAAACGTAATGCGGTTTGCAAACCGCATTCTACTGAGCACTAATTGGAGTAC
Source organism: Axinella damicornis (assembly GCA_963931865.1). Taxonomy (NCBI): domain Eukaryota; kingdom Metazoa; phylum Porifera; class Demospongiae; order Axinellida; family Axinellidae; genus Axinella; species Axinella damicornis. The sequence goes on along the minus strand of OZ007516.1, from coordinate 186,370 downwards.
AGAGGGAAGACGAGAAGGAGAGAAGACAGAGCTGCGATCTGGAGAGGGAGCCATGCCTGAGAACGGTACGTTACATAATTATAAGACGTATGTCTGCTCAGAGCATGCGCGTGATTGCGTAGCAACGTAGTAAGAGTAAATGTTGGACAAGTAACAGTGTGAAGTTTGAGAAATTATGGAGGTTGATGGTGTACCTGTGTGCGGGCATTTGTTGATGAAAACGTGGAAAAGAAGTGGAAAGCAAAGTCATGAGGCAGTACTGCGTAGGAAAAGGGAGGCTGGTCAGCGTTGGAAGAGGAGGCAAACTCGGCAAAGGCTTGCGTTTGTGTTTGTCATGTCGATTGTTGCACTGCACATTCACTCTCCAATGAGGTCGGTGTGGAGTAAGGAGAGGAGTAGCTACTGGTGGGAGCATATAGTAGGTCAGACATTTACATCGTACGACTGGCTCGAAAACTTCAGAATGTCGCATGCAACGTTTATGTATTTATGTAATGAACTACGGTCAACCATCGAAAAAGATGACACTAGAATGAGGAAGGCAATACCTACTGAGCAGAGAGTTGCACTAACTCTGTGGTTTTTAGCAACAAATGCAGATTATCGGACCATTGGACATTTATTTGGAGTTTCTAAGTCTACAGTATGCATTGTCACTAAGGAGGTCTGTGCTGCTATTGTTCGTGTTTTACTGTCAAAGTACATCAAGCTACCAACGGGAGAAGGTCTGAAGGAAGTTGTGGATGGGTTCGAGCACAAGTGGGGGTTCCCTCAATGTGCTGGGGCAGTGGATGGGACACACATACCGATAGTATCGCCTGACGAATGTCCTGCCGATTACTTCAATCGGAAGGGCTGGCACTCGGTGATAATGCAGGGGCTCGTTAACCATCTGGGCCAGTTCACGAATGTGTATGTTGGATGGCCTGGCCGTGTCCACGATGCGAGAGTGCTCGCGAATTCATCTCTGTACCAGCAAGGACAGGCAGGTTCTCTTTTCCCGGACTGGACAAAAATGATTGCTGGTGTTGAGGTCCCGCTTGTGATCCTGGGAGACCCTGCATACCCTCTTCTTCCATGGCTCATGAAAGCCTTTCCTGACAATGGACGCTTGTCCACACAGCAGCGGACCTACAACTACAGACTGAGCCATGCGAGAGTAGTTGTGGAAAATGCCTATGGTAGGCTTAAAGGGAGATGGCGGTGCCTGTTGAAGCGACTGGATGTTAGTGTTCGTGATGTCCCAGAACTTGTGTCTGCTTGTTGTGTCCTACACAACATCTGCGAAGTTCATGGGGAGAGCTTTGATGAAGGGTGGATGGACGGTGTTAGGGACGAAAGTAGCATTGTAAATAGTACTCCCATGACTCAAGCACACAGTGGACACAACACACGACAAGCTCTAATGTTGCATTTCCACGAGGAATAAAGAGCATACTATTAAGTACACAGTACATAACTTTTAGCTGTTATCACAGTACATGTTAGACTCGTGTGCATTGTACCTGTTGCCTTGTTAATAATGCAGGAAGAGTGTTACCATCTACATACATAGCTTAATATGGCTCATAATCATAGTTGAATGGTTGGTTGGGGGGTGAGGTAAAGGTAGTGTAGCTGTCCTGAACTCTCCTCTCTCTGGGCGTTATCATTTGTCCCAACATTTGGAACAGCCTCATCTCATGCTCCCGCTCATCCCTTCTTCTCTTCTCCTCTGTTTCAGTCTCTCTTTTCCAACGTTCTTCCTCATACTTCTGGTACCTCTCGTCTGCCTCAGCCTGGAACTTCATGAATGTGGAAACCGCCTTCTCTATAGCCTTTTCTCCTTTGCTCTTCTTCTCTTTCTCCACCTTGCACTTTTTCTTTGCTGGAACTTGATCTTACGAGCCAAGAGATACATACACGTAACTAGTTTTTCTTTATGGGAGAGGGGGGAGGAGAATGGCTACATTAATTGTAAGGGGATAGAGACTGCACCAATACAGGCCGGCCATGTGTTAACTGATTTCGGCTCCACCCTAATTAGCCTTTTCAGCCCTATTAGTATTATGTTTCGTCATAAGTTAATCACTTACAGTTTAGTCGAAATCACTTAACTCATAATTTGAACATATAGGACTCTGTTGGCCACCATAATACGATTTACATGCACTAGTCAGTGAATCACATTACGAACCTGATGGGCCCACACTGCAGGTATCTTGAGTGGAGTCTTCAGTGGAATCTGTAGTAGCTTTGGCAACCAGGGTGCTATCCACTGAAGACTGAGCCTGGACGTCACTGTCATCTGTGAACAAGATAAGTTTGTGTATTTGAATTCTTATTGCTGAAAGTGGCCAGATTGGGAAATTAAACCGTTGTGACGTCACCAGATTGTGCACAACCATTGAATCCTCACATGCCCGACATGTGTATATGATTATTGTGCATCAATCCTCTGGTGACATCATCACTTGGTTGTTACACTATCATAATAGATACCCGATATGCAGTGCACTGCTGTACATACACAATCATCATTGTACTCTCAAGGCAATCAGTGCTGGCAAAATTTAATGTTGATTACTGCTATGTCTATTCCCTCCTTACCAGTCAAACAATCCTCCTTTTCTTCAGGCTCACTCAGCTGGGACTCGGATGAACTGCCAGCTGTGGCAATGCCGGTGTCTACAAGAATGGCGGGAGTGGATGCTGGTCTGTGGCCAAGGATCTGGTCCAGCTCCTTGAAGAATTTGCATGTTGTCCTTCCTCTCCCCGTCCCCCCATTGTGATCTTTCACTTTTCGGTATTGAGTTTTCAGATTTTTGATTTTTGATCGGCACTGCTGCCATGAATGCTTGTAGCCCTGTTTTTGTAGCTCATTCTGCACTTTTACAAAAATACTTTTATTCCTCACAGCTCCATCAAGCTCTTGTTGTACCTTGCTGTCTCCCCAAATACTTATCAGAGCCTTTATCTCTTCATCAGTCCAAGCAGCACTCATGATGGCTTCCTGCATAATCCACTTACAGCTGTTTACACGCAACGCGCAAACCGCTTAAACCGACTTCAAAGCGGCTTCAAACCACATGCCGGATGTGGTTTACGTAAACCGTTTGCGAATCGATTTAGCGCGTTTAGACTGCAAAGCGGTTTACTACAAAGCGGTTTGGGAACCGGTTTAGGTACCTAGTGTAAACGGGGCTTAAGAGGGACAAAGAGGCCTTGTCCTTGCCAACACTCACACCGCCAGACACCAGACACCAGAACGGCTGCTGATAGTTCCCTTGAGGTTTTCACAATAGCGAATTTCCCCGCTTGAATGGACTGGAAAAGTTCCCCAAAGTTCTGTGATAGATCAAGAGAAAGCACACTCCACGGAACGACTCGAGTGTCTTGTTGATAGATAGATAGATAGATAATTTTAGACAGGAAATGTCCCTTCAGCCACCTGGCTGGTCCTCCAGGGAGTCCTGCACATACAGTACACACAATAACTGCACATTCGTCTACAAAAATTACAAAATTAAGTACAAAATCAAAACACATACAGTCCTGCACATACACACAATTAAGTACAAAATCAAAACACATACAGTACACCACACAAATTGCCTACAAAGATTACAAAACCTCAACTTATCATTATCTATTAAACATGTTGGCAGAGGTCGTTGGCAGAGGACACGTACACACTGGCAGAGGACACGTACACACTGGCAAACGACGCCATCGTCAGTATTTACTTAGTACGTGCAAGACGCGACGACCATGTGCTAGCTACAATATACCACGTGATACAAAATGAAAAATGAACATATTTGGAATTTCCCCGAATAGCATGGGCGGGGGGGGGGGGGGGGGATAAACAGTGAATCAACTTTGTCTGGCCTAAAACTGAGCAATAACAAAAAATCCCTGCTTCATTTCACTGTTATTATTTTTGGCTAAGGGTAACATTGGCTCGATCCACCTCTCGAACTTGCTGCACCTGGAAACTTCATTATCATTGCAACCTTCAACGTTAACCTTGCATGCATTTTATATAGTGTAGAAATACATGCTTTTGTCACCACATAACTTTATCTTACCCTCCCATCCCTGACTGTTTTTGAGCGTGTTGTACGAGTAATATGATGCCCCTGTAGTTTCTGTGTGCTGCTGATCGAAGTCTTATCTCTGTCCCATGAAGGTTATGCAGCCGGGTCCAGCAACGCATGTCTACATGGACAGCAAGCCAGAGAGCTACCTGGTGTTCTCAGTCCTGACCATGCTCTTCTGCTGCTTCATCTGTGGTCTCATCGCTTTGATCTACAGCCTCCAGGTGGGCAGGCCTCACCATAAAGGGATGACCCTTGCACCCGAGGGCGGGTGTTTGGGTTTCCTTTGCAAGTGTGGTCATGCACTTTAGGTTACCTAATTGAATACCTTTGCTGCTAATATTACACCCTCCTCAACCAAATATGAAGTGCATGTGAATTGCAATTGATTGCAGTTAATGCATCAACATAGTTATGGTGTCGCAATCGGTGTTCAAATTTCAAAACGGGTCTCTCTATTCACTGGCTGTGCATTGCACACACACACACACAGGTGGACTCTGCTTGGAACAGTGGAGATCGTGAGGGTGCCAAGCGCTCGGCCGACTTGGCAAAGAAATTGAACATTGCAGCCTTGATATCGGGGATTATCACCATCGTGGGCACCATTGTTGCGGTAATCGTGATTCCAATCATTCTTACAGCCGGTGTTCTTGCTGCAGCAGGCACCTCTGTTGCTGCAGCAGGCACTGCTTGCAGCTATGACAGCGTCTGCTAAGCAAGTACATGCACGCATGCTGTGCTGAACACAGTTTAAGGACTAGTATGAACGTAGATAGCACGTGGAACATGATGCTGCTTAGATTCTCTCACTGCATTGATTGTGAACAGGACTGTACTATCATTTGAGGTGTATACAATAAGAAAATTAATGTGACGGTCAGTTGAACAATCTTGTACTTTGTTTCTCCAATTCGGGCACTTTGAATGCGAGTAAGTACTCCAAGTTCTCTGCAACCGAAACAGAGCTCATAATTATTAGATTGTACCAAAGCTGGTTCCATGTGGGATAGCCATGGTTCATGGACGCTATGGGATTAATTTTAAGCCGTACGTTTGACCAGTTGGAACTATCAGAGTTAGGACAAAGGGTGCATCTTTTGTTTACTGAGACTGTGTAATTTGCAACTATCAAATTCTGGCAATCAAAACCAGGTAGTATGACGATCTACAGCTCCAAATGCTGTGCTGAGTCTAGATCTCCATAATGCAGGGTTTCTTGGGGGGGGGGGGGGGGGGGGTAGACAAACTGTCTAGTATGGGCTACTCCACCAAGCAGCGAAAGGTCTATCCTGGCCGTGTACATGAATGACATTATACATGGAAGAATGGAGCATCTTTGAGGTGCATGAATAACCTCCCGGTTTACATTTGAGGTTTTGTCAACAACCCCATGTCAAACTACAGTTCAAAGTTGATAGCGTCCCAATTTTAGTGTGCACTGCAAAAAAAATCCTGGTGCACACATCCAATTTACACACATGCTGCAGGCATGTACTCATATACTGCACACATGCGAAAATCTGCATGTGTGCAGCGCTGAAAGCAGCACATACGCAGCATCAGGAGCCCATAACGGGAAGGAGCGTCCAACTCGCATAATTACCCATCGTAGCGCACTCACACTCCTGGCCTTATACGGATGCGTTTGCGGTCTGTGTACGTGTACGGCCGGCTGCTCGTGAGTAGGTAGGTGGGCAGGTGTTGTGTGCTAGCGTGGATGATTGCTGCAGTTAGTTTTTCACACATCTGCGAGCCCTCACAGGCTTCTTAACAAAGTAGGTGCGAGTTGTAGCCCTTCCGTATAAAGAATCCAAGATGGAACCCTAACAAGTACGGTAGTTTGACGCTCCTTCGCGGCGCTCATAAGCTCCTGGCAGCATGCATACTGCGGTTATAGGTGCAGGCCACTTCCACTGCGGTTGACTGAACATCAGATACTGTATTGGCTGACCTTGGAATGTCATGAGGCGGTAGTTGGGCACCTCCCTGCGTAGCGCTGACCACCGTACCCGGAGGAAGTAGGGGGAGCGGGCACTGTCCCATCCCTCACACATCTCCTCCCACTCCACCTCCTCTTCATCAACCACTTCCACTGCAGCCAGCTGCTGCAGCAGAGTGAGGTCGTCCCGAGATGTCCACATCTGCTTCCCACCCTTCTCCTTCCAGGACAGATGGTACAACCACTTCCGCCTAATATTCAAACAGGTAGGGAATAGTGGTGTGGGTGTGGGGGTGGTGTGGGTGTGGTGTGGTGTGGGGGTGGTGTGTGTGTTCCCTCCTCAC